>NW_004624817.1:9343221-9399839 GCF_000247695.1 Heterocephalus glaber
TTTC
This sequence comes from Heterocephalus glaber, assembly GCF_000247695.1. The sequence goes on from NW_004624817.1 coordinate 9,343,226, forward strand.
TTTCTTTCTTTCTTTCTTTCTTTCTTTCTTTCTGGGCCTCTCAATTTCTGGTGCTAATAATTTACATACAATTTTATATTATGCTTTTTCATCTAAAATTATATTATTAATAGAAAATGCTGACCCTAATGTTCGTGTCTATATAGTCTTGTAATGTATAAGTATAAAATAGCTTGCTGAACTATTCTACAGATGGCGAAACTGAGGCACAGCGAGGCGCAGTACTCTCCCAGGTGGCATAGCCAGTCGGGACGAACCTGAGCAAAGCGAGCGTCTGTGCCCTGTGCCTGCTGTTACCTGGGGCAGCCTTGTATATGCTGTGCTTCATGCTTACCTGTGCTAGGAACATTTTTTGTTTTGTTTTGTCCTGTAGCTCAAAACTTTCCCCCTTGCTGTTTTACTCCAGTGAGAGCTGTCTGATGAAACCTTTGAAGTTGTATACACCACCCTCGGTCATAAAACCGAGCAGTTTTTAAATTGCCCAAGTGTTGTGCTTTGGCATGTAGATGCTAAGGGTCATTTAATAATTACTGGGTGTGGAGGACCTCCTGCTTCCCAGAGGTACTGAGCCCTTTGTACACTTTGCTCACTTAATTCATAAAATAACCCAGTGGGGTGTATTTTATTTTTTGATTTTCTGGTAAGGAAGAAGGGACTCAGAGTACCCAAGGGAGGTTCAGATTTGAGTCTTTTGCACCAGCCTGATTCCCCATAGGGAAATCCTGCCCTTTTGTGGAAGTTCTCCAGTTTTCTGCTTTAGCCTTCTCAGTCCCTAAAGAGGCTTCCTCTTTGAGTGCAGCAGCCATAGACTATGGTCCCCGGGTTTAATGCACTTGCGGGCCCAGAGCCCCTATCCCCATCTGTCTTCTGTCCATCTGCCTGCCTGCCTGCCTGGCTATCTCCGACCTCCTGTAACATAGCTCTTCCATGGCAAATGCAGCAGTGGCAGGAGCACAGACGGCTCTGATAGTCAGGAAGAGGCCTTCTGGACTCTTGTTGTCCTCCCTACCTGTGAGGACAGGTACCACTCTGAGGATAACAGAGTGCCCGTAGTTTGTGAACATGGGATCTAAGGAGGTTGGGCTGAGTAACTTGGTCTGTAGGGTACATAGTACATACACAGATGACCTCACCCAGGGGCAGGCCTCAGGTAGAAGAGACCTCAGAGTGCCAGGTGCTGGGCTCTGCCTCCACAGGCCCACATCACTGAAATCCTACTGTGGACCAACAGATAAGCATTGGGCTCCTAACACAGGCCAGCACTCACCTTGTCTGCAAAGAAAGGGAGAACTGAACAAGAAGATATGCAATGAAGGTTAAGAGATTATTTTTGTAGAGTAGTCTGGCCCTTGTCGACATGGAAGGCATTAAGGTTGAGTATTACAAAGCTAAGCTTTTCAGAGGCTGCTCACCATTATCTGTAAACCCAGGGCTACCTCAGCCCTGAGTGAGTGATGAGAAGTTGCTCCATGACTGTGTGTCTCAGTAGGCAGTTTGGCATGGCCGCATGTGACTCTGCCTCTGTGGGTAAGGGAGTGTCCCATAGTGAACTTTGCAGTAAGGAAGCCCTCCCTACCCCTTATCATGCCTCTTTCCTTTGTAAGGCCATCTCTGACCCATCAAGATGTTAGGGAAGGTTTGTTCAGAAACCTTTGAGGAGGAGGGCAGGGACCCCAAGCCTCATAGGAGTGGCCCTTGTTTGTCCTTTTAACTCAGAAGCAGCAGCCTGGGTTGGTGGAGGTCTGCAGTGGAGCAGTTAGGCTGGGTTTGCATCCTGGCCTGCTCACCAAATAGATCTGTCTTTGACACTGAAACTTGTGCCACTTCGGTTTCTTCCCAGGAACTTACAGGGGAATTTCTTCTTCCCATGGCTTTCTGCGAGGATTTAGTGAGATTTGCTGTAAGAAAGCAGTGAGCATGGGCTTGATGCAGGGTGGATGCTTGGGTCAGTGTGCTGAATCCAAAAGCAAGGCTTATCAGGCAGTGGAGAGCCAAGATAACCAATGTTCCTTTGGTTACTTGAAGTTGTTCTAAGATTAACTTGGGCCTCTGTGGGAAAGGATATCTATACTCTAAGGACCAGAGTTGGGACTGATAAGGGGCTGCTGCGTGAAGAAGGGTGACCAAGAATTTTCTGTATGTTCCATTGCTTGGGAGTCAGTTCTAATCTCTTTCTTATCTGTTTGATGCTTGGAGACTTAATTGGATTATTCATAAGGGAAGGAGTAGGATGAGAAAAGCAATAGTAGTAGCATTTATTGAGCATTTAACATATACTAAGTATTAGACTAAATTGCTCATCACGATTACATTACTTAATCCTTACTGCAGTCCATGAAATTGGTACTAAATTTCCATTTTATAAATGAGCTAAGAGTCAGAAAGTTTCACTTGCTTGTCCAAGGTCATCAAAACGAGCACATGGGAAAATCCAGAGGTTTTGACTCCAAAGTGAAGGTGCCACTTGGGATGTGTTTGGCATAATTTTGATTGTGTCATGAATATGAGAAAGCATGGACAACCACACATACTGCTGTATGTGAAGTTTAACTTGCTCTGCAGAGTGGAGACATGGGAACCACCCAGGGCAGCTGCCCATGTGTGTTAGACAAGTCTGTGTGCACTGTGTGGTGTTGTATTATGTGGTATGTATATATTTTATTTTGTTTTATTGCAAAGGTGTATGTGCTAAGCACACCTGAATTGTATTTGTATAGATGTGGCCAAATGTGCACATGTGCCTTGAGGTTGAGTAGAGGCATTGGCTGTGCACAAAGAGAGGGAGCCCTGGGCTCACCCTATCCAAAGTAGTGACTTGATTTCCACTCTGTTTCCTTTGTGGGGTGAAAAGATGAAGCTGCATGCATTTGTTACAGCAGAGTATCTTTAAGTGCTGTGGCATGAGTATCTTGAGAGAAGGAAGACCACATGCAAAACTAGAATAGTCACCTCTGCACCAAGGATGGAGTCTTCCCATGGCACACATTCCCAGCTCCTTGGGCCTCAGTGGTACCTGAGCCTCACAGAGCAGGGAGAGAAAGACCTGATCAGGTAGGAGGAGGCAGGGGAAGGAGCAGGTTAATGGCCAGGAAAAGTAAATTCCTTCAGCAAAGTTCCATCCTGTGAGGAGGGCAACGAGCCCCTCTAACTCCTCTTACCTCTGCCCCTAACTCCTCATGTGTCTTTGGGCCCAGTGGGCAGTGGACTTTGGGCTCTGACAGCAGGCATTTCATCATGGTTTGGTGGTCTCTTTAACCTGGTGGGGTTCTCTGTTGCTTTTTCAGGCTGAGGTAGCCCAGCTGCAAGAGCAAGTGGCCCTGAAAGATGCAGAGATTGAGCGTCTGCACAGCCAGCTCTCTCGGACTGCAGCTCTCCACAGTGACCACACAGACAGAGGTGACTGGGGTGACTGTGACAGAATGCAGTTGTCCTGGGCCCTGGGTTCACTCTTAAGTATGCGTTCGTGTGTATGTCGGTGTGCTAATGTGCATGTACATGCATCTGTGTGTGTGAGCATGTCCAAGTAAATGGACGTGTGTGCGTGTGCATGTGGGAGCCTATAAAATGCAGCTTTATTGTGTAGAATCATGCCATGGACTTCTCCCTTATCCAGAACACTCAGCTCTGACTGCTAAGGGTTAATTGAAGCTTTATGTTATTGATACCTCTTCTGGAGCTTTTACCAAGAATGTAGGAAATACTTGACTTTCATTGATTGAAAAGCCTTATTTCTAGGTTATCACCAAAGAGGAAGCTTAGCAATTTACCCTACCTGGCATTTGTACAAGGCCCTGAAGTTACAGATGCAAACCATTTCTTTCTCACCCTTTAGATCTCAACTTAAAGGTAATTTCTCAAAAAGGCCTTTCTTGGCTGCCCTACCTCAGGTAGATCCCCCTAGTCCTGTTATTCTCTAACTCAGCATCCTTCCTAGCACTTCCTATAACTTAACAGTGTTATATTTTATGAGGTCTTGGGCCATCCCCACTCTGAGACAGATTTATTTAAGAGCCCAGCACCATATACAGCCCATGATAGCCTCCTATGAAATAGTTGTTGAATAAGTTAAAGGATAATGAGTGATCCTTAAAGGGTTCAAGACTTGTGGGTTGCAAATAGAGGCTAGATCTTCAAATATAAATATTCTTATTAATGAACATTTTATATTTATGGCTATGTCATGTATGCAGAATGATCGCACACCTTCCAACTTCTCCACTTGCCCGCCGGCTGCTGGTGATCATACAGCCCTGTACATTGGTGCCGCTGTTTAGTCTCAGCTCAGCCTCAGTGCAGCTTAGCGTGGGTCTGAGCTTGGATAGGAAGGCCATGCATCCCTGCTACAATGGCTTAAGCTTAAAAAATGAATGAGAGACTATCATGCTCCTCCTTCCCCCAGCCTTTCATCAGTGTTCTCTCAGGTCAATGAGTGCATCACCTACCTGCCACAGCCAACCTAGGAAGGCTGGGATATTCTGAACCATCTTATATGCGAAACCTGAGTAGATTTCCCGGTACCATAGCATCCAACCCAGGCAGCCACTCCCTCTATTGCATGTTTCCCTACTGTCCAGGCCTTCCAGGTCTGCCCCAGTCCCATTATCACGTACTTCTTGGAGATGGCCCTTTGGTCATTCGCTGCCCAATTGGGTTTTGACCAATGAGTTTAGGTTTGTCTTTATCTAGAATCTTTAGAATTTACCTTCCACACCCCTCACCCCTCTCAAACTGAGCTGCCAAGCTGATAGCAGCTATCAGAAGCCTAAAAAAAAGAAAGCTACATTCCTTCCACTTTTCCATGAGACTAAATCCCCATAACTATTCATACAAAGTCCGTACATTTACTGTTCTATTTTTATTGAATATAACAAGCATCTCAAAGGAAATAGGATGCCTGTACCTTTGTTCCTTTATCTTCTGTACTTTTCTCATACAGATATTCCTATTTCCTTGGCAGTACCCAGTTTAGGAATAGTTACAAGTCCTTCCTTGGAAAATTCAGGTATATGCCAATTCCTGCACCCTTAAATGTCTCATAAAGGATCTCCAGTTTCTTCAAGCATTGGCTTTGCACTTGGCTCTTCAGACAAGTTTGGGAAAAAGTCAAGTGAGTCCGCGTGGGTCTAAAGTGAGAGAAAAACCACAGGTTTATTTTTTTTTTTAACACAGATCACCACCAACCTCTTGGCCTAAAAGGAAATTCTATAGGCTTATGATGAAATAAGAGTTTCCCCTTAACCATATTTGTTCCAATATATTTATTGGTGCATCTAAAGATTTTTAAATTATGAATATATCATCTTAAATTAAGCCAACTATGAAACTTTTTAACTAGATAATTAACCCACAGCCTCCATTCAGCTATAGACTTTTTTCTTTCTCTTATTTTACATTCTCTTCTGTTTATAGTCGGTTAGACTGTATGATTTTTTCTAAAACCATCCAGCAGCCTAGGGATATGCTGACATAAAGCAACAATGTGTGTGTTCTTAGCAAATGTTGATTGGGAAGGATTTTTGGCTCCTCTTTGTCACTTTTGAGTAAATGGCATTTTTATTTTGCCCATAAGTGTCTACAAAGAGAAAGCTAGATTCATGCACTTAGTAGCTGTCCAAAACATATTTAACGAGACTGACACTGTGCCTGATCACCATCCCAAGTTCTTCAAAGAAATAAAGGAGCCATGCTCACATGAAAGTCTTCAAGTTTGAACTTGTGGGGCATCTTAGCATATCATAGCTCTTGGCATTTATATAAATAATTCTTTCTGTGCCTAAATTATTTTAGATCAAGAAATTCAACGTCTGAAAATGGGCATGGAAACATTGCTTGTTGCCAATGAAGACAAGGTAAGATGGTCATTAAATAATCCTGTCCTTTCCCTGTTGACATCTCTGCCTGGGCCCTGCCTGTCTGCTGTTCTGGACGGAGGCATCCCCATCGGGCCAGTGGTATGAGAAGGTGTTCTGCCTTCTAGAGACTCAGCATCAGCACATGTTTTTGACTTTGATGCTTGGGAACTTTGCCTAAATGGAATCTCCAAAAGGCAAATTAGAGCTCTGCCTGTATGCTGGTATGGGGAAAAACTATCATCGTGGTTACTGTCAATATCACAGCTCTTGCTTAGATCTCTAGCAAAACATAGGAACAGTCAACCAGTCTCCCACATACCAATCTACTTCTATGACAGAACCATCATAAAAGCACATGGAAGCATGTGGTGACTCACTTTACCCTGTCACCTTATATTTTTGGCATCTAATTCCTGCATAATCATAAGATAACTACAGATAAGGAAAAAGCACTTAGCTACTATAAACATATCTCTGAGAATCCTAAGGCTGCATTTTACAGATGAGGAAACAGACTCAAAGTACTTACTTTTGCCTAGAGTCAGGAAACTAATGGATAGCAGGGCCAGGGTTCATACCCAAGTATATCTAATTCCAGGCCTCCTAAATCCTTGAAAGAATTGATCCTCTCCGGGGATTTCTTTTTTTGTGCAGTGTTTCTCAGATTCATAAGGAATAGATGAGGATATTAGGATCAATACAACAACTTGTTTTAGTCTTATTTTTAGCTACAGAGTGGAACACTGAAGCAGGAGGCAGACTTTGTCATGGCTACTTCAGGAGTGTAGAGGGCAGTGAGGTGCATACTCTGCAAATGTGTAAGCCCCTTGAAGAGTGGGTTAGTGATTTCTGACCAGTCTTCAGGTAGTCACGTCTGCAGCTGCCTCTGAGGCAAATGTCTGGGCCCCACCTCTGTAGGATGGGCCCACTCTCTCTTCCCTTTTGGGATGCTCCAGTGTTTCCACCTGGAATTTCTTCTCAGTTTGCCCAGGATACAGATGGGCCCCCAACTGAAATCAGCTGAGGTACCACATGTAGTGTAAATTTAAACCTGCTCTCGTACCATGACAGGACCGTCGGATAGAAGAGCTCACGGGACTGTTGAACCAGTACCTAAGGGTGAAGGAGATTGTTATGGCAACTCAAGGTAAGGAAGGGCAAGCACACCATCTTCCCTGAAAAATATTTTATCTTCTTTATTAAGTTCCAGGACAATTCTGTCAGATTCTTTATCTCCATTTGGAAAAGATCAACTTAAAAAAAAAAATGGAGCATTTAGAATGTCCTCCAATGTAGGAAACTGGCAGTTATTGATTTCTAGAAATTTTGTCAAGTGGTAGTCAGCTCAGAATTTCTAGAGGCTATCCAGATCACCAAGAAAATAAAGGCTTCAACTTTGCCCCTGGGAATTCCCACCCTTGAAGGGGCTCCTACACATCTTCTCAGGATACTCCTTAGAGACAGAGTGGAGTCAAACCTGGATCAGAAATTAATCCATGTCCTTGTTGGGGATTAGAGCTCATCTACCTCTTAGAAATTTAGAGCTCCTGAAAGACTCACAGGGCACCTGGAAGCCTTCCTTGAGTTGCCTGGTACCCAGGTTGCCAAGTCACGGGATACCGAGCAGACAGGACACATGTTCACTGTGAGTAATTCTATCCATGGAACGGCCCTTGGGCTTGAGGGAGAGAGTGGAAGGGAACAGAGTCTATGGCTCAGGCCTGTGTTCTGGTCATGGGCAGCTTGATAAGACACTGGAACTTTCCAGAGTAGGACTTTTCCTTTTTAATCGGAGAAAGCTGTGGATTTCCCATTTGCCGCCCAGACTGATATATGTAGGCAGCATCTGTGTTCTTTTGGGCACAGTGGTATACTGCTAGGCTACCTGCCTTGTCACACATGCCATTGATCTGGACTCTGATTACCTGCCGAAGGAACTGTTTCTCAAGAAAGATTTTTCAAGGTGTTTAGGAACCTCTGATTCTGACTAAGGTGTTGCCTCTTCATAAGAAGGAACAAAGCCTTGTCGCTGCCCTCGGCATCTACAAACCCTCACACAAATGTTGCAGCCCTCTTTTCTCGTCTTCTTTATGATCGTGGGCCAAGGCATTTTCAAGGCCTGATGGCCCATGACCAAGAAAGAGGTCAGTTGGAGGCAAGGGGGTACCTCACCTCTGTTCCAGGGATCAACTTTGATCTTGAAATGACCTTCATGACAGCCCTTGCTTGTGCAAATGCCTTAAGAATTTTCCAAATCATATTCTTGATTTCCCTTTATATATTAATGAAGGAGAAATGATGATAGGGTTTTGTGGTACAATTAAAAGTTTCTGAGCAATTCACACAGCGATTGTCTTAGTTCCTTTTCTATTGCTGAGACACAACCCCAGACACCCACAGCTTAGAGGAAGAAAGGTTTATTTTGGCTCACACTTTTAGTGGGTTCATTCCATGGTCAGCCAGCTCCAAGGCGGAAATGGTATGGTGAGAGGACTGGCAGGGGAGAAAAAGCTACTCACTTCATGATAGCCAGGGAGCAGAGAGCAAAGGGAGGAGTTGGAGAGGGAGATAAACCTTTCCAGTTCACGCCCCTAGTGACCTACCAAGCCCCACTTCCTAACAGCAAGTAAGCTGTGAATCAGTTGATTAATCCACTCTTGAGCATAGCACCCCATGATCCAGTCGCCTTCCAAAAGCCTACCAGTGAACACCTCTGAGGGTTTTGCAGGGCATCCTAGATCTAAACCGTAACAGTGATGATCTACTCCTTCTGCATTAATCCGTCTAGAGCCTTCCGAGAGAACTCTCTCAGTCAATGAAGAAGAACTGGAGGGAAGGTTCAGAAAGTGGAACGCTGCAAATAAAGGCCCTGAAGAATTATTAAAACAAGAGGTATTGCATTTCCATGCACAGTGTGGGGTTGCAGCAGCCCCCAGAGCATGCCCTTAGCCTGGAGGGAGATCTAGTCAGGCACCTGTCGAGTACACATGTTCACTGTGAGTAATTACATGCATGGAACAGCCCTCAAGCTTGAGGGGAGAGGGGAGGGGAGCAGAGGCGGAGGCTCAGGCCTCTGTTCTGGTTCGCAGCAGCTTGATAAAACCCTAGAACACTGAGGGGTAGGACTTTTCCCTTGTTTACTTTTGTCTTTTCTCTCTGGAATGTAAATGGAGGCCAAAGACTGTGTTTGTTTTCGTTTACCACTATTTCTCTAGAATCTGCAATGTCTGATGAAGAGAATTCAGCAAATATGTGTTAAGAGATACCTTCAGCTTCTAAAGTGATACATTCCTGTTTCACAGATATCTCTTCAACTCCGGAGTCAGCACCCAGATCTCCCTTCTCTTTGATTTAAAAATCTGGTCCTATCATATGGATCTCTCTGTGCTTAGACTCAATATAAATGAACAAACAAACACATGAACACAGACCTCAGGTAGAAGACAGACTTTGGCCTTGGGGCCCGGAGATTCATGAATTTCCAGAACAGTCATACGGAAAAGGATTTTAGAGTCCAGCTTAATCCTTTGAATTAAGATCACACAGTGAGCCTGTTACTAAGTCAGAGGAAGAACCCCACATTTCTGGAGGTGACAAAACAGCAGAAACCAGGACTCACTCAGCACCTCTGTGGTCACTGTGATTCGTACTCTACTTGGGTCACCTGTTTACTCCAGATGGTACTTCATTGAATCCTTAGTGTACTGCAATGAATCTGAGGATTAAAGCGTCCAAATAATGTACTCCAAGTATTGTCACACAATAGATGGCAGAACCTGAACTCCAACCTAGATCTACCTGACCTCAAAACCCAGCTGTCTTATAATGCTGGGGTTCTTGTCATAGTAAATAAAAGGACTCTGGGCTGCAGGGGAAAGAGACTCTCTTTGCAGTCAGTACAGTGCCAAAGACACCCCTGTTAGCTCATGCTTGTGCCCCTGAGGTGCTCTTTCCTTTCTGCCTTCATGGTGAGCTCATTCTCACTCCTCAAGATGCAGCTCACATGTCCTCCCCTCTGAGGCCTTCTAAATACTCCCCGAGCCAGAGGGAGCCCTGCCCTTCCTTCTGTTCCCATATGTGCTGTAGGTATCGGTGCCACAAGGACAAGTGGCAGCTTTTATCCTTGCATAATTGTCTGCCTTCCAGCTGAGGGGCGTGCTTGCCCCTTGCCTGGCATAGGATGGCAAGCAATAGACATTGCTCATGTTTCTTAAGTGACTGTATCATAAGCATTTCCCCTTGCCAGCCACAGAATTTGACAGGTTAACCTAAGTCAAAAGGGAATGCTTTTGAAAGGATGTATAGTGACTCAGAATGAAAGGAAAAACTGGAGAGCCAAGCTCAGAAAGGGCAGGAGTGGCAAAAGCCTAGGGATACCATTTTCAGGATTTTACTGCTACAATAAGAACTTAATCTAAGCTTTGGGGTTTAGAAAGGAAAGGCAAGTTATTATTATGCCTACCCTCTTGGCATCTTCAAAGAGCAAGGTGTCCACTTTGATGTATCTACCTTGACTATACCCAGGGGTAAATATATGGCTCCCCAAAGGAATCATCCAAAAAAGAGGAAGGGATTGTCCCCAAATATTAACTTTCCTCTCCATTGTCCCTTCTTCTTTTGATGCAGATGCCTCCAAAATGCAGCTCTCCCAAGGTGGGGCCTCCTCCTCTGCCACAGAAATCACTGGAAACCAGGTAGGAGACTTGAACATCTACCAAGTGTCTCTGTGCTCACAGGTCCTTCTTGGAGTTCCTGAAATGGATGAAAACTGGCCTCATGTGCTGAGCATAGTCACCATGCCCTGGGGACACCCAACCTTCCATTGTCAGGGCATCACCAACCAGGCCTACCTCTCCTGGCCACAGAGGGGCTTCCCTCACAGGCTGAGCTCTAGGTCATTGTCACTGATAAAAGACCTGGCCAGAGGTCTTGGAGCCTCAGAGAGGAGGTGGCTACAACTCATCCATGCCTTCCAGAGGCTTCTTGGAGTTGAGAGGATGTGTTTCTGTCACTTCCACCTGCCCCTTTGAAATGTTCTTGGGATGAATTGAGTCCTTTGACCATCCAGGCATTGTAGGGAGGGCCATTTCTTCTCCCTGGGAAGTTAGTCCAATTGCTTTGGTAATAGTGCACTTATACTGGGTCAGCCTATAGGGTCACTGGCTACTACCTGGATAGTTCCTCTAAAATTAACCCATTTCTAGATTGCTACTCCTACTCCCTACTCCTTACAACGTGTTTCCAAGTTTAGATCCATGTGAAGAAGACATGGAGACATCACCACCATGGACATGCTCCAGCCAAGGTGTCTGAGGAAGATGGCTACAACATGACAGAAACTTCCCCAAGATAGTGCTAGAATCTATACTGTCAGAGCCCAATTTCTGGAGAACAGTTGTTCTCCCAAGGTTTTAACCCCATTGAAAAATGCCAGTATCTGAGAGGATGATTGCCCAGTCCTAGCTTTTGTAGAACAAGAAATTTAGTTTATAATTCATTTGGGGAATTAACAATGAGGAACTCATACTGAACAGACTCACAAAAAACTAATATAGAAATAAATGCTTATTTATTTCTACAGATTAAGAAATATGACTGCCCAGGAGACTTAGCACCAGGTTATGCTTGGGAGCACTGATGGCAGTGCCTCTTCTCTCCCTTTGGTCCCGTATCTGCAAAATAGCCCCTGTGAAAACAAAATTCCTCTGAGCAGACTGCTCAGTGTGTGCAGATCCAGAGCTGGGCTGGAGGATTTAAGCAGTGATGCTCTGGATTTGTGGCTGGCTGGTATTTTTGTCTCCACTCTGAAAGGACACCAACTCCTTCCTCCTCCATCAATCTTAACCTCACAGACAAGCCAGCATCAATGCTTTTCCTGTCCTTTGACTCTGCAGACATTGGTCTTCTGTGTAAGCCAGAGGCAGTGACTTTCCATCAACGCAACAGAATTAAGCGTACTCTAGCTTTTTGAACAATGTCTAGGACTTTCTGTTGGGATCTAAAGGCCTCACCAACATGTTGTTGGACCAGGGTACTTCCCAAGGTGGGCCAGTCTGTCTTATATACTGGCTACTATGAAAGGGTTGATTTTTTTGTTTTTTACTCTAAGCCCAAGACAGACCACTGATTAAGCACATAGACTGTCCTCTGCATGTTGATAGCATGCACCTCCTTCTCTAGTAACTGTTTCTTTACTTTGTGTTTGTCTAGGGCTCAGAAAAAGCTCTCCTGTAGTCTAGAAGACTTGAGAAGTGAATCTGAGGATAAGGTCAGTCATAGCCTACCCATAAAGATTACTGAGTTACTTCTCTGGGCCCATCACAGTGCTAGGGTATGCAGATGAATCCTGGTCCTTGCCTTGGAGAGGCACTTACACAGTTGCTGGGGAGGCAGAATTACATGAACATTTTTAGAAAAACAGATAGGCTGGCCCAAGGCAATCTTGAGACAGGACCTTCAGAAAATGCTGGCTGGAGTTGATGAGTGTGTGTTTATGGTGGGCAAAGACTTGTTAAAGTCTGGCGGATCCTGGCAGGTTTTGGAAAATGGTGGAGAGCAGGAGAAGGTTAAGTCAGAGCCACGCATCAGATCAAACCAGAGATCTTGACCATTGGCCCTGTCTTCCCAGGGCACTAGGCATTGTTGCAGAAATTCCGAATGAAGAAGTAATGTGGATAAAGGAGATGATCCCAAGAGTCAGAGATGGAGCATCTTAGAAGATTGAGAGGCAGCTTTTTTAAAAGACTAGAGAAGATATGAGGAGGGCTTTGTGGCCCCTTATTTGAGGATAGCCCTTGACCGTGGGTAGACCCTATGCTGGAGAATGATCCTGGGCTCTTGAACTTAGCTAGGGGAAAACAAGGAATCCTGTCCTGATAGAGCCTCCAGCAAGCCATGGTGTGTATTATTTCCTGGACTCCAGCAGAGTGCCCAGCTCCCTGGAGATAGTGGAGATCCATAAATGCTAGAGTTGGCAGGAGCCATGGGGTTTCTTCAGTTGGCCATGTGCTTCTTGCTCCCCTGGTCAGATTGTTAGCAGCCACCCAAGATATCTATCCACAGTGTTGGACAGGGACCTGTATTTGTTGCCATGGATGATGATACTTGAGGTGAAGGGATGTGTGTGTGTGTGTGTGTGTGTGTGTGTGTGTTCCTTTCAGATATAAGCAGACAGGTAGTCCTGAGATTTTGTTTGTGACTAACACTGGTTTCTTTTTTTCCACACAATCAAAATCCTTGTCACTCCCTAGTGTGTCAATGGGAACCAGCTCTCTCCTATGGCAGAACCCAAGGTATGTTAACTTCATGTCTCTCGCCTAACAGTGGTGGTACTGCTTCCTTGTTTTTTTAGCAAGTTATAGCTCTGGCACCATAAAACATGTTAACCATAAAGTGTAAGAGGGCAATAAGAAAATTCTTCCTCCCATTATATGTTTATGTGCACTCATATCTATAATGTGCTTTTACTGCCATTACTTGTGGAATAGGAGTTATTAGCATCACCTCCATGTTATAGACTTGAAGAAGTCAATCTTTAATAGTGCAATCTAGATTTCATTGATGAGAAGGGAGCTAGCTAGAGTGATCCTAGCACCCAGTAGGGTGTGATGGCTCTCATCCTTTCTATGCTGATGTGTCACAGTTAACAAACGCAGGAGGACATAAGTCCCCCTTTAATGAACAAGCTGTGTTATAAAATTCCATTAGAACTGATTTTCTCCCAGGAAGCCTGTTGTGGAGGTTAATTAAGTTTCCAGATCAGTGCACAAATGTTAAGCCCATAATGAACTGAAACTTTGTATAATTAGCATGATTTCAGCCACACCCAAGCACCATTGGTAGCATCACACAGAGCACGTGCTGGGCATGGCCCTTCTCTGTCTTCTGCTTTCCCTGTGTTGGCTTTGGCCTAAGAGGGTTGTTTTTATGTATTTTCACCAATATGACAGAATGGGGCATCTCTGCCCTTCACACTGTGTAAGACCAAGATCTTGTCCACACCTCTGCCTGGAGCAAAGGGGCTTCTTTGCACTTTCACATGTGTAGCAGTTGGTGCTGCAATTAGGCATCCATTCCTTGGGCCATCTGAACTGTAGAGCAAAAGTCTTCTGCTTGCCCTGCCCCGCCCCGCCCCGTCCCTGTGCTTTGGATACACAGTCCCTTGATCCTGGGGTCACTGGCCCCTCAGCAAAAGCCTTGGGGCGGAGACTGCTCTGTGACATTTTCCTGCCTCAGCCTCACAGAGGTAGTTCATAGATGTTTCTAAGTAGACATGGAAGCATCTGTCTGCCCCTTTGGAAACACAGATAGCTCATGGGCTCAAACTTGAAGACATGGATTTGATTACCATGAAATATGAGTGATGTGAGATTTCTTAACGAAGAGAAAAATATAAATATTCCAGATTAAAAGTTTGATTCTAATATAGCTTTGACCATAATCAATAATCTTTTGCAACTCAGTTCAACATGGCCACATCTTTAAACACACACACACACACACACACACCAACCAGATTCCCAGGGGGAGTTAACAAGTGCAATAATCTTTCTGTATCAGTGTCCTCTCACCCTGGCCTTGCTTCAGCTGGCCCTTGCATCCTGTGACTGAACATGTTACATGGTAAGACCTCCTTGTGTGACTTTCCAGCCCTGAGTGTTAGACATGTCTTCTGAACTTCCCCAGAATTACATCCCCTGGTCTGGCTCTCCCAGGCTATGAGTCAATCTTCCCTACTTCTGACAGCTCTAGAATTAATTTCCTCCAGCTCTCTCCAAGTACTCTGCTGTCTGTGCTGAACATCTCCCCATGTGCATGGACCACCAGCCTGAAAAGTACAAGTTTCTCAAAGGCTTCTTTAAACTGTGCCCGGGGCCTCACTTGGGTGTGATTTCTAGATGCCATCTGACCCAGGCCTTCCTTAATCTAGGGGCTAGTGTAATAGATTACTGTCACTGTAGAAGTCAACATTTGATATTTTCCATGCTTCTGTTTGTCTGCTACCCACTGTGTGCTAGTCGCTGTGCTTAATGTTGCTTCACAGTAATTCAGAGGCAGGAATTGTTAATTCACTACTGTGTTGAGAAACTACCAAATGGAGGTTCTAGAAGTTGAAGAGAAAAGCATTGGGCTGTTTCCATCTGGTCTGGGGGGTTTGTGATGACCCAGCCAAAAACCTGTTTTGAGAGCCCTTTGCTGTCCCATATTTCATGTGTGATATGGAATAGGAGTCATTCCTTGCAGTTCTCTTTGCTTTTTGAACACTGCCTTCCCACGGTCAGTGTTTCCTGGGGCTGACTGTGTATCAGAATAATCTCAGACGCTAGTTAAAAATACAGACTCCTGGGGTGTGCTCCAGAGGGGTTGAATCACGGGGCTGGGAAGGCAGCAGGGATTGCATGTTGTTTTTGAAGTGCTCCAGGTGAGTGTGAAGCAGCCACCATATGAACCAGCACTGGGGAACTGTTGATCTTGCCTACATGTCTGATCACATCCACCCTCTGTCTTACAGGTCATCACAAGCATGAAAATCTTAGTCTTCATCTCTCAGGGTTCTAATTACTTCTACTCACTGGCCAGTTTTTCCAGAATTCTTAAAGAATTTAGTTTCTCTCCCTGAATCTCTTCGTTCTGAATCTGTTTTGAGGGGATTATTGTCAATGTTCAGTAAATGAACTGAATTTTGAACAATTTCTAGGACATGTGATTATAAGCAAAGTGAACTTGGAAATGTATTGGTCACTTGACTTAGCTAAATGAAGCTTCAGAAGATGTCTCCATCACAAGTTTCTCATTAAGGTTCTGACTTTGCCAGTCTCAAAATCTGTTTTTTCTTTCATGCTACTTTTCTTCTGGGCCCAATCAAGTGATCCACAGTTGATTCCCTCAGTAATGTTACTTCAGTTTCTCTCTCCTTTTTTTCTCTCTTGCTCTGAGAATACATTCCACTTTGCTTCCCTCAGGTTTGCAGACATATGGGTCATTGTATCCTTTTCAACCAAATAAATTCTATTCTTCTTTCTTGTTTAATCAACTTGTTTCTTTGGGGCTCTGTATGGCCAGGATCCAAGTATGGAGCCAATTGCACTGAAGCTGTATTTCACACAGTTCCTAAGGGAATTCTGTGTTGGCACGTAGCCATTTCCTGCTGTCATCTTCCCCAAGTGTGTGTGTACCTGCTTGCCTTGCCTTAACATGATGTTTTTCAAAAGAACTATTATCACAATATAGTCTTGATTGATTGATGATTGATTGACTGATTGATTGTAACAGGGTCTTGCTGTGTTCCAGGCTGGCTTCCAACTTTTTCTGTAGCCTAGGCTGGCCTTAAACTCGAGAATCTCCTGCCTCAGCCTCCCAGAATGCTGGGATTATAGGCATGCATTACCACACCTGGCTCAAACTTTTTCTTTTGTTGCTTCAAATTTAAACTCTAAATCTCCTCTTGTAGCATAGGTTTCTCTTAGTAAAGATCCACATAATTTGTGTACTTGGCCAAGCTCCTGCAGAGTTCTGCCCTAGCCTGGTGTGAGTGAAGGTCCTACTTAGTTAAAGCGCCCCTTTACTAATCACTAAAGGAAGTCTGGGAGAACAGGGAAACCCAGCCCAGACTGACCTCAGTCTCCTCACTTTCAGAGTGTATGTGTGTGCGTGTGTGCGTGTGTGTGCGTGTGTGTTTAAGTATGTATATTCAAACATACATATATGAGATAAGGCACTAGGTAGCAAATTCTAGCAAGGGGTCATTTATGGCTGTTAATTCAGTGAGCCTCTGAACGCTAGGCCATATGGCAAAGGTCCCCCTTTCCAAGACACGTCTATTTTTCTACTTCCTGCTCAGAGGCAGTTACACTCAGCCCTGCACTGGGGCTTTACTCTCTCCCTGTCTCACTCTGTGGACAGAGTTCTTCTTTCCTCAGAACTCTGGTCTGCTTTCCTGACATAGGCTGAATGGTTTTTGTGCAGTCTTGGAGTCAAGATAAATGGTAAATGATTGTGGGAGAACAGGAAACTGTGTAACCAAGGATTTCCTGAGGAGAAATGAGTTTGAGTTTGAGTCTGAGGGTTGATTCAGCATCTCTCCATCTCTCCTTCCAATAGGACAGCCCTTTTCTGGTGGAGCAGAAATATCCGACATTACCTGGGAAGCTTCCGGGAGCCACACCCAATGGAGAAGCTGCCAAATCTACTCCCACCGCCTCCCAGCCTGACCCCTCAGGGAGCAACCTGCTAAGGCTGAGTGAGTGTCTCACCCGTGACACTTTCAGTCACTGTACCAGATACCTGCACCCAGCACTGCCACCCACAGTTGAGAATGGTGGGGGTCAGGAGGTCCTGGAGCAAGTTGCACCCCACAGTAGACCCACTTTTAAAGGTTGTACCCTACAGTATAGCCCAGGTAAGCTGTTTCCTAAGGTCAGTACTTCAGAATCTCCCCCCGCCCTGCAAATAAACCCCCAAACAGGCTATGTATGCACCCTATTTTTTCTAGCTGCAGTTATTCACCTCATTTTTTCACCTTCCATTTCTCTTCTCAACTATTTGTCCTTCCTTCCATTCCCCTTTTCCCTTCCACCCTTCCTATCCCTCATTCTTCCTCTTCCATATCATTTTCTCTCTTCTGTCTTCGCCTTCTCTGTAGCCTTTCTGTTACCAGTAGGATGATACTCTAGGCTCTTCAAAGTGAGAGCACTTCCTTAGGCAAATGGAGGAAGTGGCCAGGGGACAAGGATATCAACCCACAGGCATCCTTTTGGAGGGTGGGACCTGAAACCATTTGGCCTTTGCTCCATTCCAACAAGATAAACTATCTTTCCCCAAAAGCAGCCACAGAGGGAATGCGCTAGTCCTGGCAGCATTCTTGCTGTCTTGATCCTCTGCCTGCTGTTCTGTGAACCAGCCTTCGAATCGTCTCGTGAAGGCCAGTTCTGCTCAGGGCAGCAGCTCCAGACAAACCCTTACATGTGTGTTCAGTAGTCTCAGTCTGGACACTCAGCGGCTTCAGATCATTCTGGTCTGAGTGAGCCCAGGCATATGAGAGCTGCGTGTGGCCCTCTGTTCAGCCCCTGTTGCTCCCTCCTCCACCCCTACGTGTGGACACCTCAGTCTTCCAGGAAGCAGCACCGGGAACATTTGGCCCCTCGAGTGAGGCTCTGTCTCAATTCTCTGACACTGTGCTCATGGCTTAGTTTCTATTTACCGCTCTTCTTGGAAATATTTTTTTCTTTCTGTTTGAGTTTTTCTCTCTTGTTTGATGACACTCTTTTGTTTATCTCTTTGCTTCCCTGTAACTCTCTTGGGCTGGACTTTGGCCTCTCTTGTTTCTTCATGTGGCTTCTCTGCTTCTTGGTTGGCTGGAGATCATGGCCGGAGTGTCAGTGCCCCTGTATTAGGTACTGTACCTGTTCCAGGTGAGGTGGGGAGTGAAAATGCTTTCATTCCCTGTTCCCCCTAACTCACCTCCCCTCCCAAATTCTCAATGATGCTCCCCCTCTTGCCTGAATTCCTGCATCTGCCTCTGACGGAAGAGAGCAAGCACCTTATTGAATAACCCATAAGTACTTGGACCACAAACTCTTAGAATTCGAAGACATTAGTTTATCCAGATTTGAAACATTAAGCTTACTAATTCCTTAACAAGAGAGCTTGGAATGTGCTTGAACCTCACTGGCCTCTGGGATTTTGCTGTGGCACTCTGCCCTAAAGGCAGAGCTGGGCAGGGCCGTCAGGACTACCTCAGAAGGATGGTCCTGGCTTGGAGAGGAGGGTTCTACAGCACACTTCTTACTCCCTTTATATTTCATGTCTTCCTTTCAACCTCAGGAGACACAGAAAGTGGTTGGGAAGATACTACCATGGCCAATGACATCTCATCCACCTCATCGGGTACTGAATCCAGTCCCCAGTCTCCCCTGACACCAGATGGTAAACGGAGCCCCAAAGGCATCAAAAAATTCTGGGGAAAGTAAGTTGATGGTGATGATCATAATCATACTGCTTGGTAGAAAGTGAGTTGGTGATGATCATAATCATATTGGTTAGACTTAATCTCCTCTTGACCTAGCAAAGAGTCTGTGTAAACCCCTGGTTTATCCAACATTGAGACAACTATAAAAACAGAGCAGTCATGTTCAGAGAATTTGAATTGTTTTTCAGGGCCCAGAGAAGAAAGTTGAGATATACTCATTAAGTACAGCCAGTTGCCTTACCTGTGCCCATTCTAGGCATCTATCTATCCCACACATCTGGTCACATCCTGTGCAGTTTGTTTGGAAAAGACATAGGTGAAACTGGGCTCTTCCTTCTTAGCGGTTAGTCTGTGTCTTGAGAAACCTCTGAAGACAGCTGAGTACTTGCTGGCCACAGTGATCCAGTCTGAAATAGATAGCAACTAGAGACTCCTATGAAGCATCGTCCTTCCCTTTGTCCCTCAGGGGGAGTTGACCAAACCCTAGAGGAAGCTTAGAATTGAGGCTGAGAACTGGCCAAGGAACTGTCTCGGGTTGTGTTCCTTCATCCATGATCTTTGATCTCCAGAGCCCTGTGCCTGGCTTTGTTGCAAAGGAAGGGTACACTGCCTCTGGGCTCTCACATCCCCTGACAGTGTCTGTGGATTCCTCTCCACACAGAATCCGAAGAACCCAGTCAGGAAATTTCAACACTGATGCACCAGGGATGGTGGAGTTTCGACGAGGTGGGCTTCGGGCAACTGCAGGGCCAAGACTCTCAAGAAGCAGGGACTCCAAAGGACAAAAATGGTAAGGCTCCCTGCAGTCTACACATTGCTGTGTGAAATCCTGGCCAAGGTAGGATGGGGGTAGGGGTTAAATGTGCCAGAACCTCCAGAGATGGAAGGCAAGAGCTCTAGTCCAGAGCTTCAGAACTTGTCCCATTGACACAGGTAGATACTGCTTGTGCTCGGAAGTGCTCAGGTCAGAGGAAACAAGGGCTGCCTAAAGCTGGGGTGGCTGGGGTGTGAGGGCCCCGGCAACTCTGTACATCCATAACTCACTCTCAGGAGTGCCTTTGCACACTGGACTGAGAGGCTCTCTTGCAGTCATATAAGACACAGATTCTAAAATTCTAGTCCTGAGTCTCTAGCTGTGAGCCCTAAGCTAATTGATATAATACCTCTATTCCTCCACTTTTTCATTTGTAAAAAGGGGCTCAAAAGCAAGTATTTTATTAAAGTTCTTGTGAGGATTACATGAGCTATTGTTCACTAACCCAAGCATCAGCTGTCTGCCACTCAGGGTTCACCATCCTCTAGTCTGTGTGAAAAAAAGAACTTCATTTCTTACCCACCTGTGGGCCAGCCTCACCCTTCTGCACACTTCGTGAGAGGATGTGGGTAGAGCAGGCTGGATCCGCCATTGTCCTTCATGATCACTCCGCCAGACTTTACTGAAGGGTAGTAACTAAAGGGGGCTGCTAAGGCATGGGTAGCACTGGAATAAAAATGGTGAGTTTCACAGGACTGTCTCCATCGTGCCATTGTGAATAGGTATGGAAAACATTAAGCTTTTCCAGAGGTGTCCCTAGTAGAGACCCTCCAGTTGCTATCCTTACCCACTTTCCTTAGCTCTTCCTGCTCTGAGGAAGAATGGCTGTCTTCAAACTTGCATAGGTGAATCCTTACTCCTGCATTTAGAGGAAACACTCTCTTCATATCAGGTGTCCCTGTCATACATCACATCCAACAGAACTTCTCCTTAAGTCTGAGCTGAAGTCTACTTCTGGGGACCTTCTGCAGGACCAGATTGCCCCTTTTAAAATCTAACTACAAGGTGAAAAGTAAACTCTTTGAAGTTTAGTGTCCTCCAGATTGCCAGGCACCAGTGTGAAATATAAGTAACTACTGGGTGAGACATGTACAGCTCAATATTAATCCCTAGACATTGTGCAGTCTAGATTCTAACTAAAAGAGAAGAATATTTCCCTAAATGCATCCTACTCACTCACAAACCTGCTTCCCCTGAGGAAGGGAGCCTTAGTTTATTTTGCACATGGAAGAGATACTCCTCTGCTGGCCTGCCATTCTCAGGTTTCAAGGCTTTGCCAAATCTTCCTGGTGTTTGAGACACAGGACTTTCCAAGATCCATCTGTGCTTTGGTGGGTGTCCCCAGAACTATTTTATACTCCAGGGTCTTGAAAAGAAATGTGTGAATGTATAGACCTGCTGTGCATATTCCCCCAGGCCCCAGGCCCCAGGAGGGTGGTGTTGATGCCTTTAGCCACAAATGTAAATTCTCAGTAAATGTCAGGAGTCTAGGGAATCTGAGGACAGGGTCTGAGAAGTCAGAGACCAATTCAGGACCGATGAAGGCCCACATATTCTATTCCATAATTAGCTATTCTAATTTACTAGCAATTTTCCTAATTTAGACATTACTGTTGTCTCTGGTTTTTCTGAGATTAAAAAAAATAAAGCTACAGTAAACTTGAATGATTCATCTTGGTTCCAACATGACAGTTTCTTTAAGGATTGACTCTAGAAGGAGAATCACTGGGTCAGGGCGTAAGAACTTTTCTAAGACACTTTGGCAGGAACGACCGCATGGTGAGAGAGCTCACTTACATTCTGCCAGTGACTTAGGGCATGGGGTAACCAAGGTCAGGAAGTTCTCTGCCAAGGGAAAAAACTGCAGTTCTAGCACAGGGCTGCTTTGCTGGAATGTTTTTGTGTTTTGTTAACCATAACAATGGTTAATAAAGGGAATAAGAATGAAGAGGTCTTGATGTGATGGCAGTGTTTATGCCATGCTTGTGGTAACAAAATGAAAATGCCAGTGGAAAAGAAAAGCTGTTATTACCCTCAGGCAGAAATTTGGTATAATTATATGCTGATGCCTTCTGATGTTTATAGTTTGTAGATATTTAAGGCAAAACCTTTTAAAATGTTTTCACTAATATGCTGGTAGGAAAAGTAATTTGTTATTGAAAGCCGCCAGCCCTAATCCTCTTGTTCTGATAATTTTTTAAAGATATGATATTTGACAATAACATTTTGTACACATCTCTCTCAGATTATGGAAAAATGACTCTTATTATCTTTCCCCCCGGATAAAGTTTTTCTGATTTACATTCCAGTCAGCACTGCTGTACAGGGAGACTTATTACCCATACATCCCTGTCAGCATTAAGTATTTAAATTTTTTAAATTTTTAAATTTTTCTACTTCTACAGACTTCCAAAAATTACACTTTTATTGCTAATTTGCATGATAATCATTTAAATTCTTTTTTTGCAACTTGTCTCCATTTTTTTTGCCAATTTTATTTAGTGATTTATGTCTTTCTTATAGACATGTCTGCTCTCCGTATGTTAAGATATTAAACTGTGTCTAATCATTTTGACAGGGCATTCTTAGGCTTGCGGCAGAATTTTACTTTTGTTTGTCATCCTTTGATATGTAGAATTTTTATATTTATATATAATAAGCTTCATTAACTTTTCCTTTGATTTCTTTCATCTTTTTTTTTAAATTTCTATGATTTTTAAAAACCATGTTTAAATAATCAGCTTTATTTTAATATATGAGTGTGTGTGTGTGTGTGCGTGTGTGCGTGTGTGTGTGTGTATGTATGTGTATTTCAAAAAAAAAGGTAATAAAATGTCATGCTTAAGCCAGACAGGTTTTAGAGCTGCACTCTGGGTCTCATCGTTGAGGAGGGCTTTCCTGAGTTGATCTGTGAAGTGTATTGCCCTTCAGGACTATAGTTTTATGAGGGGTCTCTAATCACAGCACTTCCCCACCTCAGATCCCATTTTATTTTCTTTCCCCCCACATTAATCAGATTCATCACAGAATCATATTGATCACAAATGTAAGGAAGCTTCTAGGCCCCTACTTGTATGGTCCCCTTCCAATGTCCAGAGAGGAGCTGCTGATCAATGTGTTGACAATGTCAAGTGTATGGAAAATTTCCTTAAATAATTTAAACACAGCCAATTTCAAGATTGCTGGCCCTTTTGTTCTAGTTTTCCCTTGGCCTTGGTCTACACTTTCCTTCCATCAGATGATGATGGAGTAGCCATGGGGCTTTGGGGGAACTGACTCGGGGATAGTTCAACTGAGAATATATTATCTGTTTCTTTTTTTGTTTTTTTGTTTTGTTTTGTTTTTGAGGTTTTTTTGGTACCGGGAATCAATCTAGGGTCCTTGCACTTGCGAGGCAGATGGTGGAACCACTAAGCTAAATCCCCAGCTCAACTGAGAATATAATTACTTAGGGCTTAGCAGAATATATGTATGTGACTTGCAGTCATTTCATATTTCACTGAGTTAGGTTTAGTTAACTAGCTATCCTAGTGTACAAATGGCTTCCACAATTACTTTTACTTCTCATTTGCCAAGTTGCACAGCATGCTGATGCAGAGATGCAAATAAGAGGTCATGTCCCAGTGTGAATACGTCCTCTGGCACTACATCCAGAAGTGGGGGGCAGTAGGGAACAAAATCATGTTTGAGATACACAAAACCAGCAGTTAATCTGTGGAGATTCTTTTCAGACTTCCGATCTGCAAAATCCCAAGGAGCAGATTTGTTTCTGTTGAATACCTAGTCAAAACAGAAATTCTTTCCTGTCAGGTCTGTACTTGCTAATAAAGTGTGTGCAATTACAAATGTACCCTGTGCTCTCCTCTACCGTGGGAGCATTGATTGTATCTGATAATCGCAATTACATCATTTTAATTATAATTTGGAAAGATGTTTCGGAATGAGTCAGTAAAACACGTGGCTTGGCTGTACATGGAAGATAGTTCCTCTGTCATCGCCAAGTGATTTCTCTCCCATGTTCAGCCATGGCCTGCAGAGGGTATGAGGGTTCCTGACACTGAGAGGATCCGAGGAGGTGCTAGGTCTGGTATTGTGGGAACAGCACAAGTCGGGGGCAGGGGTGAGGGGGTGCACCAAACACTCAATGAGAAGACTGCCGAGATGAGGACCAGAACTCCAGTTTGGTTTGAAAGGTCAGAGGGTTTCAAATTATCATCTTGAAAACACTTTATTTCCCCCTTTAGAATTGAAATGCTTTACTGATATATAAAATATTAATTTCCCCCCAAGTTCCAGAAATGAGAAAATGAATGAAATAAAAGATCTAATCAAATGTGAAATTAAACTGAGAAAAATGGACATTGAGAATTATTCTCACATTAAGAAACAGATTATATATTTAAAAAATGCCAGATCACACCCAAAGCTCTAAAAGCAAGAGATAAATTTCAAACAGAACTAGTAATAGGTTCCTAGGTTGTTTTTCATATAATACAAATCATATGAACACATTGCTAAAAGACCGCAATTTCTTGCTGAGCTTCCCTGATATACCGACATCAACAAAGATAGCATAAAAATAATGCCACCACCACAAAGATGTAGATAACACACTAGTTCTGAGTACTCTCAACTCAATCTTTAAGATTAGCCACAGTACAAGAAAACTTAATGCTATGTAGTTTTACTACTCATATATAAAAGACACTTACAGATTTCCCTAAATTTTAAGCAACGATTCTAAAAGTGTGTCTGGCAATGCCAAGTATAAATTGTGAAGCCAAAACTTTTTTTAAAACTCTCCTAATAAAAAATAAATATTGACACTTGTCCTAGAAGAAAGACTGAATCAATTGGACTTGTGGACACATGAAGAAGTCAAGGAATTTGCACTCAAAAGATTAGAGTGAAAAAGAACTGTAGAGCCATATACAGGGATTAATGAAAATGTTAATTTTTTTCTGGATTTTATGCTTTTTTTTCCTTTGGTTAAATTTGTAATTTTTTGGTTTGCTTTCTCATTCTAAATTTTCAGTAATTTTATGTTCAGATTGTACACTTTCTTGGTGGTATTGGGGATTGAACCCAAGGCCTTGCACTTTTCTAATTTTTATTCTAAGACATGATTTTATGTAGTCACTAAATTGTCCAGGCTGTACTTGAATTTGCAATCCTCCTGCCTCAGCCTCCAGAGTGCTGAGATTATAGGCATGCACCACCCACCATGCCTGGACAAATTTTATGCTTTTCTGAAGAGGATGTCTAAATGCTATAAATTCCAGTCCTTATAAAACCTGGGTCTGGACCTATTTGGAACCCATTAAAACATGGGCTCCAGGCCAGAAGTGGTCAGTGTCTACCCCGGGGCAAATGTCATCCCTAGCAAGTTGCCATTTTGGCCCTCTACGGAAGTCCCTCACTTTAGAAATAGCTTGCCCAGGCATTCAAAAACAATTTTTTTGTTTTCTGCATTAGGGGTAGAGTCAGCCTCTGTATCCAGGCTGTTCCTCATCTCTGGGTTCAGTGGAGGTTGGAAATATATAGAATTTTGTTCTTGTCATTGTTTCCTAACAGATATTTACATTGTATTAGCATTGTGTTAGGCATCATACATAATCTAGAGATGATGGGATATGGGAGGATGTGTGTAGGGTAAGTGTATTATTCCATATTGTATAAGGCACTTGGGCATCTTTGGGTTTGTGATCAGCAGTGGTCCTGGAAGCAATCCCTCATGGATGCCAAGAGACTGCTGCATTTTTCTGGAATAGAATCTTTTGGAATACTTCATCTTCCACATTCCATAAATCCCCATTTATTTTTAGAAATGAATATAAAGTTGCTTGTCCATCCTCACAAAGGCTCCATTGGGGTTTTGAGAGTGCCATTATATTCACACTTTAAATTAAAAATTGATGTCGTTAAGAATGGATGGCTTTTAATACCTGGTCTCCTTGTCTAGAAACATGATCTGATTCTTCATTTATTCATGTCTTAGGTTGCTCAGTTGAGTTTTGGAGATACCACATCACCCTACTCTACCCCGCATCCTCGTACACAGTCACGCAGGGCCCACACATTCCTTGTGAAGGCAATTCCCAGATAATCTGTAATTTGGTTGCTATGGATAGAAGGCATTAGTATTTGTGTGTGAATAGTATATAGAAAATTGTTGATTTTACATGTTGTATATATATGTATGTGTATTTTATTACTAGCCACCTTACTAAGCTTTCTTGAGTTTTCTAGGTGGCAATCATATCATCTGAAAATAATTGTTTTCTTTTGTTTCCACCTTTCTAATAGCTATATTTCTTACTTTTATTTTTATCACTTCTTCTTCTGTACACACCTCTCAGATCAGAGTTATCAGTATGTACTGATAAAAATATATATTGTCTTTATATTGATTTTAATATGAATGTGCCTGGTATTGTGTTAATAAATAGGTATTAGTTGTTTTCAAATAGAAGGTTTTTGTTTGGGGGTTTTTTTTTGTTTTGTTTTTGTTTTTCATGTTAGAGAACTGATCGTCTTTTCCTAGTTTTCTAAATATTTTCCTAAAAATGGTACTGACTGTTGTGGACAAAATGATTTCATTGTGGACGTTCATCTTAAGGGGCCACATCCTCAGCTTGCAGCGTGTGGCTGTGTATGTGGACATGTGGTCAGAAAGCAGTGTCCTGGGGGTCAAATAGGCTGCCCTATGCTCCACATAGTTGCATTGAAACTCAGACCATGCTATCAAGGAGACTGTAGATTCTACCTCACTTGAGTGGGTTGCTGTGAAATTTCATTCAACTACATCCTATGATCATCTAGGTTGTTTGTTGAAAGTTCCTTTTTTAGGGGGCTTTATTATATGCAGAACCCCAGGCTCTCCACTGACAAGAGCACACTGTTTCCTTGCTTCCCAGTGATGCCAATGCCCCTTTTGCCCAGTGGAACACAGAGCGCATATGTACATGGCTGGAGGACTTTGGACTGGCTCAGTACGTGATCTTTGCCAGGCAGTGGGTGACATCTGGCCACACATTACTCACAGCTACTCCTCAAGACATGGAAAAGGTAAGGGCTAGGCATGGGATGAAAAGGCTCCCATTTCTCCCTAGACTGATGCGCGGGGACCAGCATTTGGGGAGGTGAGACTCGCCCCACCCCCACCCTATGTGGGACGGAAGGCTGACATCCCCCCTGTAGCGGCAGGTTGGCATCCCAAGGCATTGTGCAGAAATCCGCCTCCACCCTTTCAGGGCATCTCCACCCTGACATGACATCCTCCGAGGACCAAATTGCCTGCCAAAATTTCACATCTGGTCTTCATCTTTCAATTTCAGGAGCTAGGAATTAAGCACCCTCTCCACAGGAAGAAGCTGGTTTTAGCAGTAAAAGCCATCAACACCAAGCAGGAGGAGAAGTCTGCACTGCTAGACCATATTTGGGTGACAAGTAAGGACAGGCAAATATGGATTAAATATGTTTTTGGCAGCTCCTAAAGGCAGAAAGAATTTCCATGTGGAACGTGTGCCTCAAAGACAGATGTCTACTTGTGAAAGGCAGATGGATTACTAAACCTTTTGGAGAATAAAACTGGAACCCCAAATCATAATTTGCTGGGGGATTTTCTTGGCATCCCTATCCTACTATTCTCTTGAATCGCAACACCTCTATTCTTTCTGTATTTGTAGGGTGGCTTGATGATATTGGTTTACCCCAATACAAAGACCAATTTCATGAATCCAGAGTTGATGGACGAATGCTGCAATACCTAACTGTGGTGAGGATTTTCTCTTTAAATATTTTAGTTGTTGCTGTGAGTGTTCAGCTCAGATGTACCTGTGGTGGTTATTTTAAACCTGATTCCACCTCCTTCTTCAAATTCTTAAAGCCTTGAAATAGTATCAGTTGTCACATAAGAGGTCCCAAATGGTGAAGTATAAAGCATTGTGATAAAAGAATCTGTTGGTGTGTTTGTCTGCACCTTTCTGACATGTGAAAGGTTTGTCTGTTTGGCCATGGAAGAAACTCTGGGGTCTTTTGTCACTTTGGAAGCTCTGGTTCATCAGCCAAAACTTTTCTCTTCCAGAATGATCTACTCTTCTTAAAAGTCACCAGCCAACTGCATCATCTCAGCATCAAATGTGCCATTCATGTGCTGCATGTCAACAAATTCAATCCCCACTGCCTGCATCGGCGGCCAGCTGATGAGGTAAGGGCAGGAGAGCAGCTATGTAGGCATCCTGCCCCAATCCAGGAGAGCAGCTATGTAGGCATCCTGCCCCAAGCCAGGACATCTGAAACACTGCTTGTGAGAATGTCAGAATGACATCATTGCAAATAGCTTCATTTCAGTTTATGGTGTTTGGGATTCTGGTAGCCAAAACAACCCTGTTGCCTGAACTTTTGGCCCATGGTAACCACTAAACTTCTGATCTCCCACCTTCCCCTAGGGAGACAAATAGTGTGGGCAAGAGGGCAGTGGAAACAAGTCTTTTCAAAGTCATCATAGGAGAAGATGTTGCAGAGGAAAGAAGAAGGGAAAGACAGGATGGAAAGATGGTGTCAGAGTAGCAGAGAAGAACCAAAGGAGGAACAAGGAGCCCATAAGGAATCAGACACTTCAGAACAGATTTCCCTACTTGTAGATACAAAATTAACAAACTTCCAGGCCCAGATACACAGGATTCATGAGCAAGTCTTGCTAGAGGAGAAATTATGCAGGCAAACACAGCAACGCAAATCCTGGGGAAGTTCCTGATATGTTCCATGAACCTCAGAGTTCTTGACGGGTCTCAAACTGTGTCAGTCACAGCTCACTCCTCTGTCTAATGCCACTTCCAGATGGATTAAACAACTCATGCCTCTGTTCTCCATCTCCTCGTCTCTTGCTATTCAACAAATATATTTTGCATACTTCTCTTGTGTCAGGGACAGAATAGCATTTTGAAGCCCATGGGCCATGTGAGAGCACTTACGCATAAGTATCTTCATTTGTGCTCCACTAAAATGTTCAGCCACACCAGGAACATTTTTTTCCATAAACCACTTGGCTCATAATTCAAAATTCTGTTAAATCCCTGAATAAAAACCTATATGCCTTTATTTACTTGCCCCCAAATTAGGCTGAAAATTAGAATAACTGGATTATGGATTCAGATATCTCTATATCATAGATCCTGAAAGATTCAGTGAGAGTTCTATTTCTTGGGACTGGGAAGGCTCTCAGGCAGGTGGTCTAGATGGCCTGGATCACTAGGCATAAGGAAGGGTCTTCTCTTCTGGTGAGGGATCTGGGTAGGGTTAGCATAGGTGCAGACTTCACAGAGGACATGGTGGGACCGATGAAGTCTAACTTTCTCATTCTCCTTCTCTCTCATAGAGTAACCTTTCTCCTTCAGAAGTTGTGCAATGGTCCAACCACAGGGTGATGGAATGGCTACGATCTGTGGACCTGGCAGAATATGCGCCCAACCTTCGAGGGAGTGGTGTCCATGGTGGTCTTATTGTGAGTGACTTTCTGGATTAGGCCACCTGCCTCGGTACACACTGAGGTGTTCAGAAACTTAATTTCCTAAGGACCAGATATAAATTCTAGTTAAAAAAATGAGATACTTCACCTGAATTTCTTACATAGTTTGAAGTCTCAGAGAAAGTGTTTTGATATTTTGTGGCTGAGAATTAATGTACCTCATGAAAACAAGATGGCTTCTGGAAGGATTTCTTCAGCTTCAGACCCAGAGGATTCTAGAAAAGGGGGTTTGCATGAGGATCAACCCTGAATGAGGCAGCTCCATGTGTTCCTCTAGGAACAGGGGGACTAGGGAAGTGAGGGGGCGGCCATCAAATGTAATTTCCTGCTTGCCATGATACGGTCCTTATCACCACTCAGATCTGTCAAGTGACAAAGCCAGACAGGAAATATGGAGGTGGTGGCTTGGATGTCATCTGACCTTATCAAAGAGGTCTTGGTTTTGTGCTGGTCTGTGAAGATGAGGTGGCAGTCAGCAAATATGCTAATGTCTCAGAGGCAGACCTTGTGCCTGGGAGGGAGAGAGGAGTGGGACACAGAACAAATGGTAGAGCTTCAGCCCTTGCTCTGGAGCTACTCAGGCCCAAGCTTATTTCTCGTTGATACCCACCTAATACCATCTGTGGTCACCACTGACTAGGTTTGTCTGTGGTTTCTTCTTAGATCCTGGAGCCACGCTTTACTGGGGACACCTTGGCTATGCTCCTCAATATCCCACCACAGAAGACACTTCTCCGGCGCCACCTCACCACCAAATTCAACGCCCTGATTGGTCCTGAGGCTGAACAGGAAAAGCGAGATAAAATGGCCTCACCAGCTTACACACCACTGACCACCACAGCCAAAGTCCGGGTGGGTTTTCAGACCCTTTCTCTGTGGTCCAGAGGTGCTACCTCCTGTCTCCTGTGTTTCACAGCTGCTGCTTCAATGCCTGGAGCCAAACCAGTGTATGCAGTGTGGAGGGAGGAGGGGGCACATCAGCTTCCGTGTGGGAGTTTGGTGCTGTGGTTCTTCGTCTTTGTTAGGCTGTTCCCTAGTTTATCTTGAGTCAAGGAAGAGAGTGCAGGATTATGCACAGAGAAGCCGTGAGCAGGAAGTGTCTGTTCTTGGGCAGCTGGGAGTTAGTCCTCTACCCAGAGCTGTCATTGCTCATCTGGCAAAATAGATCAGTTCTGGATCTGGGTTTCCTTTGGTCAGGCCCATCTGCATGCCGAGGCACCATGCGGCTTGGTCAAGGCTGTCCTGCTGGCCAGGCCAGGGCATATACCACTTGGCAGGTGCACCTGCTCGTCTTGTTCTGTGAGGTGGCCAGCGTGCAGCTCTCCAGAGGTCCTGAGGTCATCTGTGCACCAGCATCATTCCCTAGGCTCCCTGAGTCCTGTAAAGATCTGCCTGAGAAACACTATCCTCAGACCACGTCCATCCCAGACCACAGTTACACTCTGGATTCCAGGCTGGCCCTGTCCCCAGTGAGCCAGCCTGGAGCCTCAGGTCCAGTGACAACTCACACACAGACCTCCTTCCCTGAGGGAGCAGGACAGCCAGTGTGTTTGGGGCACCTAGGAGAAACAACTGTTCCCCCAGGTGGTCAGCAGCTGGGCTGAAGCAAATCCTCTGTGCTCAGCCTCAAGTGCAGTCTGTGGCGTGCATTAGGATCCCCTGCCCATCTGGGAAACAGAAAGTTGCTGGCAGGGCAGCTGGACAGGAGTTTCAGGCAGTCTTAGGAGCAGCTCTTCTTGTTCAAGATTATTCATCAGTCGGCCTTTGCTCAGCATGGAAACTGCCTCCAGGCTCTCTGTTTGGTTTACTTTTCTAGAAGTAGTTCACCTTATTCCTTTCCTCCTGAGCCTGCTCTTAAGTATATTGTCAGTCATATGTGTACACTGGCTTGCTAATCCCCTTCCCATAATCTTGTATTTTCTGTGTTTTAGCCTAGGAAACTAGGATTTTCACATTTTGGAAACATGAGAAAAAAGAAATTTGATGAATCGACAGACTACATTTGCCCAATGGAACCCAGTGATGTCATCAGTGACAGTCAAAGGATCTACAGTGGCTACCGGGGCCTCAGTCCCCTTGATACCCCTGAACTGGATGGGCTGGATCAGGTGGGACAGATTAGCTGATGCCCCTGTCGCCTGCCTTCTCTGTGTACCTGAAAGCTCACAGTAACACCATGTGTGTCACCATATAACTGCACCTCATCCCCTGCACTTGTGCATGGCTTGCAGAGAACAGTGCCGCAATTGTGTGCCCCTGGGCCAGTCTCTCTTCACACTCTGCAGGCAGTCAGGATAAGGAGTTAGACCTCTGCAAAGGGGCCAAGCCTTGGGGACTGTTGTCAAAGGGGGAAGCAGAAGGAAAGACGCTTAAAGTTGCTTTTCCATTTTCAGTAGTTCTTAATGTCCATCTCAAGCACATGAACCTGGACAAAGGACCAGAAACTCTGGACAAGCCCAAGAGGCTGAGCTCTCAGGCACCTCCCCTGGGCTCCAGCTGAGGGAAAAGTTCAAGTGCCTTAGGCCTATGGGCCAGAGTCTTGGCTGAGAAGAGAGACGGAAGGGATTTCTGCCATGGTGGCAATGTAACTGGGTTGTGCCTTACTACAGAGATGGTCACTTCTTTCTGGTAATAAAAACACTATTTATGTAGAAAGCAAGCAGTGTAACCTATCTTGAATCTTGTTGGGGACAGAGATCTGGGCACAGCTGGAGATGGAGCCCTACTGACTGCAGTTTAGGCGCTTGTGGCAGTGAGCCCAGTCCTGGGCTAGGAGCACACTGGGAATTCATCATGGGGGATGGGCAAGGAGGTTCCCGCTCCCCTCTTCATATCCCATATCCATAAGAGGAAGCCCCAGGCCTTGCTGCCTCAGGCCCCACCCCACCGTGAAGCGGAAGGGAACCTTGGGTTCCACTGACAAGGCCACATCAGTCACGCAGACCCCAAAGCCCATTTCCATTTGATTCAGCAGCATGAGCCCTGTCAAGGGTATGGGGTGCAGGGCAGCCATGCTGGCAAGACTCTGTTCCTTCACATATTTTTCCAGCTTCTGGTAACTGTTGTGGGGCTGTGCCTTCTGTGCTGGCAGGGTTGGAACAGATCTGGCTTCCTTAAAAATATTTTAAACGATCTGGCCTCTTGATTTAGAGGCTGACTAGCTGATAATGGGCCCTCCAGATGGGCCCTGTCTGGCTGGAGACTGAGGGAGACACTCAGTGGCAGCCATTCCAGGTTGGCCCGGGGCAGTGTTTGGCTCGATGGGGTCCCTTGGGCCTCATCTCCAGAAGAATGGCAGCAATGTCCTGACCATCTGACAGCAGAGCAAGGCTGAAGACCTCGCTGGGGCCCTCGGATTCTGTCCCAGAGGAGGCCATACTGAGGTCTGTTTAACTATCAGCAGCCTGAGGCATGGCCTCTTCCCTCTGGCCTCCACTTCCCCTGGAGTCCACCTGGTGAGAGATGTGGGCACAAGCTCAGCAGCCAGCAGCACTGTTTGGTCTTGGTACCTAGGGCCACAGAATGTAGGTGCTCCTCAAGGCCGATACGTGGCTGCTGCAGTGGTACAGACAGTCAGGCCAGGCTTTATCTGGTGTTTCTTAATGTCCAGGTGAGAGACTCTGCATGTGCCTCTTTTCCAACCCTGCATGGAATTGTTTAGCCACTAATTCACTGGGCATCCTCAGGCAAGTCCCATTCCTTTTAATGGGCCTCAGTTTCCCCACCTGTAAAACAAGGACACCTTCCAAATCCCCAGCATCTATACACTGAAGAAAGAAGAAGCAGACCAGTATTACCTGTGGAGGAGGCCAGGGAAGGGAGCTCTTGCTCTTGAGTAGTGAGGAGGCCGCTGCTCTATCAGCAGCTTATCCCTACCTACACAGGAGCACCCGTGCCTGGGAATTGTGATTCTGTGCAGCACCCTGAAAGCCTCCCTTCCTGCTACCCTCTGCTCCTAGAAAACAGCTAGAACACTAAACATGTGTAGCAGGGCAGCTTCTGACTGGCGCTTCCTCTGCCCTGCCTCTTATAACCTAAATGTCGATGCTGCTGAGCAGAGCCTCAGGAAACCATGTGCATGCAGTGTGGGACTTTCCTCAGGGACAGAAGCAGCATGCGCCCCACCACCTGTCACGCCTCGGGCCTGGCACATTCCTTCCCTGCCCATCCCTCCAGGGAAGCATGCCCTGGAGAAGCCAGGCCCAAGCAGGGTAGGATTTGCATGCTGTTTGCAAATCACAAGCTGTACCCATATGTGCTGACAAGGCTGCTGCCCATTTTACAGATGACACCTTCGGAAGGCACTGTGACACAGATAGGGCTCCTCTCCCAAGATATTCACCGTCTTACGGTAGGACTCTGACCCTCTCCTCACAGTAGGGTGCCAGGGAGGCCCAGAAGGCCAGAAGGCCGGTGCAGTGGTGTTCAAGGCCAGGGGCAAATGAAGGATGGTGCTGGGCACCGGCCTCAGAGCCTGAGTCCAACCTGGAGGCAGAAGGCAGCCCGAGGGCCTCCTTCATTGGCCTGTTGCTGGGTCACAGGCCTTAAGTTGAAACCAGCTAGAGCATCCTAGGTCTCGGGTCCATTTCTCAGTCTGAGCTGAGAGGCTCTACATAGGCGAAAGCCCAGTCATTGTCTCTGTCCTGTCCCCTCTGCCCACGAGACTCACGCGTTTCCCATACCATGCCTCTGACATCACAGACACTTGAGGCAATCTGGCTGTGTCTGCCATGTCCAAGAGAACAAACAAGACCATAGGAGGCAACTTGGAAGAAGAATAGCTTTGGAGAGTGGCAGACCTGGTTCAAGTCTTTGCCCTGCCTTTTACTGGCTCGGGCACCCTCTCTGAGCCTTGGCTTTGTTGCCTGTAAAGCAAGATGAATAATATCCTGTTTGCAAGGCTCATAGTCAGATTAGAGCTGACAGCAAAAGGCCAGAAGCAGAGCAGATTCATCTTTGAGGCTTCATTTGTCCCAGGGCCCTTTGGTTCCATTCCCCGAACCTCATAGCTGCGCTGTCTCTCTGCATTGAGGCCCCGTCACTGTACTTTGCTTCGTGTTCTTTCAAAGTGCATTTAGAAGACTGTCTGAGTGTCACACTTTCCCTGAATCTAAGCAGGATCACCTTGATGCAGCTTTCCTTTTCTTGGCCTACACCCTGAAAGGTCTCTCCCCAACCTTTCCCTCCCTGTGATCTAAGAGGCCTTTGGTGTCTTTTTAAAAGAGCAAGATTGCCTCTAAGATGAGCAGTTTATTTTTATCTTACTAGTGCTATTTATTCTGACCCAGTGTTCAGGGTCCCTGGGACACCATGAACCTATAGGGCACCAGTGTCAGATGCAGATTGCACCCAGTGCCCCCTGCTTCCTCTATATCTGTGGGGGCAGCCTGGACCCAAACTCTGTCAATCTGCCCCTTTGGCTGTGTCCTTTCAGACCCTGCTGAGCCAGGACCAGCTGCTGAACGACTCTCGCCTGACTGCCCCCGACTCTGATGACTGGAGATGACATTCTTTGTGGCTGAGAGCCCAGAGAGGCACGTGTGAGGCCCTGTCTTTGTCTCAAAGGGGACCTGGCACACAGCCATCACAGAGCCCAGACTGCAGATGGGGCTGGCTGGGCATCTTGGAAATGGGTGCTGACTGGAGCAAAGCAGAGCAGTGCACGAGTGTCCAGGAGGTGGCCTCAGTGTCCCTAGGTTTTAGCCATGCTGTGCTCTTCCCTGCAGCTTTCTACCTTTTGTACTTTTATACAAAGACTGAAGACCGCTTTTGCAGGGAGAGCAGTGAGATACCAGCACACAGGCTGCATGGCTCATGCTGTTCCTGATGACAGCCGGGAGGCTCTTACACCAAAAGGGAAGAGCTGATAGTTCATAAAACCTCTCCTGGAAAAAAATACTCTGAAACTGTGTTCTGAATGTTCTGTAGTGACCGAGTTGGGTAAAACGATAACTAGGAGCTCTCTCAGAGACGTCTTCACGGGAACATGTATTTGAGATGAGGGAATTTAGGGTGAGAACAATGGGAGTCCTCCCCTGCTGCCCTGGCTATCCTCCACCTACCCTCACCTGCAGCAGGGGCCTGCTAAGTCCTCAGTCTCTGAGCAGAACCCGAAACACACACACCATTTCCCTCAGCGGCCTCAAGGGTAATGGCTGATCACACAGCGCCCCCTACTGGAAGGCCTTTGCGCACCAACGCAATGTTTCCACAGAAACTTGCCATCTTCCCAAACAAGCTTGCTCCATTTCTGCTGTCTCCCACCCCAGAGAGAAGCACCACTGAGTCCCCAGTGTGCCCTTTCCCTCCCGCTGCATGGCTACTCTAGTTTCATCTTGGTCTCTCAGCTGATTACTGAAGCTGGTCTCTTACTTGGTCCCTTGCCTTCCTAACTGGTCCCCTCTGTTCTCCTTGTTCCCAGGGCACCTTTCCCAGAGCACGGTTTAAATCCCATCACTCCTGGCACCATTCTGCTCAGAACTCAGTTACAGAGATTCCACAGATGAGCATCCAGGCCCTTAACTGTCCTCAGACTTTTTTGAGCCCAATGTTTGGCCTTTGCTCCCTCCAGGCTTTAGCTCTGGCCCCTCCCTCTCTGTGACATAATTTTTTCCTCCATCCCCTTCATGAGGCCAAATCCTGCCCGTTAAGGCCCAGCACAGACACTACCTCTTCCACGCCTCTCAGGAAGCCTTCACTCCTGTTCTAACTGGAGCTCAACTCTGTCCCACTGCACAGTTTTCCCTGGACTCTGAATGCTGCACAATAAGCCTTGAACTTAAATTTACACGGTGTCCTACCATATAACCTCCCTCAGCACAAACCCACTGAGCACCTGCCATAGACTGTAGTCTATGTACAGATATGAATAAGCCCAAATTCTGACCCTCAATTTGCTTCTTGATCAGAGGCCTGCTGACCAGCATTGTGGACCTCTACCCTCCATATGCAAGTAACACCCCTCTTCTAGTTGTGACAACTGAAATGACCCCAGTCTTTGTCAGATATTCTCTGAGGGGTAAATCTGACCCTGTTGAGAACCACTGGGCTAGAGAATGAGGTCACAGTGGGAGATTCACAGAAGGAAAAATATGATGTGGTCAGGAGTCCAATCAAGAGAGATCTTACAAGCCAGGCCCCTGGAATATGTCCCAAAGGCAGGAAGTGGCAAGGATGGGGACTAGAATCAAAGCAGGGAAGGGTTTAAAGTAGGTGAAACATATAGACTGATCTACATTTATGTAAAGTATCTGAGGGCAGGCTCTTGCTCCTTGTGAAGTGACCAGCAGACTAGAGAATTCCTTGAGGATGTGCTGAGTAGGTGGGGACACACAAGCTGGCCATGCCATCCCTTCCTGCCCCCTGCCACAGACCTGTGAGTACATCATTGGCCGCCTGTGGGCAAGACATCAAGACATAGCTGTGCTGCAAAGCTCCCTAGAGCTACGAGCCTCTCTCCCCTGCCCCTTTTGTTCCCTTCCACTCTCCTTCATACCCACACAGACAGGCAGACAGACAGACACGCACACATCATGCACACACACATAAACAGTGGCACCAAGTTCCAGTATTGCTGCTATGCCAGTTTTTGGAATTTAAAGCCAGCTCTGCCACCTAGTGGCTGAATGACTTCAGAACACTTAATCTCTGAGTTTGTGTCATCATCTGTAATAACGAAATAAAAATCCTCACAGCGCCAGGGATGTAGCTCAGCAGTTCAGCGCTTGCCTGGCAAGCATGAGGCCCTGAGTCCCAGTACAAAAAAAAAAAAAAATTCTCACAGAATCTCTGGTCTGTTCTGAGAATTATATGAAATCCCAAAGGAATGGCCCTACCTACTCAAGCAACAGAGCAGCAATGTGTTGTCCTGGCCCTGAGGATAGTGATGGTGGCCCCTTGTACCATTTGGGTTTATTGATAGGATTTAAAGCAGAGCCGTCAAATTGAAAAGCTTCTGAATATAACCACTCCTAACCTGGCCTAATGCCAGGGTGGAGCCAGGAGATTGCTGGAGAAAAGAGCACGCCACACTTCCATCTCCAGACTCATAGGGAGTCTGGAAGGAGTCCTTAGAGCCACCTGCCTGTTTCTGTTTCAAAGGGTTCCACAAAGGAAGGAAGAGCACACATGCTGGGTGCCTGAGGACTGTTGTAGCTTTGACCTTAAACACAGGCCTCCCTGGAGAGGGGTTCATGAGAGATTAGTGGGAGTTGATGCAACCCCATTTGGATTCTGCTCTGGCACCATCGCCAGTGTTCTCACCCCCAACCTTTACCGGAAGCCAGTTATCAAGCACAGTAGTTGTGGCCTCCTGATCTCCAGCAGGGCCCCACAGAGCCATGCTTCCTGGGCTGTCTACTGAGAACTTAAATTTATTTCACTGAACCATGGAGACAGGTACGATAATGGAGCTCTTTCTGGCCTTCAAGCCATGGGGCCTCAGAAGCCATTCTCCCTGGTCCCTGGAACCCTTCTTCTTAGGCCCACACCCAAAAGAGAGGTGCCCCAGGGTGCATGCCCAAGGGGGCTTAAGGAGACACTTTGGCAAACATCCCAGTTTAACCTAGTGAAGCCAAACTGACTCTGAAACAGAGGGTGGGGGCCTGGGAAGCTGGCAAAGAACATGGGAGGTGTCAGTAGGTGAATATCATGTCCTTAGTGTAAGCCAGCTGCTCCAGGCTGGGGTGAGCGGCAGTCTGGATCAGGGGTGGGGGGCCACACACCAGGATGAGAATGGCCTCCCCCGGTGGAGGGAGGTGCTCCTTGATCATGTGGGCAGTAACAAAGCCCGAGCCGTAGTTCCAGCCTGAAATGAAGTAGAGCAAGAAGTCACTGTGAGGTTCTGGGTTAAGTCCCTGACCTCGAGGCAAGGAGCAGAGAGGTGAGGCTGCCCTGAACAGGTCTAGAAGTCTGTACTGCTGTTCGCTGCGGACTCCTGAGAAGAGAGTGTGGGAGCCTCAGACAGTCCTCTGGCAGTATTTACTCCAGATTTCAGGCTCACTGTTGGGACTCAGAGGCCCGCGTTGGTGTTTGCAGGCTCAAAGCACTGAGGAGGGTGGAGAGCTCCATGGTGAGGTCTACCAGGGTACAGTGTAAATCAGGGCAGTGGACTGGTATGGTGTTTGTGGAGTTGGGCGCCCTCTGCTGGTCAATGTGATGTATGATGAGACCGGTGCTACCGGGTGCAGCACACATTCTGGTGGCTGGGGCTCAGCATATGAGCAACGCTGTCCAGAAGAGGTGGGTGCTGAGGGATGCTGTGGCTATAAGCAGTGGTGTGAGGTGAAGGGACCGGTGGGCACATGAGATGCAGTGTGTGCGATGGCTGTGGGGGCACAGGCTTTCAAGTAGCCCAGCGGCTCAGTGTCCCTCTTGATACTCAGCGGTGTGTGGTGTGTTCCTAAGATATCAGACACCTGCCTTTGATCACCCTCCTTACACGCCCAAATCCTCCCTCGAATTCTTGCCTTTCCCATATGGACCCAGAACAACAGGCCTACACCCTCTCTGAAAAAGGTCAAATGAACAGAGCCCAATCCCGAGGAAGAGCAGCGGTTGGAGCTGCCCCACAGCGACCGAGGGTGAAGGGCGCATTCCGAGGGGAGGCCTGTCCAGGGTGTACCATATGCTGAACTGGTCTAGGTGAGTCCTGGCAATTTCTTCAAGCTCCTTTCTCATCAAGATGTCCTCCTCGGTCTAGAAAAGGAGCATTTAAAAAGCCCCATGCAGAGACAGTATGCATATCCCCCACACGGAGGACACCCCTGCCCACGCTGTGCCGCCCTGGCCTGCGCAGACTCTACAGACTCCCGGGGCGAATGAGGGTTCTGTGCTGCACCTGCAGACCAAAGCTCCCCTCTCTCTCTCTATCAGCGAGGAGTAGCTGGGAGGGTGAGGACAGAAGTGGCCGCCCTCCAGCTGGAAAGGCTGGCCACAGGGACATCCCTGCCCCACCTCCTGCATCCACACTAGGCAGCAGGTGCGGCAGGCCCACCTGGCACAAGCTCAGTAGGGTATTCTGCAAGGAAGAAGGGGCTGAAGAGTCACAGGGAGAACAGCACTGGGGAGCTAGGACCAGAACCGGAAGGCAGTCTGGAGCCTCGCCTGGGAAAAGGGACCCAAACCCCTCTCACGGGCTCAGGGAGAGCACACAGAAAGCTCTGCATGGCACCTGCCCTGATCATCCCACTTCTGGAGCTGTGTTTACGAAAATAATCTAAAAGCAGTCAGACCTTGGCACAATTATTCATCAGTGTATCATTTATCATTTATAACTAAACACTGAAAACTTGAACGTGGGAGATGTAGTATATATACATCTATAGTACAACTTGACATAGCCTGTGATGAATATAAAGTGTATTAATGAGAAGAAAATCCTGTGTGGTAATGCTAACTGAAATATATATATTCTATTTCCCAAGATTTCTATTTCTTTGAGGGTATCTTTGATTTTTTTATACTAAAAAAACCCCCAGAGAAATAAATATTAATGAAGGAAAGCTTAGAGCTCGGGGTTGACTGGGGAGACAGAGTTAAAATCCAGCAGGAACACAGGACCAGCTCAGTTCCTTTCCGGCGAGCCCACTCAGCCCTCCACAGCCGCGGGCACCCAAGCAGCGCATGCTCAGTCACCGGGGGCCGACGAATGCGGAGCCCAGCTCAGCAAACTTTCCGCCCCACCGCTGCAAGCTCAGAGCTGACGCGGCAGAACTGACCTGGTTGGCGAACAGGAGGGACGTTCTGGTCCTGTCGCTGGGGTTCTTGGTGATGTGGCGGATGAGCTGCAGCATAGGCGTAATGCCTGGAACACAGTGAGTGGGTGGGAGGGCTTGCTCGGATATCTGAGGCCACAGTCCCTGGCCTGCAGCTGCTTAACAGTTTCCCTTGGCCCTCATTATACCTCTTCACTGTGCTCCAAACTCGAAGTGGGGAACGGTCCTTCACTCTGGTATTGCTTTCTAATGCAACAGTAAGTCAGAAACCCCGCCTCATTTTCCCACAATGGGAAGAGAATTCTTAGATCTTCGGTGTCTTCATTTGCAAAAATTATCAGTGGTGAGTAAATGTGATGGGTTTTGAAGCCCCTATGATGGTGCCTGGCACCCTGTGTGTATCCGTCAAGGTTATTCTCTCCAGTCAAGTGTCACTCTCCGGATGGGGAGAGTCCGTGGACTGGATCCGGTTGCATGTGGGGGACCACAGGCAGTGCCCAGCCTGACCCCACAGCCTGACTCCCAGGCAGCCACCACATTGGCTAAGGGAAGAGGGAACCATCAGGTCCAAGATAAGTACTAAGGCTGCATTCCTCTCCCCACAGCTAAGGGAGGAGTAACTGAAGCCACACCTTCTAGCGCCAAGTAACTGCAAAGTCAGAATGGTCGCGGGGGTCACTGACTGGGTGAAGCCCCCAGGAACCTCTTACCTGTGCCTCCGGTGATCATTCCCAGGTGACGGACTAGTTTGTTTTCAGGCTGGCTCGTTTTGTATGGTTTGATTGCAAGTCTCCCTAGAAGCACAGAGGATGTCTCTAACTTCTGCGGCTCTTGTCCGGGAGCCTGCAAAAGGTTACCAACATTCCTCCAGGCTTCTAGGAGACAAGTACACCTAAGAGATGGCTGTACTGTTTTAAGGCAGAGAAGCAGGCCACCGTGGCTTCCTGGGTCAGCCCCAGGACACTGGTGCACAAAGTGGGACTGGAGCCTGGGCCTCCTCTTCCGAGGAGAGAGGCAAGCTGAAGCTCATAGGGAGCTTCCCAGAACACGCTCACCCACAGGGAATGAGTGAGTAAAAGATGAATATGCGACAAGCCAATCAGTGTGGACTCCAGCCATGGCCCATTTTTCAGGATTAGCAAGCACCATACTGGAGATACAGTGATGAGATCACACCACATGAAGCTTAGGACCTTCCGACGTGGGTGCGTGGGTGAATAACAGATGTGGTTATACACTAATCTGGATGAATGAATGTAGGAAGACCTGAAGGACAAGCACCTGTGGAGTCTGAGCAGAGTTCTAGGATAACAGAGCCACTGCAGGAATCTTCTTCCTCCCAGCTGGAGGAGACCTATTGGGATCCCACCAGTACCTGGACCTTGGTAGAACAGCTGCCCGGTCGGCCCTCGAAAAAGGATGGTATCTCCAATTTTCATGTTCTCCAAGTACTGAGTCATCTTCCCCCCTTCAGGATATTTAGGGTGTACATTTTTGAAGTAGATCAAAAAGCAAGGCAGGGTAGTTTTCACGAGTCCTGACTTACGGCCACAGCTGCACACAGCTACCAGAGGCATTTGGCACTGCATGCCCCGCAGGGAAAGCACTCTGCCTTCATGGCTGCTTTAAGCACTCCCCTAAGACATCACAAGGTTAACTGTACCTCAGTGGTCAAATGCATCTCTGGAAAGCCCCATCTGAGGCACCATTCCCCTCAGAGCAGAAGCACAGCCATCTACCCACCACCCTCATGCTCGGCATGATAGGCATTGTTTACCTTTATAATTAAATCCACAAAGCCTCAGTCATCATCACTGGAGACAGGTGTGTAGGCCCTGATCACCAAGTCACCATTAATCCTGGCCAAAAGGTGGACATAGTTCCCTATGGAAAGGGCATCAAATGTTAAGTCTGAACATGGCCGGCTAGGTATGACTCAGGAATCCCATAAAGTACTGAGCTTCAGTGAAGGGGGAAAATGGTAGGATGTGACAAGGTGTAAGCAGGGAGGATGTCCCAATGCAGGATGCTTGGATCCTATGCCTGTCCTTGATGGTTCATGTGCTACCCTGGGCAGCCCACTTCACCCCCCTGTCTGTTCATCTCTAAAATGGAGATGACAGGCTCAGAGTGTAGCTCAGTGATAGCATTTGCCTGGCATGCAGAAGGACTCAGATTTATCCCCAGCACTACAAAAGAAAAGAAAAGAAAAGAAAAGAAAAGAAAAGAGAAAATGAAAATGCCTGCATAACTGTGGTCATATTGTTAAGTAATCTGCAGGGCAAGAAGAGCTAATTAAAGTTGGAAGGTAACTATTAAAAATGATAAAGAGGAGTGTTTGCCTTTTAAAGAAAAATATGTTTCTTT
Source organism: Heterocephalus glaber (assembly GCF_000247695.1). Next base: position 9,385,470 of record NW_004624817.1, read on the forward strand.
ACAAACTCATTTCTTCCTAAACAGAGGTCTGTAAGTCAGAGCTGCCCTGTCTGTATACGTTGCCTGGCATAGAGCAGAACTCGGCTTATAGAGGCTATGGGGACCCCAGATCAGAACACCCATGGTTTAAATAAAGCAGTAGCATTGTGTCTTCCTGGTCTGGGGGTTTGCTGAGAGGCAACTGTGAAGTTGCATTTCTGCCCCTCCAGTGTAGAATTAGTAGCCTTGGTAAGGCCAGTACCTTTGGATGTTGACTATCGCCCAGTGTCAGATGAGAAGTTTAGTGGCTCAGCTATCTGTCGGATCAAAGGGGGAGACTTCAGTGATGAAGGCAATTAGTGATGAAGGCAGGAATTGCCATCCAGAGATGCTAAGAGCTAGAGGCGAGAGAAGGCTCTTTGCTTGTTTCTAAGGAAGCAGACACTTAGAATGTCCAGGAAATCAGACAACAGCCTGTGGATATGCAGATAGAAAGGGACACTTAAGGAGAGACAGAAAAAAGAAGAAGAAGAGAAGAAGGAGGAAGACAGTTTGTTTGAGGTGCTCAAGGGACGCACAAGCAAGGGTCTTTGAGGAGGCCCTAAAGCCTGAGGTCCAAACACTAAACACTGGCTCAATGCCTGGCCATGGCCTGGCTGACCGCTAGGGTCACATAGGGATACATATCTGCAGCAGCTTCCATCTGAGAGCTCACACAGAGCAGGGAACTTGGAAAGGTTCTGTCCAATGCAGCCAGCCAGGGCATGGCCTGGCAGTGTCCCCAGACAAGATGAGGCTGACCCACTGGTCCCTCTGGCCTCATCTCTAACCAAGCAATCAGCATCAGCAACCCTCAGTCCTTCTACCACACACGCCTAGAAGCCACTGTTACCTTTTCCTACTCTACAATCTTTGCATGGCCTCCACCAGGGCCTAGGAGAGTGTGGGCCAAAGCAGTTTCTAAGAAATTCTTTTTCTCCAGGTTTTTCAGCCTTTCATGCTTCCTGCATGAAAGAACTGGTGGCAGGTGGGGCAGAGACTGGAAGGTGACAGGACACTGTGCTCAAGTACAGAGAAGGAGCAAAGGAGCAGCAAGGAGGCTCAGGGCCCCTGAGTGTCCTGTGTATAGTTTCATCAGCTGACAGGGTGGACTGCAAGGTTCTGTGCTGTGTGGATAAGACAAATGGGCCATGGTTTACTTCTCCACCAGGGGGAAAGGAGCGAGTGCAATTTCCCTGGGCCCTGAGGTTTTCCATGTCATGAAGACTGACTCGGCTATCTAGAGGTGCTACAGACTAGAAATGGGGTCACTCAGAACTCTAGAACTGCTGCAGCTGGTGTCCACAATGAGTCCCTTCTTGTGTGGGTCTCAGGTCCGTGCAGAGAATCCACATGGGGCACCTGCCTCCCCCTCACCCCTGTATACATTCTGGGCATCTCTTCTGACCATAAGGGAACATTAACTGCCCCCCCGCAGCCCTCCTATGTGCACAGTGATTTACAGTTTCTGAATTTTCACATTCATCAATCACTTTGCCCTCACAATAGTCCAGCTGAGGTAGGCAGGCAGGCCCAGGAAATCCCATTTCATAGAATGAAGATCAGAGAGGTTGAGGATTAAGGTCACCCAGCAAGGAACCTCAGACGAGATCTTAGACCTTCTGACTCTAGGCTCACTTCTTCTCAATGCTCTTGAGGTGCCACTCTTGTGCCAGCCCAAATGGAACGAAGAAGAAAGGGAACACATTGCCCCCAGTCCATCTCCCTGGGCTCACGTGGCCGTGAAAGGGTACACTCTCCCTTCATGCCTTGGGAGATTGGAAACCTCTGCTTCTGATAGGAGCAGAGTGCCTGCCCCACCCCCAAATCTAGCCCTAGAGGTGACCGCAAACCCAGCTCACCTACAGGAAGCCCTAAGACGTGGTCCAGTGAGGGGAGCCCAAAGCGGAACCTCAGGGTGTTGTGGCTGATTTGCTGGTGAAACAAAACAGAGCCAGGCTCAGTCAGCATCTAGGCGCCTCATTGGGCAGCCTGGACGCCTGGTAAAGTACTGCATTTGGCCATGAGGTAAGCACCAGCCCATCCAGCTCCCCAGGCAGCATTCCCCACCACCCCTGCCCTTTCTTCTACTCACCACGGGAGGAGTTGGGCTGTCCCACTACCTCTTTCTCAATCAAAGGCAGCGGGTACTTGGTGTCAGGATCCTGTAAGGTGATCAGGTCTTTCCTCCTGGAGTTCATGCTCCTCAGGGCAAACAGCAGCACTGTGACCCCGAGGAAGGTGATGGCCAGCAGCAGGGACAGGTCCTGGCAGGGACAATTCGAGCAGAGCACCTCAGGTCTCACCTGCCTCGGGGGGCAGGCTCCTCAGGCACAGCACATGGTCCCCTTTCCACTGCCAGGGAAGATGCAGGCTACATCTCAGAGGAACCAGAAGAGGGGAAGGCACCAACCAACCCAGAAGGCAGGGGTGGGCCAGAGGGTAGGCAGGGATCAGCAGAGGGTCCGACAGGCCCCTCCTGCCCATCCCATGTCCCATGGCCTTCATCAAGGGCGCAGACACTGGGAGGCTGTCCCAGGCCAGGGCGGAGGTGACCACAGTATTTGTATCAAGCAATCCGGAATGAAGGGAACGAAGGCCTGAGTCCTGAGCCTGAACTAGAGAAGGGGGAGGCTGGCTGCCAGTTGTGCTCCCAAGGTGGCTGTGGATGACAGCGGGGCTCACCTCTCCAGTCCCCCACCCACGTCTGGTCCCGCAGGGTGAGTAGACCTGAGGAAGGAGGTTTCTCAGGACCTCAGGGCCTGGGGGCTCACTCACCGGGGGCCTCCAGGGCAGGCGAAGGCAGAGGCTTGGCCAGCGTCCCCTCTTCTGCCAGCTGCTCATTGCCTGCTCACTTCCCGCCCACACCAGCACTGGCTGCTTTGGCATCCGGATGGCCCGAGGGCGCCAGGTGGAGGGTTCTTCCTCTCGTGACCCCGGCTGCGGTCCAGCCCTGCCCGGGGCCTCGTGGAACACCGGCGTCCGCTACTTGCCGGGTGGTGAGCAGTTATTACGTCTGACCTTGTTATAGTCCCCCATACCTCATACCTTATATGCAGATAAAGGACAGCTAAGCAAAGTTTGGGACAGTCCTTCCATCCACCCGTCCACCCACCCATCTTTCCACAGTACTGGAAGTTCTTTGAACCACCTGCTGCAGCTGCGTTGAGTGTCCTTTTGCCTTTTCTGTTTGTGCTGTCATTGTGCACTAATGAATTCCCCTGGTGATTTGTCTCTGTGCACACCTGCCTTTAAATTCTTTCCTTGGTGGAACAAGGACCTGTCCAGGCTGAGCTGGCCTCTGGCCTCCCTTGAGGAGGAGGAGTCCCTCTGCCACTCTCCCGGTAGGTAACAGGGCCAGTGTAACAAAGTGCTGTAGCCCGTGTGACTTAAGCAGCATAATTTTGCAATCTCAGGGCTCTAGGGGCTAGAAGTCCAAAATCAAGGTGAGCTTGGTCCCTTCTGAGGGCTGTAAAGAAATCATCTGTTCCAGGCCTCTCTCCTTGGTTTGTAGGCGGTGACTTCTCCCTATGTCTTTTCACATAAGCTTCCCTCTATGGGTGCCCGTATCCAGATTTTTCCTTGTTGTAAAGACATTGGTCATATTGAATTAGGATCCGCCCTAATGACCGCATTTTAACTTGATACCTCTGGAAAGACCCAATCTCCTATTAAAGTCATTCTGAGGGACTGGCAGTTAGGGTTTCACATAGAAATAGGATAAAACAGCCCATAATACCACATCAAGACACAGGATTTTGTCAGATATCTCAATTTCTGACAACATAAGGTAAAATAATGTCTCATGAACCTTGGATTATCTAATAATTACTAATGTTATTCTGTGTCTCAGAATAAAAATCTCGGTTGTCTGGGTAAGTTTGATGTAATTGGTCCTATAAAAAATAATCAAGACAATCAAAGGACAAGGCAATTCAGTGACAGCAGAGAGACTGAAGTAATGAACTTTGAAGATGAAGGAAGGGGCCACAAGCCCAGGATACAGACAAGGACATGGATTTTCCCCTTAGAACTTTTGGAAAGAATGAGCCATGGGAATATCTTGACTTTGGCCTATGAACTAACGGCTTTCATATTTCCACTTCTAGAAAAACCATAAGAGAAAACTTTTTGTTATTTTAAGCCACTAAATTTATCATTATAATTTTGAAGCAGGAGAAAGAGTTTTAATTGTGAAGGTTGATGACTGTGAAGGCTGGTGGCCAAGGGAAGACTACACATTCCTCCCAAGATAATCATTTCATCAACTTCATCCCACTCCAGTGTTTGAGGTAAAAACAGAAAGGTCTCAAGCCTGACTGTGTCACCATACTTCACTCTGTTCTTTGCTTAAGACAAAAACAGGAGGTTTCTGAGCTAGTGTAAGCTGGTTTTCCCCCAGAGATCTGCTTGAAGGTGACTGAGACCCTCATTTACATGCTGAAGAGAGATACCCAAGAGGGGAGACTACACCAGTAGGCTTCATGCTCATGCATACGTAGTGTGCAATTGATGTACTACTTATACCCATGCTAATGGTTTTATTTTAAAAAGTATATAATCTCACTTTACCTCATCGTGGAGCTGTTCTTTCTATTAAGTAACCTCCTTTGCTATTCCTTCCTGGGCTATTTCGTCTATGGGCCACCCTGCTGCTGTACCCTGTGCAATTCTAATAAACTCTTTCTCTTTACTATTTCCTGAATCTCCTTAGGGTTATTTATACCTGAACTTATTCCAAAACATATTTCCCATGACTTGGCCAGAAGTTTCCTTCTCCTCTGGTGCTCTCATTACTGTAATTGTGGTTCTCTTTCCTGAAGCAGCTCCTCCTACCTGGTCACACTTCACCTCATCATCCCTGCCAGGGCACATAAGGATCCCACCCACTCCATCCCTTCTTCTTCACCCTCGTTCTGGCCACCCTTTGTACATTTTGTTAAAATGTCATCTTGAACAAAGAAACTCACCAGCCAAATATATGTGACTTAGTGAACTTTATGAGAAGCACTGAAAGAACTCCCAGCCCACTCCATGTACCCAACACAGACCCATACAGGGTATTGCTTGAGTTGGATGTTTCTTGATTTTCCTCTTCAAGGAAATTCTACTGGTACCTGATGAAAATTCCCCACTGAGCACTGCAATGGTATACTTTGATTTCTGAAATACCTTCAACCTAGACTTGTGCATGAGAACTATGGCTATGGAAAGTTTTGCTTACTCACTCCTACAGCGCTGTAAGGGGACTCCTCAGGCAAGATTGTGGAAGATGAGGCCTGAGACACCTGGGATGATCAGAATTTGCTAGAAACTGTGCCCGGGAACAGTCAAAAGAACAGCTTGCAGAACCTACTCCTGTCATCTCTCCCACACTCAGGGGAATCCTTCCTGAGCAGCTATGTCTGCAGAGCTGCGCCAACCATGCCAGTCACGTTCTCCACCAATATTTACAGCAGTTGCTTCAACTCTTCCTGAATAGCATCTGCTGTGGCAGGGGCTGGGTTCGAGCCTCCAAAAGGTAATGACTGTGAGTTCACAGCTTGGCAACAACAGAGAGTTAATGGGAAAGCAAAAGTCATCAGCGAGGGAAAGTTCTACCTACGCAGAGCGTGGCTGCCAGCTTGGGCGCTGCCAGCCCTACAGTAGGAGAAAGGCAGGCCTTGAGGATGAGGAGAAGGGGAAGAGGTGGGAAAGAAGAGAGATGACTCCTTTCCACGCTTGACTCTTACTTAGCACAAACAGGCGTGGTGAGGAAAGTTGAAAGTTTTCTCTTTTCCCTCTAAAATTTTGGTGATTTTCCTTTATAGAAAAAAGGACATAAAATAAATTAACAGGGAAAAGGCACCCAAGTTATTAATCAATGTACGGAAGCACAGGAGCCATATATACAAAGTGTGGCTCTCAGGGAAGGGGCTAGAGGTTGACATTTATCTAGTAACTGGCATTACACAGAGGAATAGGGGCTTGAAGCTTAGGGAAGGGAGGTGGCTGCACAGCCATGGGGGGTCAGAAGAGGAACTGCAGGGCCACGACAGGCTCTTACACACAGACAGACCGTCCCACATAGCGACGCCCAGAAGGTCACCTGTGACGATCTCTGTCTGCCCAGGTGTCAGGCCCCCAGTCTCTTCTTCCTATGAAAAGATCTTTCCTGGCAGCTACAGGAATCTCACAGTGAAAACCTTGCCTTTATCCCTTGCTTACTTTACTAAGATAGATAAATGGAAATGTCTTTCAGAAATGGACAGGTTTTCAGAGCCATTTCTGTCTGCACTTGCTCTGAATACCCATTTTGAAATATGTCAAGGAAATACATTTGGAATAGGGTATTTCACTGTCTCACATTTGGGTTGTTCAAAACCTTACCCCAGACTCTGCTTCTCTATCTCTAAAAGGACAAAAGCAGGAGCTTTTTAGATAAGACCTTTGTTTGTGAGAAAAATTTCCATTTCTAAAATGTTTTAAAAGGCAGGAACAAGTTGATAGAACAAACTGGACTAAAATCTGCATTCTAAGAATAATTCTAAAACCTTCATTTTCATAGAGCTGTAGACTTCGCAAAGTGTTTCTGACAAGGAAATATATCTCCCTGAAATTGTTGTAATGTTTTTGTCACCATGCTAGTTTGGTGCCTTCTCTAAGGTCACATGGCTTGAAATAGCAAAGCTGGAATGTGAGTCCCTGCTTCTGGATTCAGCCTTGTGTTCTTGGCCTACACCGCCACAACCCGTGGGGCAGCAAATGGACAAAGAACATTGGTTGGTATCATACAAATTTAAACTAGATTCTTGATTTTAAACTTAAAAGCATTTCCCCATTCTTTTTAACCTGACAGAGCTGAGACCCAGGGTTCGGTGCTAAATGATGATTCTGGAGGGGGGACCATGGTTGAGCGGGTCAGTTGTATTGAGGAGGCCGCTTTGCACAACCGCACTTTTATTAAAAGCAAGTGTAAGTTTCTTCCATTGTAGAATAAAATTCAGAAAGCACAGAAATGAAGAAAGTACATCCCTTTTCTCTGCCTTTCTTCCTGTTACTATGTCACATGACCTGTTCAGATCTCGCCAATTGCTCCCTTTGGGTTCTATCTAATCCTTTTCTTCTCTTACCTGCTTAAAAACATTGTCCCAGCAATTCTTTCCTATTTGTCCCACATTATCAGCCCCTCTCTCTACTTGATAATTCCTATGAGTATACATATGTGCTATAATTTCTGCAATGTCTAAAAGCACGGAGACCTTTCTCTTCACTTCCATACCCCTGTCTAGGTGCTGATCCATTCCATGGTCCCAGTTACCATAAGATTCCTTTAAAAAGCAGCTTATATCTGCTGCTGCCCATTTTCCCATCACATTCTTTCTTAAATATACTTTTTTTTTTAAAGCTTTTTCCTTCACCACTCCTTCCAGATGCTAAGATGGCCCTTACTGAGATCACTAATATCCTCACATTGGAGATAATGGTCAGTCCTCATTTCTACCACCTTGAAATGTTGGAATGCCCCAGGACTCAAATCTCACTCTTCTTTGGTGAACTCATCCCATGTCGTGGGTTTAAATATCAGCTACAGGCTGACAGTTCTGAAGTTTACTTGTCCAGCTTGGATCATTCAGACATCTAGCTGCCCACTTAACATCTCCTCAGTGATCATGGTAATTTAAATCATCAACAAAGAGAAACTCCTGATGGCTCTAAGTTGTTCAGGCTGGCCTTGAGCTTGCAATCTTTCTGTTTCAGCTTCCTGAGTAGCTAAGATTACAGGCTTGTGCTTCCACACCTGACCCGACCATGTTTTTTTAAAATTGTATTCACTAACTGCCCATCCCTGCTTCATTTTCTTTAGTGTCTTTATTACCAACTAGCAATAATTTTTGTTGTACGTCTTTCCTTATTTTCTGTTTCTCCATCACTACAAGATTCTTATCTGTTTTACTCCTTGCCATATCCCTTGTGCCTGATGCCTGACACAGATGGTCACTTGTAATGTACAGGAAAACAAGCCTATCATACCCCCACACACAGAATACTGCTGTGATCCCAGATGTGTGGGGTTTTCCTCCATACAACAAGCAAACAGTTCTCTGGGGGACACCATCTGGGCTTCCAGTAATTCAACCCAATTCGATTCTGACACTTTCTACCTGAAGATAGCAACAGATCCACAGGCTGAAGGCTCAGTCCTACATCCTTGCTTCTGACTTCAGATTCCAATTGCAAGTATAGGCTGTGAGCTGTGCTTCTGACCAGTGAGCTATAAAGCTAGCCCTTTGGTTGGTTGTAATTAATTTGCAAGAGCAGCTCACAGAACTCATAAAACACTTTACTTACATGTACCCATGTATTATAAGTGATGTTACTGAGGATACAGATGAACAGACAGACTGAAGAGATGCACAGGTGGTAGTGTGGGAGAAGGGGAGTGGAGCTTGTGCCCTCTTTGGGCACACCACCTTCCAGAAACCTACATGTGTTTGACTAACTGGACGGAGGATCTCAGGACTTGGCTCAAGGTTTTATGGGAGCTTTGTAAGTATGACTGATAAAATGAAATGCCATGTGGTTTCATGCCAATTTGGTTTTGGTAAAATCAATTTGGATCTACAGTCTTGTGAGGAAGGGTTCCAGGAGAAGATTTGGTGGTTCAAATTTAAAGCTTGGGAAGGTTAGGTGGGAGATCACAGCTCTGAGACCTGGGCTACATAGCAAGACCCCATCTCAAGAAAAAGAAAAAAGAAAAGATGAGAAAATAAGAGAGAAAGATAAGATTTCAGGATAAAAACACCCAAGATTAGCACAGCCATGTATCAAGAGTTCAAATCCCCCAATACCACATGTATTAATGTTCATTTTTAAGAATGAATAAATTACTCTGAGAAAACTAGAATGTCTATGATATGTGTTGACACTGGCTCACAGGGCCTTAAAATTCCTGAGGGTTGTCAAGAATCATAGCATAGTAAAGGAGACTAGATTTCTGTATTAGGTGTAGTCTTATTAGCCACCATTGATTAAGTTCCTACTACGTGTAGGTGCTGGACATAGGTTCATTATGACCCAGGACATTATGTATAAATACATGATTGAGGATAGAGAACACTTATGTCTGGAGTGCAGTATTCTGTCGATGATACCATGTGTCTGTGTTTATGAAATCTATGGTCTGAGCCATACAATCTATCCTGAAGATAGCACAAATATAATAAAGGTATGCATGGTTCCTGAAAGAAGAGAGTCAGAGAACAGGACTCAGCCTAGGAGTTTGCCATCCTGCCCAAGGGTTGTGAGCACTTTCTTACTGGAAAAGTGATAAGGGAAAGTTTTAGTAGACCTTTTTCATACCTGGAGGAGAAGACCTTGAGGATGACTGTTGTGCATCAGAAACCTTTGGCACCAAAAGTTGGGAAGGATGGATGTGCATGTCCCATGTCATCTATTCCATTCACCAGAAAGGGATAGCCATCTCACGTACCAGTACACTGGACTTGGTGTTTATATATCCCTTTGTATTATCTAGGACTCATTTTCAGTGAGTCGTCTCACTGTCAACATCTTGGCATGGTTGATTTTCTGAGCTGAAAGAGCTGAGGACCTAGACCCTGACCTCTAGGGCTCTGCCTGAGAAGTATGAAAAGGAAAAACTATGATGAAAACAACATTGAAAAGCCTTTTCAAAATGGATCCAGGAGGCCATTAAGGGGGAAAGATTGTGCCGACTCCCCTGATTGCTTGGAAATCTGAATTTCGGTCACCTTCTCACTGCAGGCATCTGGAACAGATGATTATGTTGTACTGTTATACCCAGAGACTCAAGATTCATATCAAAAGATTATTAGACTCTCTTGTTTTATGGACATTTTAATATATATATGTATGTGTGTGTGTTTCTTTATTTTGTATCAATCATATACAAAATATGAGCTATGTGAACCTGTGTCTCCTGAATTGGAATTCCTAATACCCCAAATGAAGACCTTTTTACTTTTGAAGTTTCTGAGTTTGGATTGATTGACAGAAGCCAGTTGCTAAAATAAAAAGCTTTCTTGCTGGCTCTTAAATTGAGGACCAATAATGTGCATTGAAAGCACATGTCTTACTTTTTGATCTTATACTTAGAATCTTGGGTGATCCTGGATGGCAGCACAAAGCTGAGAGATATTCTCCCCGATTTCACCAAGGAACACCACTAGGGATCCAGGGACTCAGTGGAGACACTGCTAGAAGGGTGGTGGACACAGAGCACTATGGTGGCAGGTCACTGAGGAGTGCTGGTAGCTGATGAGGAGAATACAATTGCTGATAGACCTTGAGTGGGTGAAAAGTACACAGCCCAGTGGGAGAAGACATACTCCTAAACACAGTACATTTGGAGGGCATCTTGCAAGGCCTGAGATCCTTTAGGTGACAGCAGAAATACGTGGAACTTGGACTATGGTTATTAAGGTGACTGTGTTTCCATACTGTCCTCCATAAGCTAATGAGGTCTGGGGAAGCTTAGAATATCTTTTATACCTATAAAAAGTTTTAACCTTGCACAGTGAGTTTCTTAAATATTACCAAGTACATTGACTAAACATATTTTCAGGAAATACATCTTTTCCTATGCAGGATTTTAAGATGACTATGTCTGGTATTTTCACCTGCTCTTGAACAGCTCCCTCCCAATGTCTAGCCACTGCTCCTGCCTTTGATCATTCTCTACTTACCACTATATCCTAACAATTGCAGGAAACATTTCTCTTCCATCTCCAATGAGACGGGAAAGCCCTTGTGGGCAAGGACACATCTCTACTGTCTTTTGTCCCTGCCTAGCTTGGTTGAGCATATCACAAGCACTCAGTAATTGCCTGTTTTTTGCTTCCTTACTTTCCAGAATTGGCTTCAGAATATTCTCAGTGTGGGTAAAAGAAAGGAATCCACAGCTATCTGACTGTATTCTAACACACTTAGGGAAGGAAATTTACCCAAAGACCAGATTAAAATTCAAAGAATAATAATTCAGTTCAATTGATGGAACTGAATTTGGAACCTACTCACTAACAGGATTTCCTGGACGTAGTTAGCAATGGATCCATATTGTTGGCCTAATCATTCTGAATTTCAGATTTATGACTTGTATGTTGAACATATTTATACCAAATATGCTGGCCTGAGAGGCAGAATAGCACTGTGCCAGACTCTGATTCAAGCCTGTTGAGGTTTGAACCCTTGCTATACAAGTTTGAACATGATCTGGTTGGGGGCTATTATTATACATTTCCAAGCCTTGGTTTCTTCATCTTTAAAATGAGGATGATGACGATGATGATGACAATGATGATGATGATGATGCTTACCTCGCAGGATGGTATGATGATTATATGAGGTAGCTTATGCAAAGTGTATAGAATGGAGCCTAACATATAATAAATTATATATTTTAGCCATTATTAATTTTCAAAAATTTTGATGAAAAAATAAGTAACCAAAACAGTAATTACCACTTAATATATACTAATTTCCCTTCCCTCACAATGAATGAGCAAATGCTAGTAGACATTTTTAAATCATTAAAACAGCAGGGAAAAAGAAGCATTCTCATCCCCTCAAATGAACTTATCTGTTCTGAACACGAACCCACGATCCCGGTCTACACAGTACTGCACATGCTTACTGACATGGTGACAGATGAGTTCTCCCTCCCCACAGGAAAGTTTTCAAGACTTCCTTGTGACATGTGGGGATAAGGGCCAGTGCTGCCCTCAGAAAACATACTCCTCCTGCTGTTGTCATGGAGACCCAGACCTATCCATTCCACACAGAAACTGATGCACATGGATACGTCTGGGTGTCCATTGGTCCATAGCCTGGGCTCAGGCTCATTATCCCAAAGATGGTGTGGTGCTCAGAGCCTTACAAAAATCTAGAGGCTTATAGAGGGCTTGACCAAGCAGAAGATCTAGGTTCTTGCCATGATGAAATGCACAAGCTTTCCTCAGATGTGGTGGTTGCTCCACTGAGGATGAGGGGAGAAAGTCAGAACCAGATGGCAATGAACCAGAAAAGGAAGAGAAAAAGGTTCTGGGAATAGGCAGGAGAATATTTTTCCAGATCAAGGAGATTGGGCACTGGAAACAAGTACTTATGTCAGCACTCTCTCTGCTTGCAACAGGCAAGCACCTATAATGAAAGGTAGGGTTTTGTGGTCATCAATCTTGATATATGAGGTATAGATTGGGTCTTGTGGTACATTTTGCCTCCCAATTTCACATTTTATCTCTGTGTTAATGATAATTGTGAGTCAGGTGTGGTGCTATATGTCTGTAATCCCAGCACTCTGGGAGGCTAAGATAAGAAGACTGCATTTCAGCCCCACCTGGGCAACTTAGTGACTTAGTGAGACTGGGTCTTAAAATTTAAAAAAATAAATAATTAAAAATAAAAAGAGTTGGGTAGCTCAGGGAAAAGGCCCTGGATTCAATCCCCAGTACCATACACCCAAACAAATCATAAATACATAAAAAAAAAGCTGTGGTGATGACTGAAGAGGAATGAAGAATGTAAGATTTGTTACCTATAGTTTACTTCCCCCAGTAGAATTGGAAGCCATGGACTTTCCTACCCTACCCCATGCTACCACCAACAGTGATTCAATTCTGGAAATAATAAGAAAGGAAGCTAAAATGCTGGAAATATAAATGGAAGACCTTTCCCTTACTTCCTATTGGGGGTAGGATGTGTATGAAAGTTGACAGAAAGCTTTTGTTTTTAATTTAAGGAAGAAACCATTCCATTCTCAAAAGTTCTTTAAATTGCCTATAGTTTGTCTCTGAGGTCCTTGAAGAGTCTAGATGTCACAGCAGCTCCAACTCAGAGGCTGTTTAGTTAAACTGACTATGACACTCCCAGCCCCCAGGAGCACTGTGGGAGAGCAGAGAGGTGGCCCACAGGAATCCCTGACTTCCTTAGAAGGAAACCCAACACTCCCTGTTCTCCACAGGGTCCCTGGAGAGAAGGGCACATGCTCCTGGTGTGCTGCAGAGACTGGTATGGGGGTTTCAAGCTACTCTTGGGCTTCATTCCACCTTAAAGTCAGTGAGGTCCACAGAAAAAACAGAAGCTATTTTCAAGTGAGATTTGGGCATGTTTTCCAAACAGACAAAAGTAAAAGGGATTCTACCACGTAGTTTACAAGGCATGTGATGTTTCTGAACAAGTTGTCAAAGAATGTTATCCAAAACATTTGTAAGAAGTGATGGCTGTGGGAATAAGAAAAGGAGTCTAGGACATAATTTTGAGAAAATATAATCCCACCAAGGACTAAGGTTGAGAAATAAATTATGATTGAGATCATAGAGATATATCAGAACATGCACCTGTGACTCCTGGTGCCTAAGAGCACCGGGCACAGAAGCTTGAGGCTCCAAACTGTACCTGGAAACCTTTCTTGATGAAAGTAGAATCTTCCTGTGGTGTGCCTTTCTCACCTCCCACCCACTCTTTATCTTTCCAATCAGATTATGGAATCCTGACTCACTGAGGTTATCTACAGCCTCTCTATGGTCAAGTCCAGAGGCCTCCTTTCTTATTTTACTCGATTTTGTCCAGCATTCTCCCTTCTGTGTTAGTCAGTTCAGCTGCTATAGCAAATACAGTGTGGCTGGGTGGCTGAAATAACAATTTATTTCTCATAGATCTAAAATCAAGGTGTTGGTTGATCAAGGTCTGGGGAGGACCCACTTCCTAGTGTCCAGATATCTGTCTTCTCTATTATCCTTACATGGAGGAAAGAAGAGGACAGGAGAGGAGAGGAGAAGAGAGGAGAGGAGAGAGAGAGAGAGAGAAAGTGAGCAAATTTTTATGGGTCTCATCTTATAAACACATTAAATCTCATTCATTCTGGCTCTATCTGCATGACCTACTTACCTCCCACAGTCCCTAACTCTAAATACCATCACACTGGAGATTAAGCATCAACATGAATTTGGGAGGAGAGATACACATTAGTTTAGAGCAAAACCTAAACTCAATTTGGCACACAATTTAGCTATCCCCACCAAGTGAGTTGTTTAAGAAGGAAATTCTTATTCTTGTGAATTGAAACATTTCAGTGCTGTTTTTGAGTGAAGGGACAACAATCACATGCTATGCCCCTCTGCTGTGGCTTTTTTGATATGGCAACTTGGGTAAGCTACTTTATTCAGTCAAACAAGAACTTAGGTGTTGCTGTGAAGAAATTTTGCAGGTGTAATTCAAGTCTTGTATGAGCTGACTTTAGGTAAGGAAGATCATCCTGGCAATGTGAGTGGGCCTGACTAGTTTAGATGGAAGGCCTTAAAAAGCAGGGCTGACAATCTCACTAATGAACATAGA
>NW_004624817.1:9407597-9417821 GCF_000247695.1 Heterocephalus glaber
ACAGTTAAGGAACTGCAGCCAGAATCTGAAACACACACACACACACACACACACACACACACACACACACACAAAAGCCTAAAAGAAAAGAAAGAATGGCACCACCAAAGAAAGAGCAATTCCCAGTGTTCTCCCTCCTGTCCCCCACAAATGATGTAGATGGAAACTTCAGAAAGAGCCATCAGGAAGGAAGAGGCTGGTGCACTGATTTTTCCAGAGCTCTTCAGACTCTCTTGGTTCACATGGGTAAGTGATAAATATGAGTTATGGAAGGAGAGACTGCACACTGCTCAAGTGCTTTCCATTTGACGATGCACAGTCCTCTCTGCAATGGACTCCACCTGATCCTATGGGGCCAGAACTTCTATAGAGGGTCTGGATAGTATGTGGTAAAAGTAAATGGTGTTACCAGGCAGGTATTTGGGCCTAAGAGCTTTATAGGTGAGATTAAACCCAGTGGCATAATCTGTGGCATCAGAGAAGAACTTCAGCCTTATAGAATTGGAGCCCACAAGAATGGATGAAGCAAGGCTTTCTCCACAGAGTTTTCCTGCAACACAAGAAAGAAGATTCACTGTTCAAATTCTACAAAACAGCACCCATTAAGTGACTTGAGAACTGAACTGGCCATGAAATTGGAGATTTGTCTAACCCAGGGTGGTTCAACCTTGGCACTATTGGGTGTCCTGTGCTTTTAATAGGATTTCTGTAGCGTCCTGACCTCTACCATTAATTAATATACTGTCTTGTGGGGCTGGGGATTTAGCTCAGTGGTTCCGCCGCCTGCCTCACAGGTGCAAGGTCCCCATTTCAATCCCCAGTACCAAAAATGTCTCCTGTTGTGACATCCGAAAGTGTTTCTAAGATATTGCCAAATGTCTGGGATGGGGGCGAAATCACCTCTAGTTGAGAACCACAGAAATGCTACTCCACTTCTGTTTCTCATGTAAGTAAGCTTTGTTTCTTCCTCTTGGTTATTTATTGGTATCTTCTTAGCTTGATGAAGCAAGGTCATTTTCAGCCTAGGTTCTGCCTGTGGGCCCTAAGGAACCCTGCAATATATTTAGATTTTACTCCTAATGGGATTTAGGTCTAGAAAGACTGGTTTGATGGGAAGCAGAATGCAGAAAGTGAAATTCTCCATGGCCTTGCAGCTATCAACAAACTCAGATTCAGTTCCTCCTCACTCCCAGTCTGAGTCTCAAAATTGGAGATGAGAAGTATGGCATTTGCAGTTGACTCAGTGCTCAACACACTGTAACCTGTAAACCCACTTAGCACTGCTTTCCATTTGACAATGTGAAAATCCACTCACCAATGAGTCTGTCTTCTAAAGAATACATTGCCAGATAACTGTGGCAGCACGCCTCCACATCCAAGCGGAAAAAATTGAGCAACATGTGCATTTCCTCTGGAACCAACAGGGTCCAGACACACACTCTGCAGGCAGACACACAGACAGGGTGTTACTTCTAGACAAAGTGACTGTCACAGTCCAGTTAATGGGCACAGCCAGATTGGAGGTGGGAGTCTGAGGGAGGATGGCAGAGGGGGCTACTCACTGCTTGCTGTCATAGTACAGGTGGACGATTTCTGGGAAATGCAGATCCCCCTCAGACTGGCTGACTACTCCATCTTGCTCAGCACATGAGGCTGGAAGGAAAACCACAGAATCAAGGCTGACAGTAACAGTCAGCCACAGTGGCACCTGTTCCAGAAGCTGAGGGCCCTAGAGCCTCCTGCTTCTTCTTGACAGCTGCTTCCATTCTTCATAAACTCTTTCTCTGCTGCTGTTTATGGTGCATTATTCTTTTATGTTCTTTTTATAGCTTGCTTCATCTTGAGATTCTGTGATATTCTTTTCTCCTTCATTCTTCTTTCTCAGATCTCATAACTTCATTCTACAGATACAGCTATTTCCCTGGCTCTATCCTGGTTCATCTCCTCTCTCTACCTAAGCCCTCTGACCAGTATCATTTGTACCTTTGGTTTCAACTATTATCTCTACTTCTCCAAATTTGAGACTGATTGTACAGTAGTTTCCCAATTATCTCTCCTCTAACTCAACCTGCTTCAAGTGTAATTCCTCAGGGTCAGCAAAATTACATCCACTTCTATGTTCTTGCTTCCATGTGTCCTTTCCTGAGGCTCTGATGCTCAAATTTTTGATATTATCAAAGAATCAAGTTTAAGTCTTTCCTCTTTTTTACTACTATTTCTAAAATTGACTATAAAGTTATAATTTTTCTCCTTTTTATTTCCTCCTTTTCATTTTCTTGCCATTGTCTTTGCTTGAACATTTATTTTTTGTCTCTTGCACTAATACATAATTTTATCAATCCTCCTTGAATTAGTCTCCCATTAATCCATCTCCTACATGCTGTTCTTATATCATTAAATTATAGGGCTAATATATGCATCTAATTAAATAACTTCTTATTACTCAATAAATTATAAACTTTTTGACTGATGTTTGAAGTTTCCATAATTTGATTTCAAATTATCTTAGCCATTTTCTTTTTCCTCGTAGACCTTTATTTCACATCCTACACTTAATTTATGTTGACTGATTTACTTGTCTCTATGACACCCTACATCTTTCTGTGTCTAACCTTTAATATCCATCTTCTGATAGGGATGATTTCTATAGCTGGAATCTTTTCTTTACCATACCTTATTTCTGCTTGACAATATCTTATTCATTTGACAAGGTTCAACTTAAAAAAAAATCTATGTTTCAAAGTCTCCCTTTATTTATTTATTTGTTTGTTTCCATCTAGATGCAGCTTCTTCTTATTCTAAACTCTTGGGATACTATGTTACTATATTTACTTTGTGTTAGCAGTTCAACAGACTCAAGGAACCATTTCAGATTTGAGCTAAATACACATTGGAGACCATCTGGTCCGACTTCTTTTCTTTATGGATGAGATCACTGAGACCCAAGATAAGAAAGAGCTTGCCAAAAATCACAGAGTAAATTCATTGTGAGTGTAACACAGATGAGTCCCATGTATCAGCAGGAACAACTTCCCTGGAGTCTCTGATTCAAAGCTAGGGTTTGGAAAACGAATAATTTGCTGAATTAGATGGGGCTCTAGATTTACAAGAAGGGGAATGGAAGAGAATCCAGGGCTCATCCTGGGTGTGGAACAGCCCAGATAGGCAGGGAATGGCTGTGGGTGGACCTGGTACTTTTGTACCTAGTCAGCATGGAAATTTGGAAAGGAAGCCTTGATTGTAAAAGGGGCCAATGTTTGGAAATGTTAATTCATATTGCAGGTGGAGCAGACTGCAAGCAATACTTACCTCTGGAGCTCTTCCTCTGATGCCCTGGGAAAGAAAAAGAAAGGCGATCCAAAGCTTGTGGTATTCTGAATGATATGTTAAGAAGCGAACATCTCTTTCGCTCAAAAATACAATAATAAAAATCTAACATGTAGAAAGAACAGGAAGGGTAAATGAAAAAAATTGGAAAGGGGCCCTGATGTGTTACAGAGATTATTTTACTCACTTTATTGAGTGACCTGATTAAGAAAGAGTTGTTCTAAACTTGGCAGTTACAGAGAGCAAGGAGAGGTTATGCCACACAAGATTAGAGGCTAGATACAGAAATAATTTGCCTAAAACCTCAAGAGAATTTCGGAACAGCTGCAACTTGAACTGATGGCTTAGATACCTACCATTGGGCCACACTCTTGAAAACAAATCCAAGTTCCTACTGAATTAATTTGAATTAACCTCATTGGGAAAGGATGAAAGCCCTTTTGAGACTGGAAGGCACTGGTTAAAAAAACAATTAGTTGGGTTTGAAGAGACTGAAATTTATTCCCTGACTAGTTTAGTAGAAGGTTTTGTGCAGACCCTGGCCCTTTCAAACTAACTATGTCTGCTTCTATGCCAAGAATTCCCAACCTCTGCCTTATTAACATTTGGTGTAAGATGGGTCTGTCCTGTGAGTTGCACTTTGTCTAGCAGCATCCATGGCCCCTACCCACCTGATGCCAAGTAGTGACAACCAAAAATGTTTCCCAATGTTGTTACCTAGGTGGCAAAATTGCCCCTGGTTGATTGTTATGTGCTACATCTTGCTGAATCTTCCTAAGATGGTTAAGAAGTAAAAATAAACCAAAAATAAAAATATTATCAGGTGATTGACAAAATCTACAACAGATGGATTTATTTTTCATTGAATATTTGTGCACTGCACCACATTTCATATTTTGCTATTGTTTTGGACAGTAAATTTTACATCCTTATGTACTACCCTGGGGACAGAAGTGGAAGGCTATGCCCTGTGGTCCTGACTTGCCTGGTGCTCTCTGCCCTAGCAGAACAGCAGCTTCTTAACCTCACATGATGGCTTCATTACCAGTTTGGATGTGCTCATGGATCCAGGGAAGCACTTTACTAATATCTGTGAAGATCCCAGGAGATCCTTGCTCTTTTTTCTGCCCATTGTTTCTCCAGCCTCGACCACAGCCTAAACCCCAGGAAGTCACACCAGCCAGAGTCCAGGCTCCTTTTTTATTCCGGCACATGAGTGAACCTCCTGAGTCTCCCTGCAGGGGGAAAAAGCCTCTGTTACCATCATTGTCGGTGTCTATGCTGCAGAGAGCTCACTTTTCCCCTCAAGAATACCAGATGAGGATCAATGACATTTTCTCACTTCTACTAATTGAGACTAAAGGCCTTGAGAGAACGGCCAAGCACAATACCCACATGATCCTTGAATATCATTGGAGCCTATTGATTCCCGCTTAGTCTCCACCATTCTAGGTTTTCATCAAAACAGCGGACTTTCTTCCCTCTCTTGACTCATGCTACAGACTCACAGAAGTCCTGCCCAGTGATGAGACTTGGTTTAGGTCTCAGTTAACAGGAAGAGTGGAGGAAAAGTAAAGATCCCAACATCCACAAATTGGAAATCTCGAAATAGGAAAGATCCAGCAATCCTTTAGAAATGTTAGAGCCCTCGGCTTATTCTTGGCATTAGCTCTGTTATTTGAACCTCCTCTGAATTCACACTCCCTGCTCAAAACAGAATGTCTAACCTATCCCCTTATTTTGACTAATCCTGACCCTCCTTCCCATATTCCAGTTTTATCACTTGTCAACAAAACTGAGGGCAGACCTGCAGTTCCCACTCACTTGACATGCATCTCTCCCTCCCTCTGGGGAGCCTGTGCAGAGAAAGGTCTTCCCACTGAAAGGCTTCTTTATGGTTAGTAGAGCTGCTGCACACTCCTTCTCAGTCAAAATAGGCAGGTTCACTTCCTGCAAGACTTGTGGAAAGATGCCATCTGGAACACAGGGACAGGAGCCCCAGCAAGGCACTTCTGAGCTGAAGATGACATATTCATTGTCATCAACTGACTTCAGGTTTATGTCTTTTGGAAAGACCTAAATTTCTAAGTACAACATTACAGTCTCCCTTTCAAAATATTTGCACAGTGTTTTTTTACGAAATAAATTAAATATTCTATTTTCTGATTAACCACCAGTAAATTCTGATCTCTGATTAAGAGGAAGAGCACAGGGTTTCTTACCTTCAGTCAAGCGGCCCCAGCCTGTAGTAGTACAAATAAATCCAGCCTCAAATTGTTCCCCTGGCTCTGGAAGACACATAGGCCTCACAAACTGGCCTGAAGGAAAAAGACCAAGGCAGGGCTTGTCTCATTCATGGAGGAGAGGCTGCCATAAATGACTCACCAGTTGGGATCTGGCTGTGCCCCAAAACCTTGTAAGAATTGTGATATATCTGCCTGGCATCTCCTGGGGTCACTTATCAGACAAAGACCCTCTCCTGATTCCACTTATCCAGAACCACAAGCAAACAAAGCCTCAGGATAGGGGACCTACCAGTCCAAATCACTATCTCAAAGCACATAACACAAAACTGGTCACATGCTACACAACATGGACTGTAGAGGATGTACAATGGGCCAGAGTTTACAGGGAATATAGCGTTAGTAATTCGGGGTGCACTTCAAATGGGTACCAAGTTGGAAGGTTCCAGCCATCTTCAAAAGGGCAATGTCATACTCCATTGGTTTTTTGGTGGAGAATTGTGGGTGTATGATGATGGTTTTGATGGTTAGGATTTGCTCTCCTGGCTCTGTCTGGCTCAAGTCATGTTCTCCGGCAGTGACATTCAATGTTGATGCAATGTTTCTATAAAGAAGAAGCAGAAAAATGGAGGATTTCAATGAGCTTCTGAGTATAGTTGTAAATGGTCAACAAATTTGCCAATTTAAAATTACATGGATGGATAATGTGAGGTTTAAGACTGCTGAGTTGAGAAAATGAGAATGATTTCAACACTATTAGAAAAAAATGCAGAAATTCCTGGTTCCAGTGGAGGACTCCTATGGTGGCTTCATATGGAGCCAATGATACAATACATTTAACATTTTGCATTGTTATTTCTATTACTTAGAGATGCATACACATTGTAACTCAGGGCTTTAAAAGCCATAGGGGAGTTTATTCAATCAGCGGTTGTAGGAGGTTTATACAGTTTCAACACCAGTGAGAGCCTTTGGAAATGATTTGTGATTCCTAGTAAGTATGCAGCTTCAGTGTCAAAGATCTCATGTAAGATCTGTATTATGAAACACAGCACCATAACTCTGAGTCCCAGAGAGCACATGTACACAGGGATTTAAGACTGATTACTATAATGGAATGTTGAAATCTTCTCCTTTCCTTTTTTAGTTTGTAATTTAGAAATTTCTCAGGACATGGGAAAGACCCCATATCCTCAGGACAATGTCATCTGAAAGGAGCTCAGTAGGATGCACTGAGTTGGATTAAGAGCTTTGAGGCTGCCATCGTTAGAGATTCTCCATTTTCAGAAGTGATTCTTTTACCTGAAATTGGAATTGGCTATTATTTTCTCTTGGTATACTTCCATGAATCTTGGCTATGTTAAGTAGCTAATCTATTAATAGCAACTCTCAGGTCTACCACCTGCCATATTCAGTGACATTATCAATTAACTCTTTGTTTGTTTATGAGATGGGGTCTTGTTACATTTCCCAGACTGGCTCCAAACTCCTGGACTCAAGCAATCCTCATGTTTCATTCTCCTAAGGAGCTGGGACTACAAGGGGGCCACCACACCAAGCTACTTTTTCTTTTCAGTTATCGACTGTCTGGGGGCAGGGATTGTGTCTTAGTCATTTTAGTATCTTTGGGGCTTACTAGCACAAAGGATCAAGTTGCTAGGTTGAGGCTCACAGAAGTCAGAATAATAGGAAGGAAGACATGAGAGTCTACTTTACATTTTACTAGCTTCCCTTGATTTTCTTTTATATACCTAAGAAGTATAATGAATTAGATAAGTTTTCTCTGAAATTTATAAAAACTAGAGAAATTTTTCAAAAACCCATCTTTTCTCTCACTTGGATATTATTCTTTATTAACTTCAGCATTTTAAGTAAACAAAATATAATATTTCTGCAAAGAATATATGTTCTCTACTATGTTGTGTGCAATGTAACAATCTTGCCAAATCCCATTTATGTCGTGCGATGAGGCGCTCCTGCATGTTGTAACAGAATTATTGTTGCTGCCTCCAAAGGAGAAGGGATGATATGATTCTCACTGATGAGCTGGGTCTTCCCTACCTGTTCGAGACACAGTGAGCAGCTGTGATCACCCACTGTGGAGAGATGATGGTTCCTCCACAGATGTGCTTCTTCCTTTTTTTCAGAGATACCTGAATTACAAAGACCTCAAATGGGTGCCAGTTAATGTCCTAGAAGTCTCCAAAAGCTGGTGACTGAGCTTAATCCTGAAAAATAGTCTCATGACTCATGGACTGCGAAGGGGTAAAACCTGTGCAATACAGCTCAGAAAGGACTGAGCTTTCCCAGCCCTGGCCTGGATGAGGGGTAGTTAATTTGAGATAATTGGTCATAATCATTTCAGTAGAGTTGGCAGTTAGAAATATTGCTATTTTATACTATTTTTATAACATGTGGACCCATATCTATGGCTCTAACAATATCAAGAGTATCTATGAATTTTTTAAAAGGAGTAAAATGTATAGCAGAGACCAGCTGAAGAGGTTTGGGGAAAAGGCAAGATGGGGAGCCTTTTAAAACATATCCAATAGCCCAAGCTTCTTAGAGAAATAGTTTGGGCCTACCATTTTCTCATAGTTTAATGAACAATTTGAGTCTTATAACTTCTTCAAGCTTATTCTTTATTCTTCCTCTTCAGCATACTTTCTATCTTTGGTTCATCCTTCCCATGATATTTTATTTGATTCTAAAATGACTTACAGTGTACAAGTAAATATGTTCAATGAATATCTTCACAGTTTTGGAATTACAAAAAAGATATTTATTAGATTAGTCTACTTTTTGACCAAAAATTATTTAACGAGAAAGAAAAAATGTATGTAGCTCAGTGGCAGAATACATGCTTAGAATTTCTGGGGCCCTTGGCCTGATTCCTAACACTATAAAACAAAACAACAACAATAAAAGACTCACCCCCTCAAAAAAAGCAGTAATAGAGAGAGGCTAAGAATAGAACACAAAGAAAGTAATAAAAGTCAATGAGTCACCCTTACTATGATCTGAATACAGACTTCTGACCTGACTGGTAAACTACTTGAAAGAGTAACCAACTGATCAATCAAGGGCTCCATCAAGTAATTAACCAGACAATCAATCACAATGACTTAACTCTTCAGCCAACCCACTAAACAGAACTCAACCAATCATTAATATTTATTCTTTGACTTAAAAGTTAAAGACCATCTCAAGAGAACTAAAAATAAAGCATTGCTTTATTTGCGAAGTTAAGAAGCTGGATTACAACATGGCTCCCAGGATAAAGACAATTGGGAGACTTTCAAAGACAATAAATGCAAACACCTTGGGCTTAGGGCAGAAACACAAAGGCACAAAGTCATGACATGGTACGACCAGGAGATTAAATTGAAGAAAAAATTTCAGAACATTGGGTACTGAGGAGGCAGTACTCTTGACTATTCTGAGGGGTCCTACATAAAGTGAAAGATTTACACCCTAACACAAAGTGGATCTGTGGATATGAATTCTCTGATTTTCTTTAACTACAAAACATAACTATATTTCTAAATATAGTTACTGAATCAAAAATTATTTTTAATAGTAAAATTTTTAAGTTTTTAGCTTCCTGAAGTAGAAGTTTTGATTATGAGCTGAAAGTTTGGGGTGGCATTTTTTATCAACAATACATGTTACTATTCTGAACAAACTTTGTGGAATTCAATTAATGCATATCATGAGGGACTCAAATCTTTGTAATACTCATGAGATTTTTGGTGAAGAGGTATGCAGACGGAGCACTGATGCATAGCACAAAATTCCTTGTGATCCAATTTCAAGACATCTCATAGCCCACCCACCAGAGAATATTCCTGAGGCTCACCTGCCAGGGATAAGAACCCTTTTCCACTTGGTTTCCCCCAACAATGCGACTGAAAATGCTTAAGTAATTCCAAGGCTGTGATTTAGCCACATTCTGTCCACAGTTGGGATCTGGAAAAAAGAAAAACATTGAATGATTTGATAACCTGTTGAACTGAGGAATCCAGAAAGCTCTTCTGAGCAAGAAAGAAGTGCAGGGCATAGAGAATGTAGAAAGATCACAAAGTAATTTTAAGTTAATTGTTGGGATTTGCTATGAAGTGAGGTACAAGAGATGACTCCATTTTTTGACATGTGGAAGAGATCACTTTTCTGAAGCGAAGGTTAAGGGACAGGGTGGTAAATCTCCACTGGTTTATCAGAAATGCTGACCCATTTTGATTCCATTTTGATTCTGGGCATTCTGTTCCCTGAAAGTCTCCCTATAGCACTCTGTGCTCTCTCTTAAGACATTTATCACTGTTTACAGAGTGTTCCACTCCACAAAATCAGCATACACATTCTTTTCAGCTGCACATGGGTCGTTCTCCAAAATAGACCACATGCTAGCTCATAGGACATGTCTAAGTAAATGCAAAAGAATTGAAGTTACTTCCTGTATATTATCAGACTATAGTGCAATAAAATTGGAGATCAATAGCATAAGAAACTGCAAAAACCCCACAAAAAAATAGAAATTGAATCACACCTCCTGAACAATCAATGGGTCATAGAAGAAATTAAAGAAATTAAAGAAGAAATTAGACAGTTTCTACAAGTAAATGATAATGCCAGTATAACATACAGGAATCTATGG
>NW_004624817.1:9424313-9439921 GCF_000247695.1 Heterocephalus glaber
AAAAAAAAAAGACATTTACCACCTATCATCATGGTTTATCTATGTCTTTCAACCCAAATACTTGGGGGCTCCTTAAAGATAGGAACTTAGTCTTACAAATACTTATGTTTACAATATCTATCACAGTTCCTGATGCATAGAGATGCTCATTTTATTTGTTGATGACACCACAGTCTGCCTTAGAATCCAATTGTGTGCATATCTTCTCCTCTGCTCCACCCAGGAGATGAGTCTAAGATTGTGCTCTAGGATGCCTACCACACAATCAGTTGTTTACAAATCTTATTGGATTTAATTCTCTGTAAGAGTAAAAAATGGCAGGTTGCTCAAGGAGAGTGGAGGGAAGACAGTATCCTGACTCACATGCTACTGTTAGGATAGGAGTTTAAAAGGTAGTGGAAGAAAGAACTCATTCTTCTTTCTGGCAAAGACTTTATCTTTGAAAATATTGCTTACTTATTTGCCTTAAAAGGGTTTTCTTTTTATTCCTCAGCTAAGAGATAAACTAAAATTGTTTACGTCCACCAGATAATTCAGAGATGGTACATTTTATATTCTTGCTGTAAGCCTTCCCTTTCCACATGCTTTTTTAGGAGGGTCGAGAAAGCCCTACCTCATCATCACTATATTTTTGCCTAGCGAAATCTTCTGATCCTCATTGACCACCTCATCTGAGAAATCTTCCTTGTTTTTCTCAGACTGGGTAAAAGGTCTCTCCATTGTGGGGTGCAGCACTTTTTCTTTACCCCTTTAATAATTTTGTCATGCTGTACTTCCATCATGCATTGTTATCATCTATCATTGAACTATAATCTATTTGTGGGGGAAGAGCCTATGTATTATTCCTCTCTGTATTTTTAAGGTTGGGCACGATTTCCAGTATATAGTAGGTAGGCATTTGGAAAAGATGAACCGATGAATAGATTCTTTTTCTCAAGAACATATCCTTAGCTATTTAGATTAATATGTTAAAAATATACAAAGCTCTTTCATAGGACTTCTTATTTGATCCTCACACTGTGCCTATGAATCAAGTAGTGTTATACCTCACGTTACAAATATCAAAACTAAGAATTAAAGAAATGCACCGCTAAATAATGGCAAAACATGAACATAACAATTTTTTTACCCTGAATCTAGTACAGGCAGGACACTGGATCAAAAGCTTATTTTCTAACTGCCTTGCTGAATGACTCATAAATACTTTAAACCCAAAATTTACTCCTGAACTCACTGAAGCAAAGATGGAAAACATCGTGCTTCTCTGGGCTGGCACAAGTCTGACCATGAAGAACCCTGCCAAGAACTGTTTTCAGTTTATGGCAAGGGAAAAAAGACCATTTATAATACACTACAGTGAAGGTATTTCATATTTTCCAGCAAGATAATTTTCCAAAAGCTAACAAGTGTTTCCAAATCTATGCTGATTTCCAGAATTTGCTTCATTAAAGAAAATGGGATTTGTGTTGTGTCCAAAGAAGTGAATAATCTGTTCATTTGGTAAAACTAAGTGGAAAAAAATGCTTAGTTGCATTCCATAAATGTTTCACCTCATTTCATATACTGATTGCCATAGCAAAGCCCAAAATAATTACTTGGAAAACAATTAGATCTCCAAAATATATTTATTTCTCCTATTTTACCAAAGAAATATGGAATTGAACTTCTGATGCCCATTGTCAGCAAAAGTTATTTCTTTAGACCAAGGTATTACAGAGTTCATTTGAAACTTACCTTTGGGGAGAGAAAGAATTGCAGATTTACCTTGTTCCAAACAGATCATTCCTAGTATTAAAATCAGCTTGTTCATTTTCATAGACATTTTGAAAGTCAAATTCTTCCCCTGGAAATTTAGAGGGACTAAAAAGAAAAAAAGTCTTGGGAGACCAGCAACAGACCAATTTAAAACAAGTTTACTCATTAACCAAAACTTAAGGCATTCAACCATGTCCACATGATGTTTCTGAAAATAGTTTTTTGAAAATATCTTTTGCAGATGTGGAAAATCAACCAAAGAAATAGAATCTTGAATGAGCAATGTTTTGTATCCTATTATACCTGCATTGGTTAGTTGCTTCCCCCAGAGTGTTTCTGTCTAGCAAAGTGGTTGGTGTCTATGGTTTCAACTTACAAGAAACACTCCTAAGGAGTGATTTTTAATTCTTAGAAGTCACCACTTTCTACAAGAGATTGAATACCAATGTTGCTCTTGTTTGCAAAAGTAGACTTTCCCTGTTTACAAACAATTCATTACAATATACTAAAATTTTTCTTTTTCTTATTTCTGAGTATAACTACATAGTTATTATTGCTGCGTGTTAGAAAAGGAGAGGAGAGGAAAGATAATTAGGTAGAACACTCAGGGAATCACGCTACTAGACAGTCATTTAGACAGCTGTCCAGAGTGGCATTTGTGAATCTGCATTCTCTCTCTCTTTTTTTTAATTTGTAGAAAGCAAACACCAAATCTTCACTTCTACATCTGATAGCTGTCAAGGAAAAAGGCTATGATTATCTGCAAGTCTTTTTCTTGGCTGAATTCTTGCCATGTGGTTATGGTGCAAAACATGAATATGGAGTGGTCAGTTTGGTCTGTAACCACATAGTAATATGAAATTTTTCTTTCAATGTTTTATAAATTACCTGCTCAAAAAAGCAAATATCAAGCCAGAATCCCCTAATTTTCTTGTGGCAACTTTTCCCTTCGTACAAGAAAATAAATGTATAAAAACAAAACACATGCAAGTAATATAAAGACGAAACAAAATCTTTCAAAACCTAAAATTTGGGAGTGCTGTATATTTAGGAAACACTTGTGGAAAGAAGGAAAATCAAACCATAAACAGAGGTTTTCTCCACAAATACATTAATCCTGAAGCCAAAAATTTGGGAGCAGCATCAGCTCTAAGAGGCATGTAATCAATCAGTCGGTCTAAGCC
Source organism: Heterocephalus glaber (assembly GCF_000247695.1). The sequence goes on from NW_004624817.1 coordinate 9,427,253, forward strand.
ATGATCAAAATCTCAGTCTTCCTTGACAACCTGTGCTCTTGAAGCACTCGAAGCTGCTCAGTCACTTTCTAGAGTAGCTTACCTAGAAATACGGTTCTCCTGACTCCCAAATTCACTATCTCATCTCTAAACTTTACATGTTGCTAATTTCAAAAGTGCAGAAATTCATAACATGGGCCTGGGACCCACATCATTGAGGAACTGTAGCCTTCAAAGAGTTCCAGTAAACACTGTGTGGCTGTAAAATGACAGATGGGTCTATATAAAATCTTCACCGGATTATTGCCAGGTTTTTGGTGAGAAATTTAATAGTAGGATTGTATACTTCTTGCATTACCTCATGAGGCACATAATATCTGGTTTTGCTTTCAATGATTTAAAAATCAGTAAGTTCAAATGTTGCCAGTGCAATTTATCCACTATAAAGTCCCTCATATTTTTCTACATATGATTTTAAACAGCCCTTGATCATCATTGTGTAGATTCAGTGCCACAGAAAGACAAGAGTCCTTGGAGAGAAATGTCTCCCTAAGTATCAAGTAGGAAGATGACAAGAAGGCATCACTCCTAAAATTATATAATGACATTTTAAAAACAAGGACTATAGAGACTTGTCCTATATTTCCATAAATAATAATAATTATATGCAAAAGAGAAAAATACTGACTCCAGATTTTTCATAGCAACACCAGTCAGAGGGATAAAGAAGCTCCTCTTCCAAGTTTTGAGGTAGGGAATAACACTGTATATGGAATTCTTTACCCAAACTGCATGTGATTCGAGTAGAAGGAAAAATAAAGATATTTGGATATCATGAAAGGATTCAGAAATCTCACTATTCACTGGCCTTTCTGGCTGAAGAGAGAGAGTAAGGGAACACATGACACACCAGAAACAGGGGCAAACAGGGGAAAAAAACAAAGCAATTTATTATTAGTTTAAATAATTGTTGATTGGAAATAATAATTTGTAGTTAAATTTTTTGATGATTTAATAAGCAAGCTGGGGCATGGTGAAAGTAGAAATACAGAGAGGTAAAGACATACTTAGATTCACGGAGAATTCACTCAGTTTAGGAACAAATCAATTATAGACACTGGTAGGAAATGTAAACAAAATGTTAAAACTTAAGAGTTATAACTACTGGAGAAATAGAAACAAGATGCACAAATTCTATGCTATCAAATTAAAAGTAGTTCAAAGAAAACTAATTCATTTCAACTAATTCAATTAATAATAGGACACAACAAAAATGCTACAGCAAAAATAATAAAAAGAAAGCAAAATCAGATCATATCACAATAAATGATGTTCACTGAAAAAGTAAACAAGTTTGATATCATCCAAAAAGTGAGGAAATGTGCTCTCAAATATTGTTTACATTGCTCGTGTGAAGATGTTACATGCACATAACACATCTTAGTTCTTTTCTTATCTCCTTCCCCCTTGCCTCTATCTCGTGGTCCCTTCCTATTTGAACAAAATCTATCTCCCTATTTTCTATTATCTATCTTTTGTTTTGCTCTTTATTTATATTCTGGGCTTCTCATATAAAAGAAACCATGCGACATTTAAGCTTGTGTGTCTGATTTATTTCACTTAATCTTATAGTCTCAAAGTGCATCCATTTTCCTGCAAATGACTCGAGCTTATTATTCTTTATGACAGAATATTACTCCCTATGTATAAATACAGTTTCTTTAGTATCGAGTATTAACAAATGGAATCATAACAAATGGAAAAGCTTCTGCATAGCAAAGGAAACAACAACAGAGTGAAGAGACTACCTACAGAATGGGAAAAAAATTTTGCCAGCTACTCCTCAGAAGACTAATATCTAAAGTATATAAAGAAAAAAAAATTAGATCACCCAGAAATAAAAGACCCAATTAAAAGATGGACAACTGAAATGAGTAAACATTTTTCAGAAGAAGTATAAATGGCCAGTAAACACATGAAAAAATCTTCAACATCATCGGTTGTCAGAGAGATTCAATGTGTTTTTTTACTGCAATGAGTAAAAAAAGATTTAATCATTCACCATATGTTTTATCACCCCTTGTATCTTCAGTAAATGGATCACTATCTATTTCAGGTGTTCAGGAGTTGAAAGCAGATATACATGACCAGTGGAAAGTGTCAAAACTGAATAACATGAGGGTCACTTTCACACAGAGAAAAGCATCATGGCTCTTCCTGCAGGTCCCTAATATTTGGCTATATATAAACCACAAAACAATGCTCCAGACTGTCGTTCCAGGCACCTGGGTCTGGTTGCTTCTCGGAAAGGCACATATGATGAAGTATCACCCATGCTAAACATGTTTATCCAAGCCAAGTTTCAAAACAAATTAGATCATCCCAGTTGTAATACCTGTATAATAATGACGAGGAGAACAAATGAAGCCCCTGAGATTTTAATGAATATCTCAGCCAGCACAACAGTATAGTGTATGAACATATAAACACATCTAATTTTCTCAGTCTCATTGGATTTTATCCCACTGGATTTTCGAGAGGGTGCTAACAAACCTGTAGAGGTCTGGTGCTGAGGTACTTAGTGTCTTATGTCGCAAATGGTCCAGAATCTTAGGTAAATAAGCCCTGCTGTACAGAGAAGATTCTAGGAGTCTGTTTTTGACATAACATTTGTCTAGCAGGTAGCATTCACTCTTTGTTACTGGCATGTAAATAAATGTCCTTTACATTTGTAGCAAAAGCTAATAATTGCTTATTTGAAGTAAGGTTTTACTTATGGATTACTCATTCATTGCTGTTTATTGCTAAGTGTTTTCACATACATTATCTCATTTGACACGGCAACCACATGAGATAAATGTCTTAATTCTAAAAATAAGAATATGTAACTTCTCCAAGATTACCTAGATAGTAAGTGAAAAACTTGGAATTTGTCTCCAGAGTTTTGGGCTCTGAAATGTTATTCTATTTCCATTACAGAACTATATGTCTTGCCTTTCCTATAATACTGGAACTCATCATATTTTAAATTCATTTCAATCTTTCATGTATGTTTTTTAAATAAAAATATTATTTATTCCAGATAAGTATTTTTTTAGACTTGGGACTAAATGAAGCCAGAGATATAGCATTTTTATATTGTTTATCAAGTTAATTCATATAAAAATTGATAATTTCTGAATAGCATTTACATTTATCATGGAAAGTTGAGCAGGAGGGGTAATGATAGTTTTTCCTTTCCTATTCATTCTTTGCTGGTGGAGATTAGAGGAGGACTTGATATTTTCTATATTTAGCTGTGGAGTACAGTATGTATACCAGTTATTTTCTCAAATCTTTTGCCTTGCTAGGCTACCTCCTTCCCAGTCTTTTGGCTAGAAAGCGCTGGACTTTTTCTTGGTCTTCATTTGGAAGCATAAACATCACTTTGGCATACCAACTTCAATTCCTGTGGATGTACACCCAGAAATGCAAGATCATATGGTAATTCCACTTTTGGTTTTTTGAAGAACCTCCACACTGTTTTCCAAAATAGGGGTACTAATTTACATCCCCTCCAAGAACACCAGGGTTCTGTTTTCTCCAAGTTCTTGGCAATGTTAGTTATCATTTTTTTTATAACTATGCTAACAAGTATGAGATGGTCTTTTATTGTAGTTTTAACTTGCAATTCCCTTATGATTAAAAATGTTGAATGTTTTTCATATTTTTAATACCTGAGTTGGCAGTTTATCCAAGTATTTTTATTTAAAATGCTCCAGGATATTTCAGGCTAACAATATTGCTTAAATGAAAGTCTGCCTTTGTTTTATTTTTTCACATTCTCTTGACTAAACTTACTTAATAATTTTTTGTTAAATTAAGTGACTTCTTGATATTCTTTTTATTTTATGTATTACTCTGCTTGTTCTCACAATGAGTATGATAAACATTAGGCATTTAGAAAGCATATTTCATTGCATACTATATTCATGCATGATTATGAAATTTCACTTTTGTTGATTCAACTAATGACCCAAAGTGCACTTATTTCTCATGTTTCTTTCAGTCTTAAACTCTATATGTAGCTTCCATTTACAGTTCAGCTGTAATTATATTAACCGGGTTAGGTGACATGTTATTTTAATAAATTAACCTTGGAAACTCTGTGTGATCTAATACAAAGTATTTCTCACTTCAGTATATTCTTAATATACTATGTGTTCTCCACATTCACTCAAAACCCAGACTCATAGGAGGTAACATAAATTATAGTTGTGTCACAAAATATATCACTGCAGAAAAGGAAAAACAGTTGCCTACTGGTGATTTAATTTGATCTGAAAGCACACACATTTCCTCTCACAACCCACTGACATTTACTGTTCACAGACTCACTGAACTTCAAGAGGACTTGTAGTGTGCTCTTCAATGCCATGAAGAAATAGAGGTAAATTGGATACTACCGACACTAGCACTTTAACTATTTATGTTCTCAAAACATCATTATTCAACAACTCGAACTGATCAAATGTGGTGACTGTGAGCGCAATGTTCGGATCTGAGTCATTGGACCCTTTGTATCTGTGGCAAGGTAGAGATTAGCATTTCCAAATCTTGTATAATGGAACATGTTCATAAACATTTTGTGAAGTGTATGCATTTGAGAAATGTGAAATCTACCTGTTGATTTTTTTAAAAGCCAAATTTTGAAGTAAAGATATCAATTATGGAATCATTTAATTTATTGTAATATCCACTAGTTTTTATTTCACTTGGTGCCGTTCCCAAGATGGAGACTGGAAATCACACAATGGTAACAGAGTTTATTATTTTGGGGTTAACAGAGGATCCTATACTTTGTTCCATATTCTTTGTAGTTTTTCTAGGAATCTATGTTTTTACTATGTTGGGCAATCTCAGCATAATCATGTTAATCAGAAGAACCCCTCAGCTTCATACCCCAATGTATGTTTTTCTCAGCCATCTGGCCTTTGTGGATATGGGGTATTCCACATCAGTCACACCTACCATGACTGTGAGTTTCCTGAGAGAGAGAACTACTATCTCTGTTGCTGGCTGCATAGCCCAGCTTGGCTCTGATGTTGTCTTTGGAACAGCTGAGTGCTTCCTGTTGGCTGCCATGGCCTATGATCGCTATGTAGCTATCTGCTCTCCCCTACTCTACTCTACTCTCATGTCCTCCAGGGTCTGCATAATCTTATTAGTTATTTCCTATTTGGGAGGGGGAATGAATGCTTCATCATGTACTGGATGTTTATTGAGCCTGACTTTCTGTGGACCAAATGAAATCAACCATTTCTTCTGTGACCTCCCACCCCTAGTAAAGCTTTCTTGTACCCATATTTACATTGCTGAAATATGTCCTGCCATCTCTGCTGGGTCAATCATTGTAATCACACTGTTCATTATCATTGTTTCATACCTCTACATCCTCCATGCAATCATGAAGATGCACTCTAGGGAGGGATGGCACAAGGCCTTCTCTACTTGCACGTCCCACATCACTGCTGTGACTTTGTTTTATGGGACAGTCACATTTGTTTATGTTATGCCAAAGTCCAGCTACTCACCTGATCATATTAAAGTAGTGTCTGTGTTCTACACAGTGGTAATCCCCATGCTGAACCCCCTGATCTACAGCCTGAGAAACAAGGAAGTAAAAGAGGCCATGAAGAAATTGATGGCAAGAACACATTCTTCATTTTGAAAGAAATCCAAATGTGAATCTGGAAATTGTAAAACAATAGTTTTGGGAACATATATGATGCACATTTATGTTGTCCTTAGCTTTATTTTATGGGAAGAACTGTCGTATATATACAGTGCTAGCATATTCATTAATGCCAACTTAATTTATAACTTTCTAGAGTCACAAAATATATCATTTTCACTAAAATTGCTTCAGAGTAGGTCATTATTTTTGGAAGATTTGGCCTCTTTTATACAACATTGTCATTGTATTTGGAAATAGCATAGCTATATATTACATACATTCCATGGGATTAAATTGTCACTTTCAAATCTACATCTTTACTGAGTTTTTGTATTGCTTTCTCTGTTGAGGTTTGTGAAAAGCTTACCATTGTAATTTTTTCTTTATATCAGTTTTTATATTGTCTGTATTTTGAAGATTCATTGCTTTTGTGAAGCTCAACTCTGTTCTCTGGTGACAGATGGAATGGCCAAGTGCTTCCTATTGGCCACGATGGCCTACTGTCATTATATGGTCATCTGCTCACTCCTGCTCTAGTCCATCCGCATGTCCCCTGGAGTCTGTACCCTTGAAGTGGGAGATTCCCATCTGGGTGGTTGTGTGAATGTTTGGACATTTACTCGTTGTTTATTGAGTCTGTCTTTGTGTGGATCAAATCAAATAGACACTTTTTCCGTGACTTCTCTCCTTTTTGGAAACTATCCTGTTCAGATATCCCCATTATTGAAACTATCTCTTCCATGTCTTCTGGCTCCACCACTGTGGCCACAGTGTTTGTTATTGTTCTGTCTTACATCTATGTCCTCACCACAATCCTGATGTGATCCTCTGAAGGATGCCAAAAGGTCTCTTCCACCTGCATTGCTCACCTCATTGTCATTACCCTCAACTATGAAATTATTACTTTTATTTATATGCTGCCCAAGACTAGCAATTTAGATAACCAGAAGAGAGTGATGTCTTTGGTCTACACAGTGGTGATCCCCATGTTGAAGCCCCTCATCCACAGACTGGTGAATAGAGATCTAAAAGAGGCTCTGAGAAAGGTAACTGTCAGAATATATTCTTAGGATCTATTTTCTGAATTTAAAACAGCTTGTAAAAATTTTCATTTACCTAAGTCATCTACCATATGCTGTTTAACACACTGTTTAAACTAAAATCATATTTCTTTGTTCTCTTTATATGTTGTGTGTCAATCAGAAGATACGTTGAAATCAGTAAGAATGATAATAATAATCACTATTAATGAACTCCTTCAGATGCCAAGTACTTTTCCTTTGTTAATTTATTTAACAAACAATAATTTGCATTTACTCTGTGCAAGGTTTTATTGTAAACATGTCATATTCATTAATTCATCCATTCCTTACTCAATGAAGTAGTCTTATTACTTGTAATTTACAAATGAATAGTCTGAGGCAAAGAGACAAAAAGTACCTTTCTCAAAGTGATGCAGCTAAGAAGATGTGGAACCAGTATTTGAATCCATAAAGTTTCATTCCAAAAAATACCTTGTTTTTCCACTGAATTTTCACAATAATTCTATAATGCAGGTAATTACAAATTCCCCACCCAATTTATGAACAAGAAAATGGACTCTTAAAGACTTCCAATAGCTTGTCCAGGTCAATGCAGCTCAAGTCCTCTGTTTCTGGACCCCAGCACTTAGTCTGTAACATATCATACTGACTAATGACTTCAACACTGTTGCTGAGCTAGAGGATTTGGGTTAGGTGATTAAGCCCAAGCTAGGACTTTGCATTGATCTTTTAAACAAACTCTATCCCCTAAATGGTGTAGGTCAGGGATGGTGAACCTTTTAGAACTTTGAGTGATGAAAACAGCCTGCTGTGGCACATGTGCTATAGGTTTGCCACCATTGATCTAACTAATGGAGACTTAGGAACTAGGGTAAGGATGGAAAAGCAGATTTATTCCCATCTTCAGGTAATCAAGTCTTGACACAAGGATCATATTATTTCTTTGGAAATCCATCCATACTTAAATACTTGTTAAAAACAAATGATCCCATTGGCCATAATGTAATTTTTTTTATTTGCAGGAATTTTAAATGGTATCTTTTAGTTCCATAGGTCTGAAGCTATAAAAAAGGTTAGAATATGTGCAGAAAAAAACTCTGGAAGTGTTGTCACAGACCATGGTAGAGGAATTTGGGGTGGAACGATCTACTTTCCTCATCATTGTCACTACTCTGGAAAAGGTAAAGAGAGATTTTCTGCAGCCCAGGGACTCTCAACTCAAAGCAAACACTGAGAAAACTGTTTCTGCCATGTGAAAGAAATACTTATTTTTCCTTTACCTTGGTGTAATGGAATAAGAAAAGTGAAGTATGGGAAATATAAAAAACAAATTTTTACAAAAGGAAAATACTAATATACTGTTAAGTGAAATGCAGAAATCTATAATTTTATTGCATTTTTGGTGAAAAATGAAAAACAATATCTGAAAGGTAACAAGAATAAATTAAAACCCATGGAATAATTGAATGGAATATTGTGTTTTGGATTTCTCTTATTTTAATATTTTGTTTAAAATAATAAAATATTAAAAATGAAAACAAATTAAATAATATATGGAAAGGATTTAACACATACTAGCACAGGGGCTAAGGAGATAGCTCAAAATCATGGTACTTAAAACCATGTAGCTGTCCTGACAAGCAGAATATAGACACCCGAACCTCCCCTCTGAATATTGACAGCTATATTCCATGTCCCCATTTATGGATAAAAGATCTACAGTCATATAGAAAATTCCTGTGACATTGTCAAGGAGATTCTCTTCTCCAGTTAAGCATCTTCCACTTTAGAGGGATGTAAAACCCAAGGGAATGTTTTCCTAGTGTTTTGGAGACAGTTCAGTTCAAAACTATGGTTTACTGAGCATTTATTAAATGACAGGAATTATACTGATACAAAAACATACAGACTTTTGTCTGACCACCAATCACTTGCTACATTGTATAAAACTTATGTGGATACTTGTCTATAAATAAATTGACATGTATACCTACAGCATGATAAGTATAATGAGAAACAATAGTCCCAAAGGAGATGTACTCTTTCCTAACTGGAATTGTAGACTAACACTTTCTGGAGGATAAAACAAGAAGACTTAGTCTTATAACATGACTAGATAAAACAGAGTAAGGGCAATAGAAAGGTATGCCAGGTATAAGAAGTAGCATTAGAAATGGCACACAAGGGGTTAGGGATGTAATGCAGTGGTAGAGGGCTTTCCTACTGTACACAACACCCTGGGTTCAAACATAGCATCTAAAGAATGAAAAGGAAAACAAAGAAATGGAATGAAAGAGAAGGATATATGGGAAATTACATACAAGAAGCATTAAGAATGGGGAAGGTAGTGGAAAAGCTGCTCTGTTATTGAAGAAGATGGAGACTCAGCTCCCTAATGGGCCCACATGCACAAGAGAGGAGGCTGAGTATTAACTGGTCCCTCCTCAGAGCATCTCATTAAGTTTTATTCTTGCCAGGTGACAGTGGAGGCTAATTTCCCCGGTGGAACTACTGACACTAGCAGGCAGGGGAATAGGAGCAAGGCTACATGTGAATCAACCCCTGGACTGGCCCCCTGAAACCACGGGGGATGGGAGGGTGCTGTTCTTTCAGTAGTGTTTGTTTGAAGTATAGCAAGTATTTTCAAATGTTTTCTGTCTTGTTAAGGACACCTTTTCCCCAGTTATTTTGAAAGAAGTACAATGTTTCTTAGAGATATTTAGTCTGTGTCTGTTGGTGGCCATGGATTGGAAGCTAGCTCACATCTTCAGGGTATATGGAACAATAAGGAAACCCATTAAACTCACTGTTATGCTGACTGTCAAGTCCTGAAGCCCCTAAGCAGCCTGTCTTCTTTACACCTTTTAAAGTCTTGTATGTTGTGTGACAGCAAAAAATGAATGGAGTGTATTAGAAGAGAATAATGAGGTTTCTTTTTAGTAATAGGAAGGAGGTTCTGAGAGTAATGAGTCTACAATGGAACTAGAAATCTATGACTCAAGCATTTAAACATATTCATCCAGCTTATTTATTTTGTTACATAAGTTAGTCTAATATGAATTAGCCTGCCATATTCAGATGTGGATGTCTCCATACTTAACTGAACAGAAAGGGTTTGCTAGAAAGGAATGTCTTAGAAACAAAGTCCCTTAGTTGCAAAGTGTTCATAACAGCTCATCATTCCACACATCTACCAACAGTATATGTATTAAAAGAAGTAAAAGTGTCAAAAAGGTATTTGTGTTCTTTATCTTTTGCTTAACCTGTATGTTCCTCTCTTATGTCCTCTAAAAGGTAAGGATTCAAAGCCAATAGACAAGCAAAGGCAAAAGTTTCATTCAAGTATCCATAAATTTATTAGGAATTTTTTGTTCATTCATATCAAATAGGTATTTAAGCTTACTATGTTCCAGAAATGTAAAAATTACAGACTAGGGAAATATGAAGTTGGCTGTTTATATGAAGTTTCCTACATTCCCTGGACATGTAACTATCAGTGCACTAAATATTTTGAACAAAACATATAAAACCCAGAAGATTATGGTGTCCTTACTTTGGTGTGGAGCTGTAGTCATACGACAGATAGTTTGGTACCTATAGCATGAGTGGGATTGTCCAGGTGAAGAGAGAAGTGTATTGCAGGCAGGGTTACTGCATGTGAGAGCATCTTGAGGCAACAAAGTATACGGATATATTTAAGGATTTGAAAAATAGCAAATGATTGATTTCTATAGTGTGTCTGAATAGAGGCCAAGAAGAAAAGTTAAGAGAGATGGAAAGAAGACAGAAGTCACATTCAAGACTTTGTAAGACATGTTAAAAATTAGTACCTTTATTCTAAGATGTTTGAGAATTTCATGAAGGAAATATCTATTTAGATTTATAGCCAGGGTTGTTGTATGGAGAATGAATTGGAAGAGAAAAAGAAACAGAAGAGGAAATTTGGCTAGTGGTTGTATTTGTCTGTCTTCTCCAAGGAACTACAACCAATAGAATATGTGTATATATATACATATGCAGAAAATATACACCTACACAGCTATTCACTTCCATCTATTTCTCTACATACATGTACATTGTATTTATTTATCATCTATCTAGAAAAAATAGAGAGATTTTTAAGGATTTGACTCAGCAATTTAGGAGACAATCCAAAATACACAGGGTAGGTGAACAGATTGAAAATACTAGCAAGAGTTGATGTTACTGTCTGGAGTCTAAATCTAGTCTAGAAGCAGAATTCATTCTTATTCTGGGCACCTCAGTCTTTTCTATTAAGACCTATCGATAAAGTAAAGCCCATCTACACTGTGGATGATAATCTTCTTTATTCACTGTCTACTGATTTAAACCAATCTTTACTGACTAAACCAATCAGTGCAACATTAGACCGTGCTGGATAAAACATTTGTATGCAATGCCTAGTCAGGTTGACACATAAAATTAATCACCACAGGTGAACTATTGTGAACTAAATGAAAGAAGGAACAGTTTGAGATAGAAGTGCTAACAGTGAAGATGGAGAGAAGTGGCAGATAAAGGTTACATTCTGAAAGCACAAGGTTTTGTGATTGAATATGGAAGTGTAGAGTGAGAAGAGAAAGAAATTACTCACAGACTTCTGAGTCAATAAACTGAATGATGTTGCCTCTTGCTAGAAAGGAATAATTTGACAAGGGAAAGGAGATAGGCAAGAGGAATAATAGTTCTAGTTGTCAGAAAATACAGGCAACTTAAGATTTTCAGGGGAGATACTAAAGACTGTACCTAAGAGATGCAACATGGCTGAATAGAGGAGGCGCCATGTTGGAGTTACTCAGAGAAAATAACTAAAAGCACAGGTAATTGGAAGAAAGAGAGAGACATACATCCTGATGCCAAAATCAATAGGTAATAAGAGACTTTTAAATCAAACAAGACATATGCATAGGATATTATAAAAAGAAGCAGTTCATAGGGCTGCCAGTGGGCCTTCCGTGTGCACGAGGTACAGGAATCACCATTCTGGAAAGTTCACAAAAAGCTAATGGACCAAAATACCATGGCAAAATCAAGCCACACAGTATAGACTTGGGGTGTATGGCCCCTGTCCTCTTTTGTCTTCCTCCATACAGGGGACATTGAAGCCTGGTAGCAAATTCTGCTGACACACATGGGAGGAGTCACCAGGAAGCTCCTCCCTCCCAGATGGTCCACCAGTTTTCTTTCTCAGACTATGAGAGAATAAAAAACAACCTCTGACTTAGTTGGGAGCCACCAATATTAGTCTCATGTGCCAAGCTCACACATGAGAGTGGAGCATGTAACTTACAGGGACACATGGAGAGAAAGCAAGCCCAGAACCCCCCAAGGAGAAACATGCCAGTGGAGAAGAGCAGTAAATGTTGCATGGCATAGTAGCCAACTGGAACTTCTTTCGACAGCAAGGTGTGAGGGACTACAGCAGTGAAGGTAGTGAGCCATACCTCAGCACTACCCCCAGCCCCGCTCCCAGCTGCATGAGAGAGGAGAGAGACATGCCAGTCCAGTGGATCATGGCAGACCGTGCAAGGTGTGGGAGGGGCCAACTGAACTCTGGACTGGAGAAGCCTTGCGCTGTCTTTGTCTCAGTGCACCACAGCAACTAGGAAAGTGATGTGGAGACATACAGGGTAAGGAGATAGGGCCAGCCCCTGAAAGACATCCGGGGAGTTGCTGGCTGAAGACTCTGGGCCCAGATCTCACATCCAGAGGCCAAGATCAGCCCTGTAGCCAACAATAATCCTACTGCAGACTTGGCAGCGTTACCGAGTACAGAATTAGGCTCCAACTTAGACACTACCACAGAATTTTGGACAACAGAGAAATTCTGTTGTTTTTCTGTCTGCTTTTTTGTTTTGTTTCGGTTTGGTTTCTTTATTTTTTTTTCTTAAATTCTTTTATTGGTACATT
>NW_004624817.1:9477953-9494868 GCF_000247695.1 Heterocephalus glaber
GTGGTCTCCGTGCACTATGGATTTGCTTGCTTTGTCTATTTAAGGCCCAAGAACAGTGACAGTGACTCATTCAGTGAAGATACACTGATGGCTGTGACCTACACAGTGCTGACTCCTCTGCTTAACCCCATTGTTCATAGTCTCCAGAACAAAGAAATGCAGGTGGCCCTGAGGAGAGTCCTAGGCAGTATAATGAAGTTTGCCCCTCAAATGGCGAATAAATGAGCCCAGAATATTAAATGTGTGAAAAGAGTAGACTACTTCCAATAAAAATCACTACTTAGTATTCAAGGCAATTAAAGTCTTAATTGCCCGATGTGTCCTATTCTTCCTACAAAACAGGATGGAATTTTAAAATGCTATTACAGAATGATATGTATGTAAGCATGTATAAAGAAACACATAAATATGAATGTAGTAAACATATCAAAACATGTATTAGTACATTATATTTTTATAACATTTGTTCCCTTTGTTGAACGAAGAAATTCATAGTAAAGATAAGAGAATGAAAGCTTCGGTAAGAGTGAAAAGGAGAGAGAGTGAGCAAAACAGAGAAAGTGAAAAAGGCAAAGAAAATAGATCAGTATAAAACAAGAAAAAAAAGAAAACACACAAATTTAGAGATGAATAGAAACAATGAACATAATACAGGAAAATATCAAATATGGAGACAAGATTGTTACAATTCTAGAAAAAAATGAATTGTCAAAAGTTACCTAAAAAGAAATAGACAATTTATTACACCAGATTCTGGGATAATTATCTTAAAAATCTATTCTTTCAATTACAGAACAGAATTAGATTACATGATTTCATTATTAACTTCAAATAACTGTTTAGTTTTAGTGTGTTTCAGTTTCAATTTTCAAAACACTATTGTAATGCTATTTAAACTGAGAGCATGGATAATTATAAATATTAAATCCACAAAATGGAAAGTGTGCAATGTAACTCCAATCTGTTTGACAACACAGTCCTGAAGTTTTCAAATGGATTGTGGATGAAATTGGATCCTGTGAGGAGGTCTAAATATTTTGAAGGTCTGTTGTTTAGTGCTTCTCCACACAGTGAATAATGCTAGCATTTCTGAGGTAGATCCAAGGGACTGAGTTTTTAAAAAGGAACAAAAGTTTTGAGGTAAGGTTTTAATAAGTGAAGAAAAGAAAATAGCTAATCAGCAAATGATTCTGAGAGCAAAGATTTAATGTTTCATAGTTGAGCAATACTGCTTAATGATGCAAGTGTTTTGTCCTAAAGCTGGTGTATAAGTGATTTAGAAATCTGGTAAAGATCCAACAGAATGTCAACATTGGCTTCCATTGGCTGCTGCTGATAGAAGAGTAGAATGGACAACTTCTCTTAAAAAGAGCTGAGAAGTTGATATGATCTTCTCAGAAAACCAGGTTAAGATAAAGATGCAGAAGGTACACTCTGTGAAAAGTTGATGAGTGGAGAAGAGAGATGATCCCCAAATTAAAGTACAACATCTTGGGAGAAACCCAGCAAAGAAGGTAGAATCCAAAGAGATGAAGCATCACGTTGCCCTTGATTGAAAGAGGTGAATATATGCCCTGGGGCTTGAAAATGGGGTTTACTGGTGATGTCAGAGACCATGGGGCCTCTAGATCCCATTTTTTTGTTCATCACTAAATTATAATTGGGCTAGAGTTTTTCTTTTTTAAAAAATTTTTTTATTGGTACATTTTAGGTATATAATACATTTACATTTATCATTGGGTTCTTGTACCTGTACATAGTGAATCTTGGTTCTTATTTTTTTTCCCCATTGCCTGTGTGCCCTTCACCCCCACACCCTTCCTGATTTACATAAATTTCATTTCTATTTTTTTCTTTTCTCATAATTTTTCCTTTCCCCTTCCCTTCCCCCCACCCCTACATGTTTGGAGCTTTTAATATTTCAAATTATCAATTATTCATATTAATCATTTTAATCCTTATTTACACTTTCAGTTTCTCACACTAGAAAAACTATTGGGTATTTACACATGTGTCCTATTTATTTCACTTAAGAGTATGGCCTCAGTATGCATCCATTTAGCTACAAATGTCTCTAGTTTCTCATTTTTTATGGCTGAGTAGTACTCCATTTTATTTTAAAAAATCACATCTTCTTTATCCAGTTTCCAGTTGATGGGCACTTGGGCTATTTCCAAGCTTCAGCTATTACAAACTATGCTGCTATAAACATGGGTATATTTCTGTGGTATGATTCTTTTAATTCTTTTAGGAAGATCCCCAGCAGGGGAATAGCTGGGTCAAATGGGACCTCTTTGAGCTAGAGATTTTCTGACCACACATTTTACACATTTTCAAGTGCCCCTGGTAAGTGTTAAGGCACATATATTACACAATATGTTATACAGGCTTCCCTATATAATATTTTCAACTATTTCACTTAAATGATTATTTTAATGCATAATTTTATAGTTTATCTAAGATTCTGTTTTTAATCTGTTGCAAGATCCAGTTCTTTGTACTCTACATAAGTGTAACCATGAGATAAATGAATCTTTTGGTAGCACTCTTATTTTATACATGAAAGTAATTCACATTGATTTGGAAAGATAATATTGGTCATATAATTAAAATATGTTTGGCACTGAAATAAAATTTTATTTATTATGGTACTGTTACACAAATTTTCAATACGACTTGGAAGCATTTTTTAATATAATTGAAAAAGTTGAACACAGTCAAAAAGTAAGCTATACCTAACCATTCTTTGCAAGTTACAAAGCTAAACTTTCAGAATATTAGAAATATTATTCTATTCTCTATTATTCTATTTTTACAAAAAAGCTTAAGTCCAAGATATACCTTGAAAAATTTGTAAATTTTATTTCTAACAATTTTAAGAGAACAGATGATCTACATAGATAAGGGAAGGAGTTGCTGGTATACAATTGGAAACCAGCTGGCTTTTGAGATGGAAGACTTTCATGGAGACTTCCTCAAAGAGTAATGGAAATGGAAAAATTCTCTTGGTTTTATGAGAAGATAATATATATGCAAGTATGAGAGTTCATCAGTAACCACCATTATATATTTTCATGTTCAAAGGCAGATTTTTTATTTTTCCATAAATGATATAGTGGTCACAGTTCATATCTTCACTGACATTAATGCTGTCTTTCTTCACCTCTTTCCTGTATGTAAAGTCTCCTTTCATAAAAGAGAGTGATTACATAACCATATCCTAACCACACTCTGATGTCTCAGAGCAGTAAAGTAGAAAAGCAGGCCAGGCTGCAATGAAATGGAAGAAAACAAGAAAAGATGGATAGAAGAAAAGAGGAAGTAAAGAGGAAAAGAGGGAATAAGGAAAGGAACTGAGGAAGGGGAGACGATAAATGTGTAAAAGAAGAATCACGGACAAAATTCATGTTTTCTTCTGAGTTTTATAGTTTTAAATTTTACATCTAGAATTTCCCCCATTTTTAGTCAATTTTTGTATATTGTAAGTGATAAGGGTCCAACTTCATTCTTCATTGTGGATATCAAATTGATCCAGCACATTTGATCTAGTGCCCTTTAATAAATTTCTTGACTATAGATATGTGGGTCTAATTACTGACTCTCAGTTTTATTTTATTGATTTACATGTCTATTCAGGTGCTAGTTCAGACTTGTCTTGAACTATTTTTTTGCAGTAAACCTTAAAATTGAGAATTATAAACTCTTCAAATTTTTTGCTTCTTTTGCAATTGCAAGATATTTTGAGTATTCTGGAATTTCTTGCAATTCCATAGGAATTTTAAATCAACTGATCAGCTTCTGTAAAGAAAACAACTAGAACTCTGAGAGGCATTTTGTTGAATATTGATCAATTTGGTGTGTGTTGCCATCTTACAATAATAATTCTTTTGATCCATGATTAGGGGTATTTTTCCATTTATTTATCTATTCTTTCATGTTTTCCAAGTGTTTTGTCATTTTCAGGGTATATGTTTCGTGCTGCTTTGGTTAAATCTAGTCCTAGGTATTTTAGTTTTTGATTATATACTGTAATTCTTTCCTTAATTTTATTTTTAAATTATTCATTGCTAGTATATTTCCAAAAATACAAATTTTAATATTAAATATATCTTCTAATCTCATTGTTTTTCTAATTTCTTTCTTAATAGTTTCATTACAGAGGTATAGAAAATTTATTGATTTTTCTGCATTTGTATTTTATCTTGTCACTTTATTCGATCTAAAAGTCTTCTATGAAGTGTTCAGGATCTTCTAAGTGAAGTATCAAATCATCAGCAAATAATCATATTTTGACGTCTTTCTTTCCTATTTATAATAATTTTATTTTTTTATCTTGCTTAATTTCTCTGGATAAAATTTCAAGTCATATACAGGACAGATGTCATGAGAGTGGGCACTCTTGTGTTATTCCCGATTTTTGAGGAAATGTTTTCAGTTTTCCTCCATTAAGAATGATGTTGGCTGTGTGTTTGTCATACATAGCCTTTATTATATTGAGGTAAGATCATTCTACATTGGATCCTTTAGAACTTTTATTGTGAGGTGATGTTGAACTTTGTCAACATTTTTTTCTGTGTTTATTAATATGGTGTGATTTTTTGGTGTATTTCTTCTATACTTTCTAATTTGTTGGGATATATTTTTTCAAAATAGACTCTAATGATTCTTTGGATTTCCATGGTATCATTTTTGTCTACTTTTATTAATTTTATCTTCTTTAATTTGACATAAACCCATTTTTT
Source organism: Heterocephalus glaber (assembly GCF_000247695.1). The sequence goes on from NW_004624817.1 coordinate 9,482,696, forward strand.
GATATCTTGTGCAACTGTGGTTCTGTTCAGACAGTTCTTGCTTATCTATGCCTATATCTTTAAGATTTTTATTATTCTCTTTCTTCCAGCAGATTCAGTGTTTCTGTTTTTATATCTAGGCCTTCAACCTATTTTGATGTGATTTTAATACAGAGTCGGTGATATGGATCTAGATTGCTCTTCATGTGGATAACCAATTATTCCAGCACCATTTATTAAAGAGGATGTCTTTTCTTATATATATATATATATATATGTTTTTTTGTACCAAGGATCAAACTCAGGACTTATGCTTGCAAGGCAGGCAATGGAACCACTGAGCTAAATCCCTGGCCCTCCATTGTATATTTTTAACACGTTTAAACATATTAGATGGCTGAATATGCTTGGTGTTGTTTCTGCATATTCTATTCTATTCCATTGGTCAGCATGTCCCTTTTTGTGCTGTTTTGTACCATGCTGTTTTAATTACAGTAGCTTTGTAGTGTAACTTTAAATCCAAGATTATAATGCCTCCTGTTTGCTCTTCTTTCTCAGGATTGGTTTGGCTATTCTTAGACACTTCTGGATCAATATAAGTTTTAGAATTGGTTTTTCTAGTTCTGTGAATAATGTTGATGATATTTTGATTGGAATTGAATCAAATCTATATATAATTTTTTATAATAAGGCCACTTTGACAATATTTGTTGCCTAAGAATAGAGGGATCTTTCTATTGTCCAATATCTTCTTTGACCTCATTTTTTCTCAGAAAACTATGGTTTTTATTATAGAGGGCTTTTACCTACTTGTTTATATTAATTCCCAGGTATTTAGTTTTTCTGAAACTGCTGTAATTGGGATTGTTTTCCTGATTCCTTTCTTGGTGGGTTTATTATTTGTGTATAGGAACACTATTGATTTTTGTGTGTCAATTTTATATTCTGCCATTTTGCTGAATATATCTATCAATTCTAATATTATTCTAGTGGAAGTTTTTTGGATTTTCTCGGAAAAAGAAAATATCACCTTCAAATAAGGATAGTTTGACTTCTTCCTTTACTAATTGAATTTCTTTTATTTTTTTCTTTTGCCTGATTGCTCTGGTTAAAGTTTTGAGTGCTATATTGAACACAAGTGGTGAGAGGGACACTCTTCTCTTTTTCATGATTTTAGGACAAAACTGCAAACTTTTCAAATGACTCAACTCCACCATTTGCTCATAAATGTCACTGTTCTAGATAAAAGCACCTAGCAGTACTCATTTCATAGCCTGAATGTTGGGCTGCCATAAAGTTTCTTCCACCAGATTAAAAGTCTGTTGTAATGTGGACAAATTTTCTGCCACAACATAACACATGTGGCCTCTATTCCAACTGTCAGTGAGATTATTACTCTCAGTTGAAGTCTCCTGAGCCTGGCCTTTGCTGTCTGTATTCCTATCAGCATTCTGGTCTTCTGAGCTCTGACCAGTATTGCACTCAAGCACTGCTAACAACATTCTAGGGTGTCTTTAACCCACATCTGCAAATGTTTGCAAACTTCTCTTGCCAACCAGTTCCAATGGATTTTGTACCACATGGTTGGGTATAGTCACAGCAATGACCCCACTCCTGGTACCAAGTTTCTGTCTTAGTTTCCTGTTGACAAAATACCTGACACCCACAAGTTAAAGGAAAAGAGATATCATTTGGCTCACAGTTTATTTTATTCAGTCCATAGTCATCTGGCTCCAAGACAGAAAGGCCATCATAGAAGCTCCTCATATCATGTCATTTAGGAAACACAGAGAGAAAAGGTACAAGGATAAGATGAAAGTATGTCCTTCTAAGTCAAGTCCCCAGTGACCCACCTCTTAGTGATCAAGCCCCACCTCAAAATGTGAGATGTTTGAAGAATGTTTTATATTGAAATAATAATATATTTCATTAACCTATACTTCTCCTTCTTTGTTGAGGTTATGAGTCTTAAATTTGGTCTTTTAATGTTATCTTATAGCACTTGTTATATTCTGTTCATGAATTATTATTCTCTTTTCTTTATTATTTTCTAAGTATTCAAGGGCATTCACTTATCTTCAAACCCTTATCTTTCAAATAAGTATTTATTTGACTTCCTCAGTTTTTCATTTCCAAGTGTTGTGTTTGGTTCTTTTTTAGAATTTCTATCTCCTTACTTTACTTGTCTTTCATATCCTACACAGCCTTCCTTCACTCATTGAGCTCTTTATTTCTATTTCCTTCGAGTTCATTAATCATTGAAACAATTAATCTAGTATTTATGTCTTCTCTGAGCTCATTGATTTTTTTTGTTTGTTTGTTTTTCTTTTTTTTGTACCGGGGCTTGAACTTGGGACCTTGTGCTTGCAAGGCAGGCACAGTGCCACTAAACTAAATCCCTGGCCCCCTCATTGATTGTTTTAATAATAAATTTTAAAAATTCTTTATCTAGTATTTCATTCACTTCAGTATCTATGGAATCAGTTATTGGGGAGTTATCAATTCTTGGAGACACCTATTGCCTTTTATTCTCATGTTTCTTGTGTTTTTATGTTGTTTGTGCACCAGTTAAGATGAGTATCCTACTTTTTGGGGTCTTTTAAGTAAGTGGCTTTTTGTTACACTATATCCTGGGTTGTGGGTATGTCTCAATGTGAAAGTAACCAGTAATCTGTTCAGAGTGGTAAGTTCAATTCTTAGCAATGAGAGCAGATGCACCAATGCCCCACTGACTGGATCAGTGATGGTGCACCTTTTAGAGACCAAGTGCTCAAACTATAACTCAAAATTCATTTGTTTATCACAAAGTGCCAACACTACAATTACACCTGAGTACTGATATTTTAGTTTAGATGAAACAACTCATTATGTCATTGAAGAGAGGGCTCTGCATACCCACTGCAGCATATATGCCATAGGTTCACCATCACTGGGCCAGATGGACTCATGCCTTGTGGACTGGATAAAACTCTGCCACAGAGAGTGGATGTACCCATACACTGGTCCCAAACAAACTCCAAGTGCATGGATTCCATATGCTGGCTGTGGTCACCTGCCAACTCTGAGCCAGCTCTGTATTTTGTTGCCCCCTTGACACTGTCCTGATTGTGAATAAACCCAATGATCAGTGAGAGAAGGTAAACCCAGAGGGTTGGTAGATCCAGGGAGAAATTATAGACCTGGCCAGCAGCACTACCTTGAGGAAAATCCCACAGCTATTGGAAACTATAAAAATAGAATGAATTTTTACATCAACTAGTGACTCCTTCGTGGTAAATTAGTGTTGGAGAAGAAATCCAGTCCAGTGAACATTACATTGCCAGAGAGTGTTTAATCAGATGCTATTTTGGGAAGAGGTTATTTGTTTAAAACTAAGCCACAGAACAACTCCACTTCAGAGTTTCCAGTGTTATCCTCCCACAATGACTGGATGAAAGACATCCATGGAGAAGGTGGAAGCTAGACATAGATCTCCTTAGAAGTTTAAGCTCAGGCTGGGGAGGACATGGTCTTGCCCTTCATCTTGAGAAGTCAGGCAGGTCTAGTAAGTGTAGCCTTCAAAAGTGGCTGGATCTGATAGTGTAGCTTTATGTGCAGCAGTCTACTTGAAACCCCAGTTGGTGCCTACATCCAGCAGAGACCAGAGGTCAGATTACTCTCCCTATCTACCAACATGATCAAGGACATGTCTAAACTTGGATGCTTGCCATAGTCTTTGGTATATAGAGGGCCCTCCGAAGTATGTGAGGGAGCAACTCACAAACCCACAGGCCATAAAGCCAGGAGGAGAAAATTGTGCCTTGCTGGATTTCATCACTGCAGATTCTGGGGAAAAAAAACCCACTCATTCAAAAATACAGAGAAAAAAATTTTGGACTTAATGTTTTTCATTCTTTTTCATTAATTAGTTTTTTTAGGGATTGGATCTTTTTATTCTTTTTATCTCTTTTCTCCTTATAACTTCTTTCCTTCTTTTTTCTTTATTTTGTTCTCAAATCTTTCTTTTTTCTTTTTCTTATTTGTTCTTTTGTTACATTTATCTAAAGATATTAATTTCCTTTTACACTCCAATAGGATCCTTTATCTCATTTTTATTTCTTCTTTATCATCTTCAATTGATTAATTTTTTAAATTTTGCAATTTTTATTCTCTGGTTCCCTATTCCCTCTATCTTTACTTGTATAACCATTCAGCTTTATTAATTTTTATTTTTTTATTTATATATTAATTGGTAGATTTTAGGTATACAATGCATTTACATTTATCATTGGGTGTTTGTACCTGAACATGATGTATCTTAGTTCTTATTTTTTTCCCCATTACCTAAGCACCCTTTACCCCCACCACCCTTCCCTATTTACATAGACTTTGTTTCTTTTTTTAAATTCTTTCTCATAATTTTTCCTTTCCTTTCTTCCCTTTCCCCTTCCCCTTTCACCACCCCTACCCCTTTGGACCTTTTCCTATTTCAAATTATCAATTATTCATTTTAATCATTTTCATCCTTACTTACACTTTCAGTTTCTCACACTAGAGATACTATTCATTATTTACACATGTGTGTCCTATTTATTTCACCTAAATATGGCCTCAATATGCATCCATTTAGCTATCAATGACTCTAGTTTCTCATAATCTTTAGATAACTCTATGCTAATACTCTTCTATTACTGGTGGAGATATATTTATTGCACTTAGTAGATATTTACTATAAGTCAATATTTGGTTTGTCTTAGTGTTTATAGTATAAACATTGACCTCTTGACATGGTTAACATGGTTCTTATGGTATGCCAATATTCAGTATGTCTTTGACTCTATCATCTTTTCTGATTTTATTGCTATTGCAAAGGTGGAATGGTTGTTGCTGTTAATTGGTTTTCTCTTTATGCCAATATCTGGATTGTCTTCGTATCATTTACATCAATGTATTCCATTCCCAGATAAATGGATGCCTGGCCAAATACAATGAATCTTCACACTCAAATAAATGGATGTTGCTGGATCTTGGGAGAGAGACAAAGTCCTATACTCTTAGTCATGCTCAGAGTGGAGCATTTAAAAACAAACTGTAACTAAGGTGATCTCCATACTAACAACAAAGTCTTCCTTTACAATCAACCCACAATCCTCACCATAAAACAAACAAAAACAAAAGAAACATGAAAAAACAGGGCAACAAAATGCCTCCAAAAACTACCAACTCTCCCAAATCTGATCCATGGGGGTTTGATGGGGAGGAAATAAAAAAAACACAGCTGAATTACTCAAAAGGATAATAGAAGAGAGAAAAAACAGATAAATAAGGTGTTTGATGAGAATAAAGAAGATACACTGGTACCTCAGTTCACAAACTTAATTCTTCCCAGGATTCTGGTTGCAGAATGCTTGCAATTCAGTTGCAACCAGAATTATGGAAGGAATTCTGTGTCCAGAGAATCATGGAAAGAATTAAGTTCATGAACCCAAGTACCATTTTATATCTAAACAGATAATGGACCTAATAAGTAATCAGCAAGTTTACAGAAGACAATAATAAAATCCTAGCTGAGCTAAATAAAATGATACAAAGCATGAATAATCAGTTTAGGAAAGAATCAGTCCATTAAATGGTAAGAAACAAAAATTCAAGAGATTAAAAATTCAATTGAAAGTATAGGCAGGCCAGGGATTTAGCTCAGTGGTGCCACCTGTCTCATGGGTGCAAGGTCCTGAATTCGATCCCTGGTACCAAAAAAAAAAAAAAAAAAAACAACAAAGAAAGAAAGTATAGGCAGCAGAAGTGACCAATGTGAGGACAGAATGCAGAAACAGAAGATAGGGCTACTGTTAGAGAACAGTTCTTCAGAGATAGCCTAAAAACCACATGAGATCATGAAACATGGATCCAACAGCTGCTAGATGACAAGAGAAGACTAATTTAAGGTTAGTTGGAATCAGTGAAAATGCAAAATACAGCAAAAATGGCATAAAAAGACTGTTTGCAAAAAACTTTCCAAATATGGGAAAGGATTTAATATAGAGATAAGAAAGGCACATAGAGCACCAAAGAGCAACAATCAGAAAAGAACATCTCCCTAACACATAATAGCCAAATCTTAAAACTTGTTAGAGAAAAGTAACAAATCCATTAGAATCACAGCAGATTTCTCAACACAAACCTTAAAGGGCAGAAGAGCTTGGAGTGAAGTTTTTAAAGCCCTAAAAGAAAATAACTTCCAGTCTAGATTGATATATTTTACAAAACTATCTTTCAAAAATTTCTTTATCTTTTCTAATCTATTTTTCTGTTGTTTGGATCAGGTAAATTGTACTTACTATTACTCAAATCCTTTGTATCACCTCCATAGCCTTCTATCCCCTGTATCTACATTGTCCTATTGAGCCCTTCAGCAACTTTATTTAATTGTGATGATTGCATTTTTCAGTTTAATTTTTTCTTTTTCTGTCATCATTGTTGTTGTTTGAGGAGGTGTTTGTTTTTTTTTGTCAAATCAGGGTAATTAGCATGTGCATCGCCTGAAGCATTTATTATTTCTTTGTGATGAGAACATTCAGAATTTTCTCTCAGAGCATTTTGAATATGTAATGCATTAATATTAACTATAATCACCCAACCATGGAATACAATACCAGAATTTTGTTCTCCTATTTAACTATAACATTGTCAATGGGTATAATGTCACAGTTTCAAAATTCCATTTGATTCTAATAAGTTCTATTTCTTTGCTGACATTTTCTGTTTTCTTTTTTCCTTTCCAGGAAATAGTGATTGTTTGTTGAAGCATTTTTTGATGGTTAAAGTTCTTGTCAGGTAATTTCAACCTCAATTCTTGTTAGTGTTGGCATCTATACTTTTCTTGTTTCTTGTCTTTCTTTTTTCTATCTTCTTTCTTTCTTTCTATCTCCTTTCTTTCTTTCTTTCTTTCTTTCTATTTATCATGGACATTTTGGATTCTGGATTATACTCATTCTTTTTTAAAGCAGGCAGTCTTCCTGTTGAGGGTAGCTACAGCCATTAGGCAAGTATATTTATTTAGTCTCCTGCTGGACCCCACTGACATAGTCTACCAAAAACTGACTATGACCTAGTCTGCCTCCTTCCAGGTGAGTGAGGTGGAAATTTATCTTCTCCTCTGCCCTAGTGTCTCCTTCCCAGTGAAAGTGGAGAAATGTAAGCCAGGGCGCCAAGTAAGCTCTGCTTCCAGTGGGGCTGTAATCTCATTAGGGAAGGAGAAAGTGCACAGCTACTCTGTTGTTGAAGAATATAGAGGCTTAGCTCCCTACTGGGACCATATGCACAGGAAAGGGGGCAGAGTACAAACTGGTTCCTCCTCATGCCACTTCATTAAGTTTTATTTCTTCCATGTGACAGTGGAGGCTCATTTCTATAGTGGAGCCACTGATACTAGCAGACAGGGGAATAGGAAGAAGGTTAGGTAGGTGAGGATCAGCCCCTGGACTGGCCCACTGAAATCATGGAGAATGGGAGGGTTCTTTTTTTTTTCATAGAGTATGTTTGAACTATAGCAAGTATTATCAAAGGTTTTCTGTTTTGCTAAAGGATACTTTTTTCCCAGCTATTTTTTTTAATAGAAATACAAGATTTTTCATAAAGCATTTTAGTCTGAGTCTGTTGGTGGCCCTAGGTTGGAGCCTCTGCTTGCCTTTTCAGCGTATGTGGAAAGAATAAGGAAACTCATGAAACTCACTGTTAAGTTGACCCTTGAGTTCTAAAGGGTCCTAAGCAACCTGCCATCTTTATACTTTTTAAAGTCTTATTTGTTATGTGATAACACAAATAAATGGAGAATGAATTAGGAGAACATTAAAAGGTTTCTTTTTAGTAATAAGAAAGAAGTCCAGGAGAAATGAAGCTACTTTATTTTCAATGGAACCAGAATTCTATGTCTTCAAGCATTTAAACACATTTGTCCAGCTTGTCTGTTTTGTTTCAGAAAGTCCAATACAAGCTAGCCTGCCATATTCAGATGTGTCTTCATATTTAACTCTGAACAGAACGGGTTTGCTAGAAAGGAATGTCTTAGAAACAAAGGACCCTAGGGATGAAGTGTCCTCTAACAGCTTATAATTCCACACCTCTACAGACAGTGTATGAATTAAAAGAAGTGAAACTGCTTAAAATGTATTCATGACCTTGATTTTTTGCTTATGCTATATTTGCCTCTGTAAAGAACCCTGCAGATTCAATAGTAAAGCAAGAGCAAAAGTTTCACTCACTCACCATTATTTATTAAATTTTCTTCATTTGTTTATCTCAAATAAGTATTTAAGCTTACTATATCCCAGGACTCTAAAATTAGAGATTAGGAAAACATGGAGTTATTGTGGCTGTCTGTATGAAGCTTCCAGTATTATGCAAAAACAAGCCCTAAATATATAATTGCCAATGCAATAAATATTTTGAAGAAAATATACACAGTTCTGCAAGAACTTGTTGGTGTTCTTCTATTGGTCTGGAGCTTCAAGAAGGCTTTGTAGAAGTAGTCATACAACACATAGGTTGGTGCCTATAGAATAAGTGAGGTTGCCCAGGTTCAGGTTGCACATAGAGTTAATTCATGTGAAAGAGTCTTGAAGCAACAAAGAAAGTGGATATGGTTAAGGATGTAAAAGATCAAATGATTAATTACCAAAGTGTTTATGCTCAGGGATCAAGAAGAAAAATCCCGAGAGATGGAAAAAAAACAGGGACCATGTTCAGGGCTTTGTAAGACATGTTCAAACCTTTTACCCTTATTCTGTTTGGAGGAATTAATGAAGGATTTATTTTTAGATTTATGGCCATGGTTGTATGGAGAATGAATTGGAAAAGAAAGAAACAGAAGATAGAATGTAGTTAGTGGTCATATTTGTCTGTCTTCTTCAAGGAAATAGAACCAACAGATTCTGTGTATATAGATAGCAATTACGACATACAAATATTCACTTCCATCTATTTCTCTATATACATGTATACATTATCTATTAATCATCTATCTACCTATAATAAATAGAGTTTTAAAGTATTTGTCACAATACAATTGTGGGAGACAAGGTCAGACCACAGGGCAGGTGGATAGATTGAAAATTGCTGCCTGGAGTCTAAAGCCAGTCTAGAGGAAGAATTCATCCCTCTTAAAGAGAGCTCTGTCTTTTCTCTTTGAACCTTCAACAGATTGAATAAAGCTCATCTACATTATGAGATATAATATGGTTCATTCAATGGCTATTGGTTTAAATATTAATCAATCATTCAAAATACCATCAGAGCAATGTCTGGACTAGTATGGGATCAAACATTTGGGCCCCAACACAAGGTAGATTGACACATAAAATTAACCACCACAGGAATACTAGTGTGAACTAAATGTAGGAAGGAGCAACTTGAAGTAGAAGAACTGATGATGTAGAGAAGTAACTGATAAATGTTGGATTCAGAAAGCATGATCTTTGTGATTGTAGGAGCGTGGAGGGAGAAGAAAAAGAAAACACTCTTTCTTCTGAATCAATAAAGATAATGATGGTGCTTCTTATGTAAGGGAATAATTTAAGGAAGGAATTGAGAAAAGGAAGAGAAATAAATGTTCTAGTTGTCAGCAAACAGAATCATCTTAAGATTCTCAGGGGAGAGACAGTCCAACTTCCCCAAACTTCTTTAGTGTGAAGACAGTCTGACCAGAAGTCAGTGTGTGCAGGAAATTGCTCCATTAATTCCTTGAATAATTCAGGAAACTTGGTCATTCCTACAAAGGAAGTCACCTCTTTTGACCTGATATTAGAATTCACTGGTTAATTAGGAGCATACCATCCTGTTCTTTTTGGCAGCCTCTTAACATCCAAGACTGAAATCAGAGGCCTAGAACACAGACCACAATTTTATGGGTCCACAAACCAATACCCAACAGGTAACATTATTGTAAGAAAAACATCTGCATTAATTTCACTGCCTGTTCTACTTTGTCATTTAGTCGCAGAATGTACTCAGCTGATGACTGTAATTGCCATTCACATTTCAAGATAAAGTGCTGTTGAAAATGGACATAACTAAAGATTTGGAAGGATAATAATATCAACTTATAGCAGATACAGGTAACTAATTTTGAAAAATTCTGAATATAACAAAATAAATTGCAAAAGATTATTTATATGAAGGAATATTCTCTCAATTATAAATTGCCTTTATTAAAGCTCACTCATTATGAGACTTTAATTAATATTTTATATGAAAATCCAATTTAAAAGTAAAATGCTCCACACTGGCTAGTCATACTCAGCAGATATATTGCAACCACAGTCTATTTTCTTTTTATTGTTATATCTATGGGATATTATTACTATATCAAGCCCTACAAAATAACAGATGTCACGAAGAAAATATTTTCCTACCAAGCTCTCTCTTCAAAGCCTCTTTAATCTCCTTGTTCCTGAGACTGTAGATGAGGGGGTTCAGCATGGGGATCACCACCATGTAGAACACAGACACCACCTTGTTCTGGTCAGTGGAGTAGCTGGACTTGGGCATCACATAAATGAAGGTAATGGTCCCATAGAACAGAGTGACTGCAGTGAGGTGGGAGGTGCAGGTGGAGAAGGCTTTGTGGCGCCCCTCAGTGGAGCGCATCTTCAGGATGGTGATGAGGATGTAGATGTAGGAAACAGCTATGACAAACACTGTGACCACGATGATGGAGCCAGCTGAAAATGAGGGAACAACTGCAGGAACACTGACATCAGAACAGGAGAGCTCTACTAAAGGAGCAAAATCACAGAAAAAGTGATTGACTGCATTTGGTCCACAGAAGAGTAAAGAATAGAAGCAAAGAGTGAAAGAGCAGGTGTTAAGAAAACCACCTATGTGAGCAACTAGAAGTAACTGGACACAGACTTGTGTGGACATTTTGGTTGAGTAAAGCAGTGGGTTACAGATTGCCATAAAGCGATCATATGCCATGGCAGCCAGAAGGAAGCACTCAGTTGAACCAAAGAAAACAACAAAACCAAGCTGAATGGCACATCCAAGGTAGGAGATTGTGTTTGTCTCCACCAGGAAGTTTACAAGCATATTAGGTGTGACAGATGATGAATAGCCTATGTCAGCAAAAGCCAAATGGCTCAGAAAAAGGTACATGGGATAATGGAGCCGAGAGGAGACTCTGATAAGAATGATTGTGCTGAGATTACCAGATATGGTCACCAGGTAGATGCACAGGATGATCATGAAGAGGATGACTTGAAGGACGGGATCATCTGTCAAGCCCAATAAAATGAACTCTGTCACTGCAGTGTGGTTCCCATCCATTGGTGAATCCTTGAGACAGTGTAGCTGCTGCCAAAACACACTTGTGATGCAAACATTACATGAAAAACTTTGTGAGTACTATGGTTTCATTTTCATTAAAACATACAGGGAGGTTTTTATAAAGAAATATTATCATTCATGCAAAATTTGGACTAAGAATTTTTATGTATGTATGTGTAATGAATAATTCTATATCTTAAAATTGCTTTTAGATGAAACACTCAAAACTTGCTTAAAATGATGTATATCTTTTTTTTTTCAGACTGAAAAGTGATGTTTTTCATACTAAGGTACATCCGCAAACCTTTTTTAGTCATTAGTTTTTGAGTCAGGTTCTTGCTTAGTTACTAAATTTCCTAGGCAGTGCTCAAACTTCTGTTACTCATTTTCAGTCTTCAAGAGTACTGCCATTACAGGTGTGCAACACCAAGCCTCGCTCACTGTGCATATTTTTATACATGTTATATAATGCACAAAAGTGACCTTAAAGCTAAATGCTTAAAGGTATGAAATGTGAGAATAATTAAAAGAAACTGCAAGTATAACAAAAAGGATTGAGAGGTATAAAGGATTATCTGATGGTGAATTGAGTTGCAACTCATACAACAGCAAATATTTATTGAATGGCTACTAAATTATGAGGACAAAGTTAAGCATTTCATAGATATAGCTCTATTTTAATTTCCATTACATAATACCAAGTACTTTTATTATTTCTAACTTACTGATGAGGAAACAGTTTGAAATATTAAGTAACTTATCTAAGGTTGTATATGAAATAGTGAAATGAGAATATGAACACTGGGCAAGTTTAACTCAGATCATTCCTTTAGGAACTATTTAAATAAAATTAAGTAATAGTTACAGTGAAATTGAATACACTTGTAAATAGA
>NW_004624817.1:9622209-9645397 GCF_000247695.1 Heterocephalus glaber
CCTATTATTTCTCTAGTTTCTTTCTTAACAGTTTTATTACTGCTGTATAGAATATTTATTGATTTTTTTATGTTGACATTCTATCTTGCCACTTTATCATATCTAAAATTCTAGTGAAGTGATTAGGATCTTGTAGGTCAAGGATAAAATAATCAGAAAATAATATTAGTTTGATTTCTTCCTTCTCTGTTAGTATTTAGTTTATTTCTTTTTCTTGATTTATTGGTCGGGATATAATTTCAAGTAATGTATTACACGGAAGTCATGAGGATGGGTAGTCTTGTGTCATTCCTGATTTCAGAGGAAACACTTTCAGTTTTTCCCCATTAGGAATGATGTTGATGATATTTTGAATGAAATTGCACTACATCTATATATGATTTCTCATGAAAAAGGATGAAGTTATTTTAATAGCTCATCATTCCACCCCTCCACAGACAGTGTATGCCTAAAAAGAAGTGAAACTATTAAAAAAGTATTTGTGACCTTGATCTTTTGCTTACCCTGTGTGCCTGTGTTATGTATTCTCCTCTGAAAGTAAGAATTCAAAGCCAGCAGTCTCTATAGTCAAACAAGAGCAAAATTTTCATTCAACCATCCATTATTTATTGAATTGTTTCACTCATTCATATGAAATAGGTATTGAAACTTACTATACTCCAGAATTATAAGAATTAGAGAGTAGGGAAATATGAAGTTATTTGGATATCTATATGAAGCTTCCAGAATTGTACAAAAATAAACCCTAGATATGTAACTACCAAAGCATTATGTATGTTGAAGAAAATACAGTTCTACAAGAGGATTATGGTGTCCTTAGTTTTGTCTGGAGCTTCAAGAAGGCTTCCTAGGGGCCAGGGATTTAGCTCAGTGGTTCCACCGCCTGCCTCGAAAGCACAAGGTCCTGAGTTAGATCCCCGGTACCAAAAAAAAAAAAGTCTTCCTAGAAGTGGTCACACTACACATAGGTCCATGCCTATGGCATACATGGGGTTGCCGAGGGGAAGGGAGAAATGTATTGAAGGTCGAGGTAGCTGCATGTGAGAGGGTCTTGAGGCAACAAAGAATGTGGATATGGTTAAGGATTTTTTTTAAAATCAATTTTTTTTTTTGGTATCAGGGATTGAACTTGGGTCCTGGCACTTGTGAGGCAGGTGCCAGAATCACTGAGCTAGAACCCCGGACCTAAAAATCAAATTATTTATTCTTAACAGTGTGTATGCTCAGAGACCAAGAAAAAGAAATCACGACAAGTAGAAAGAAAACAAAGGCCATGTTCAGAACCTTCTAAGACATGTTAAAAATTGTTACCTTTATTCTAATATGTTTGGAAGATTTAATGAAGGAAATATCTTTTATATATTTTTTGCCAGGGTTGTCATACGAAGAATAAATTGGAAGAGAAATAGGCAGAAGAATAAATTTGATTATAGGTTGTGTTTGTCTGTCTTATCTAAGGAAATAGAACCAATACAATATGCATTTATGTAGAAAATAAAAAAACACATGTTCAATACCTGTGTCTCTCTAAAAATGTACATAATCTATCTGTCTGTCTGTCTGTCTGTCTATCTATCACCTATTCAAAATGAATAGGGTGATTTTGAAGGATTTGTCTTACACAATACTTGTGGGAGACAAGTCCAAAATCCACAGGGCACATGAACAGATGGAAAATACTGGCAAGGGTTGATGTTGCAGTCTGGAGTCTGAAGCTAGTCTGGAAGCAGAATTCATTCCTCTTCAAGGGACCTGAAACTTGTAAGACCTTCAGTTGATTGGTTAAGGACTATCTACATTATGGAAGAAAATTGGTTTCATTCAGTGTCCATTAATTTGAAAGGTGATCAATCTTTTAAAACTCCCTTCAAAGCAGCATCTAGATTGAGGCTGAATCAAACACTTTGGTGTTAATCCCTAGGCAGGTTGACATGTAAAATTAAACAACACAGGGGTAATATTGTGAACTAAATGTAAGAAAGAATTGCTTGAAGTAGAAGTGCTAACAATGAAGGTTGGAGAAGTAGCACATAAATATTGGATTCAGAAAACACGAGACTGTGTGATTGTTGGTAGGAGTGTAGAGGGAGAAGAGAAAGAAATTACTCTTAGGTTTTTGAATCAATATGATGATTGACGATGCCGCTTTTCTGGAGAGAAATAATTTGAAGAGTGAAGAGAGAGAAGAAAGAAAAAATGAAGTAGGTGTCAGCAAATAAAGACAACTTAAGATACTCAGGGGTGAAGCAGCCTACCTTCTCTGAGCTTGCTTAGCATGATGTCATTCTGACCACAAGTCAGTCAGTCCAGGAATTTGCCCCATTCATTCCCTGAGTAGTTGAGGAACCCTGCTCATTCCTAGAAAGGAAGTCACCACCTTAGACCTGACAGGAAACTGCAGCTCAGCAAAGGGTACCTCATTCTACTCTTTCTGGAGGCCTCAAGAGTGGAATCACAGGTGAAGAAAATAGACCACAATTTTATGGGTTCATAAACCCATAACAAGAGGTAACTCAAGAAATCTATCTCCATTAATTTCACTGCCTGTTCTTTGTCATTTACTCTCAGAACATAATCATATAATTATCATGTAATTATAAGACAAGCTGCTATTAAAATGGACATTATCTTTACGATTTACAAGTATAGTAACCTCAACTTACAGTAGATAACAACTGTAATGTAGTAATGTTCTGAATGTAACATATTTCACATGATTTTATTAAATTTATTATGAACCTTTGACTCGCTATCTTTTCTGAAAACCCACCTCCAAAAATTACTAAAATAATCCACACTGGCTAATCATAATAAACACACAGATATTTCAACCAAAGACACTCGGTTTGCTTTTTATTGTTGTATCTATGGGATAGACTTACTATATCAAGTCCTACAAAATAACAGATGTCTCAAAGAAAATATTTTCCTACCAAGCTCTCTCTTCAAAGCTTCTTTAATTTCCTTGTTCCTGAGACTGTAGATGAGGGGGTTCAGCATAGGGATCACCACCATGTAGAACACAGACACCACCTTGTTCTGGTCAGTGGAGTAGCTGGACTTGGGCATCACATAAATGAAGATAATGGTCCCATAGAACAGAGTGACTGCAGTGAGGTGGGAGGTGCAGGTGGAGAAGGCTTTGTGACGCCCCTCAGTGGAGCGCATCTTCAGGATGGTGATGAGGATGTAGATATAGGAAACAGCTATGACAAACACTGTGACCATGATGATAGAGCCAGAAGAAAATGAGGGAACAACTGCAGTGACACTGACATCAGAACAGGAGAGCTCTACTAAAGGAGCAAAATCACAGAAAAAATGATTGACTGCATTTGGTCCACAGAAGAATAAAGAATAGAAGGAAAGAGTAAAGGAAGAAGCATCAAGAAAACCACCTATGTAAGTCACTACAAGCAACCAGACACAGACTTGTGTGGACATTTTGGTTGAGTAAAGCAGTGGTTTGCAGATAGCCACAAAGCGATCATATGCCATGGCAGCCAGAAGGAAGCACTCAGATGTCCCAAAGAACACAGCTGAGCCAAGCTGGATGCCACATCCAAGGTAGGAGATTGTGTTTGTCTCCACCAGGAAGTTCACAAGCATTTTAGGTGTGACAGATGATGAATAGCCTATATCAGCAAAAGCCAAATGGCTCAGAAAAAGGTACATGGGATGGTGAAGCTTAGAAGAGAGTCTGACGAGAATGATTGTGCTGAGATTACCAGATATGGTCACCAGGTAGATGCACAGGATGACCATAAAGAGGATGACTTGAAAGACGGGATCATCTGTCAAGCCCAATAAAATGAACTCTGTCACTGCAGTGTGGTTCCCATCCATCAGTGAATCCATGAGACAGTGTAGCTGCTGCCAAAACAAACTTGTGATACAAACATTACAGAAAAAACTTTGCAAGTATGATGGCTTCATTTTCATTAAAATATACATGGAGGTTATTATAAAGAAGTGTGTCACTCATGCAAAATTTGTACCAAGGGTTGTATTATATGTTCTACTTCCCAAAGTCTATAAATTTGTGTGTAATGAGTACTTCCATATTTTAAAATTTTTGGTTTTAGTAGAATCATCATGCATAACTTTTTTTCATATCAAATTCAAGGTACTTTTACTTTAATTTACATGCCCAGTCCTTTTTTTTAATTTTTGAGACAAGGTTCAGTCTCAAGGGACTGAACTCGTGATCGTAAGTCTCTGCCTCCCTCGGTGCTGGGATTACAGGTGTACACGACCACTCCCAGCTCACAGTGTGGATCTTTATATTAAGTGTGCCAAAGTGCTTTTAATGCTGAAGATTTTTAAATGCGAGACATGAGCATAACAAAACAGAACTGTAACGATAGCAGAATGGATTAAAATGTATAGCCATAGTATTGTATGATTGACTATTGAATAGCCACTCATATAATAGCTAATAGTTATCGAGTAGTAACTAAATTATGACCACAGAATTACACATTCTATATATATATATAGTTTCATTTTATTTTTTACTAAATAGCATTAAGTTCTTTATTATTCCAATTTATTGATGAGGAAACAGTTTGAAAATGGTAGGTAACTGTCCTAAGATTGCATAGGAAGTAATGAATAAGTATCTAGTCAGATTTACTTCAGTTCATTCCTTTAGTTACTATTCTCTAAATTAAATTAAATAAAGATGATACTGAAGTTGAATACACTTATGAATGGGAAGATAACAGGTAAAAGCTTTCAGTTTTCTCTCAAGTACCTATAAAAGCCAGTGCCTAGTTAATTACATGGTTTACAGTATCGCAGTTAAACACCACCACTTTTTTTAAAAGGAGAAATACAAGTTTCTTGTTAGAACAAGGATAAACAAGAAATAAATTTAAAAGTAAGGTTAGGAATAAAGTTCTTTGTTGTAAATTTATTCAATATTTTAATGTTCTCGATTAAAATATTGCTTTACCAAATAGTTTGAAATATCGATTCAAATATTATATGAATATTCTTAACAAAATTAAAGTATGTTTATTCAAACACATCAAACCATTTCTTAAAGTAACAATGTTTTCTCCTGGAATAAGATAATACTGCCTTCAACATATCTCACAGTTGCATAAAGTTTCAGGCTGACACGTTAATACATTTACCAAGACTCACCTACCTAGGGACAAGATTCACTTTTGTCTCCCAAGACTTTTGGTTTTACATATATCTTTTATCCAAAGTTTCTAGTGCCTCTGATACTAGAGCATTCAGACCAATAATCTCAGCTGGGTTTTTGTTTTGTTTTGTTTTGTTTTTGGTGGTACTGGGATCAAACTTGGGACCTTGCACTTGCAAGGCAGGTGGCAGAAATACTGAGCTAAATTCCCGGCCACTCACCTGGTCTTTTTACCTTTTTACACAATATTTACTGGCAGCAATTCCTCAACTCTATTGAGCTTATTGGTATTGTGGCTACATGGTAAGTTGAGGAACTGTTACCATGAGGGCTTCTGGTGTTATGGATGGGTAAATGTGGAATATTATTAATGGACGTATGTCTGTTTATGCACAGTAACTTAGTTGTGGAAACTTAAATTAATTTAGCTAAAGTTATTACCTGCTGACTGCTGGATTATATCTGCCTGATTTCTAAGCTGCAGCTTGTAAATACAGATACAACTTCAAAAAATAAAGTCTTCTCAAACAGTAAAGGGAAATGAAGAAACCAGATTCATTCATGAAAGCCAAAATCTTACCTCTTAAAATAAGAAATGTACTGCTCTTATTATTATACAGCTGCTATGTTATCTTTTCCATTGTTTGCCTTTGGGTATACATCTCTGAAGATTCTAGAGATTCAAATGTGAATTCAAATACACCAGGGACCATTACCATATTCTTCAGTGAACACTGAGTCTTGTATTTCCCACAAATTCAACTCATCTTCAAGGATTCTGTCAATTCTCAAGTGACCTTTTCAGAGTTTTTATGTAAGAATTGGTGTACTTTTATTTTATAAATTATTGATCATATAATGTGATAAATTATCTCATGGACAAATAATAATTGGACATTTAACTTTGATATTTTAGTTTAAAGAATACTACACTATAATACAAAATAGTAACATTAGCTTTACTCATTCAATAACTTTTCATATTATTAAGTATTATGTGATATATGTAAAGTGATAAATGTAAAACAGTCTATTAATAAGTACCTTGAAAATTATGGGGAGGGATGACATGTAAAGTTCAATTTTAAATAACACTTTTTATTTATAGTTTGGGTTTTTTATATAAGAGAAACCATGTGAAATTTAAACTTGCATGTCTGATTTATTTCACTTAACATAATATCTTGGTGTGCATCCACTTATCTACAAATGCCTCAAGTTTATCCTTCTTTATTGCAGAGTAGTTCTCTATTGTGTGTAAATGCCACTTTTTTATCCATTCATCTGATAATGGACATATAGGCTGTTTCCAAGCAAAATAATGGGTAGATACTAGGAAGTTGGTGAAATCTTTTTCAAATGGAAGGAGAATAAGAGATGAAGGAGAGAAGGGAAGGAAGAGGGAAAGGATTTAAGAACAAGAGAGAAAATCAAAGAAGAAACAGGAAATAATGCTTTTTCAAATGGGCAGGGGATCCAGAGTAGGAGAAACTAGGGACAGACAGGAGCAGAAGGGGACAAAGAAAGGATTAAGATGTATTAGGCACATTTATCATCTCGCCACAATAAATGAAATCATTATGTATTGCAAACATGTACTAATGAAAAGGGGAAGACACCCAAAATTTGAAAAAATATTTAAATAACACATTTAAAATACACACTTAATTTTTATAGTAAACTTAAAAATATTTTTCAAGTTATACAGTATAGAGGTAACCGTAAAGTAAAAAGAACATGGATGACTTCAGTATACTAGTCTCTTTTAGTACATCCTCAAAGGGATGACTGCTGGTTAATGGTTTATATGACCCAATGGAAGATGGTGGAAATGTCAACCTTTAACCTGAAGACTCAATATAACTCTCTTGCTAATCCTAATTTTAGAAATCCCTACCTCAAACTCCTGGTGCCCTCTTGATGGAAGTTGTTGACCCCTGAGAATACTAACCTACTTTTGTTTGAGCTTACTCTGGCATGCACTGTGCTGAATGCTTTGCACAGATTGTCTCATTAATCCTCACAATGATTTCCATTATCCTATTTTACAGATGGTGGAGCTGAGGCTTAGTTTAATGTATTTGCCCAAATATACTCAACTGGTAAAATGAAATCCAGGTTTAAAATTCAAGTCAGATTGAATGTTAGAATGTATAATACTGAACAATAACTGCCACCTAGATTTAAGTGCCTTGTATGGCCACTGGTTCCCAGCTAAGCCCTAGTTTATGGTTGTAGGGAACAGGAAAAGGGGACGTTACTAGAACCTCTGTAGTAAGTCCTAGGCTCCTGTGAGCCACAGCAGCACAAGGCAATTATACATGAAAGGTAGAAAAAATGAGACTTTGAGAAGAAGCTGAGCTTTGGGTCTGATCAGTGCTGCTCTGGGCGGCAAAGACGAAAGCCCCCAGCTTACCGCACCTTTTATTCAGTACATGAGGAGAAACAGATGTAACAAATGACTTGCAGAGAGTTCAGTACATCGGGATAAACAAAGTGTAACAATCCAAGAACAATGAGGAACTGAGTAAATGAAGATTTTGATCCTCCAAGGATGTCTTCAGCTGGTGTGATCTTGTCCTGGAGCATCACAGCATCACGGGATCATTGAGGTCTCAGTTGTTGCGACCAGGGGCCAAAATGGAACTATGTCTTGGAATGCCATAGCTGGCCTGTAGGCAGGAGAACTAGGCCTAATCAAATGATTTTTCCCTAAAATTATATAGCATCACTCCCAACATATGGTTGTTTTGTTTTGGTACCAGGGATTGAACTCAAGACCTTGCACTTGCAAAGCAGGCAGTGGCACCACTGAGCTAAATTCCCAGCCCCAATTCATGGTTTTCTCTCCTCACACTCAGTACTGTCAAATTGCCCGAAACCAGCTGGGCCTACAATCAGGTCATGAGCGCCATGCTGGCACTCAGTGTGCTAATTTCCTCTCCTTGCTCACAGTGACCAACTCTGTTGACTTTACCTCCTAAATCCCTACAGAATGTATCTACTCCTCTCCATCTCTCCAACAGCTAAATTAATTGATTTTTCTATGTTCATGAGATCTCTTTTGCATGATAGCTATAATAAGTTAGTAAAAATAATTTAACATTATTATGTGTTCTACTAGCTTGTCCATTTAATTTGAACATAACTGATACAAGGAGAAAACTAGTAGTTTTTCTAGGTGTGAGAAGAGCTGCATAGATTTTATTTGTTGAATGTATTATATTTCCAAATAATATTAAGTGAATTAAACATAAAGAAAATAACAGTAATTTAATATTATATTATAGTGATAGAATAAAAATTTTCTCAAAGCCAGCAAACAATAATCTTGCGATATGAAGTCTGAAATTTCTGTAACAGTAAACAGCTACAGTTAAAGTGGAATTGTACAGGTGAATTTATTACAAATCAGCCTTTCAACTTTATTGTAGCAAAACAGAATAAATATAAATCTCATCTTGAAAATAACATGTTTTTTTAAATTAGTGGTCATAAATCTTTCCAACATTTTACTCATATCATATATAGCAAGATATAACTGCTATTAGTTCTTTTCAGTGTCATTTCAACAATATACAAGCAATGAGAAAATGTTTAGTCACATTAGTTTTCAGGAAATTGAAAATTAAAACTTTAAATACATACTGCTACACACCCATTAAATGGCCAAATTTAAAGAAGATTAAATAATACCGACATTGGCAAGGGTTTGAAGCAATTAGAAACTCATTTTTATGTAGGTGGATAGTATTAGTGTGACTATTATCAATGCCTAATTTTTAAGTCTATTCTATAATATTACTCTCCCTTTCTTTTCTTAGATTAGTGAAATAGAGATTTTTAAACACGTTTTTAATTACATGTCGATACATACAGGCTTTTCAGTTGTTGGTTTCTGGAAATTATTCTCTCTTCTCAAAGAAGTTCTGAGGATTTTTTTTCAATTTTAATTTTTTATTAGTACATGTTGCAGTACATAATTTCATTCCTCATGGGGAGTTGGTACATGTGCATAATATATCTTGTTTTTTCTTCCCCTTTCCTTCTCCTCCCTGCTAAGATAGTTAGGAACTGTCATTTCTGTTTTATTTCTTGGATGATTTTGCAAAGAATCTGTACTGTACCTTCTTTAAATATTTTGTACAATTTAGCAGTGAATTCATTTGAGGTTACTCTTTTTATGGATATTTTTATGTTTAATTCTGACTTCTTGTTAAAATCCATCCAGATTGTCTATATCTCTTATGAGCTAGTTGTGGTAACTTAAAGCATTCAAATATTTAACAAAGTTAATATGAGTTAGCTAACATTTTGGCATACAATTATTCAGAGGGTCTGTTATAATCTTTTTTCATTCAGTTGGATGGTAGAAATGTCACCCGTTTTGTTTCTAATCTCAGCTATTTGAGTCTTTTCTCTTTTTTTGTTGATCAGCCTGGCTAAAGCCTCATCAATTTTGATGGATTTTCCAAGAATCATCTTTAGTTTCACTAATTTTTCCCATTGTTTTTCTACTATTAGCCTAATTTCCATTCTATTGTTTCATTCTTAACACTTGAAAACTGGTTAACCAAAGTAGCATATTCACAAAAAGGAATACTATTGGTTGATAAAGGGACACAAACTTTTAACACACACACAAGATACATTTCAAAAACGTCATACTTGACTGAAAGAAACCTTACAAAAGAAAACACATTGTATGACTCCGATTCCATCTATGTGCAATTCTAGAACCTGCACAACTAAGCAATGAGCAATGAGTGTGTCTGCATGGTGGGAGCCAGTGTTGACAGGTGAGTGGGAAGTTCCTGGGCTGAAGTTAATGAAAGAGGTGCTCCAGCTCCTCAGGCTTATGCATTTGCTGATATATAGTGATCATGCACTGAAGAATGGCATATTTTTCTTATTGTAAATTAGCACTAAATTGCATATAATAGTACATGTAAAATAATGAACTCTAGTTGTTAATATGTGGGCATAATTACTTATAGAGAAGTGTACAGGTGCCTATATAAAAATAAGATATTTTAATGAATTGATGAGTACTATGAGATATGAGATAAACCGAATATAAAATCTTAATGGTTAGCATAATTTAGTTCCTAAAAATGATGATAGCAACCCACATACTTTTCTAGAATGTCACTGTCCCACCAAGACCTGAACTAAATTTCCCTTTTCTAAAGCCTGGGCAGTAGTTCAAGGCTGACCACCGGAGAAGAAAGCATGCCAAGAAAGAAAGGACACAGAAGGGGAAAAGCATCCACTAACATTCACAAAATGGAATACTATTCACATAATTGGAATACTAACAAATATGGAAGGCTGAATTTGCACTGGAAGTCTCAGAAAATAGGCAGTATCAAAAGCTGGATATGAGGGTGAACAGGACATTCAATGCATCAGTTCTAACCCTTACATTTATGAACATGTTGCACTTTTTTAAAGACACTGAGTTTTGAATTAGTTCATTGTACAGTAGAAATTCAGAAAAAAACAAGGTAATGAATATGTGGGTGCTCACATTATAATTGTAGCAGCATGAGTTTATGTTTTAAAACTTTTGATCACAAAATATTGGAAAAAAATTCTGAGTGGCCATGTAGTACTTGAGGATGTTGGTTACAGGATTTTCTACAAAGGACTTCTGTATGAGAATTGCCTCATGGGAAAGCAATCATGAGAATCTTTCCTGTGTTCATATTCTCCCCCAACTTTCTTCTGGTTGATTTCCTGGGTACTGACTTTACATGGGAGGTCCTTTACCTAGCTCTGTACACACCACAAAAAACCTGTGGGAATTGGCAAATTTTCAGAATCATAAAATATATGAGAGAGAATATCCACATCCCAAATGTATTAGAACAAGTTAAATTCCAATTACTTAATTTGTTTTTCAGATATATAAAAGCAAACTAAATCCCAGTGCTATGTCAGGATGAAAACCTAGTGCTAATCTCACTGCATACTTGGCAGGGTTACCCAGCATAGAATTGAGGTCTGAACTGTAGGAACCAGAGTAATTATATTGTTTTTTAATTTTTCTCTTTTTGTCCCATGTTTATTTTTCTATTTTTTATTCTTGGTTGTTTAGATTTTTTAGTTTTATTGTTTGTTTAATTTTTCCCACTCAGTTTCTTTCTTAACTATCTTTCTTGATTTTTTAATATTTTCATGTTAATGAACATTATTTTATTCTTTCTATTTCACTTTGATATTCTGTTGCTTTCTCCTTCATGCTTCCTCTTCTATCCTCTTTTCTAGTACCCAAACCTTGGGTGATCATTCTTTGTCTTTCAACCTCACTTCTGCTATACTTCTCTTCAGGTATCTCTCTGTTTTGTCCCCTATTCCTCTAGAATTTTCTCTTCATGGGGTAAAATCACACTACCAAGGGGAAACTTACTGCATACAAGTTCCTGGTGTATGTAGAATTTTGTCATAAAACTGTAATCTTTCTCCTATAGTTGAAGGTACAAAATTAAATTACCACAGTTTATCAGTTTCTAGGATGTGCTTGATGCTACCGTTACTGCTAATTGCACTACTTTAGCCAGGAAGCCTTACATGTTGTAATCAGTTGTTTTCCCTTGTATGACAATACTGTGTGTGTCTGGGGGTTATAATCATGGTAATGATTATACCAAAGAACTGGGTGCTGAGCCAAATAGATAACAACTTCTTATCCCTAATAAATTGGGAAGGTAGAATCTTGGGACAGACTTAAAGGCCAAGAGTCAGCTACACCTAGAAGACATCTCTAAGTAGACATTTCCTAGAGAAGCCTCGATATTAGTGATTCAGCTACCTACCATAAGAAACAAATATCAACACAGAAAACAAATTAAAATATAAAAAAAGAAAATGACAAGACACAGAAACAAAATGCAACCACAGACCTCCGGCCCACCCAGGACAAATCCAGGGGACAATGAGATAAAGGAAATCAGAAATTCCCCTCTCCTGAATTTTCTGAATTGATAGCAGCAGAAGTAAACAAACAGTTGAATGAGGCTATAGAGAAAAATCAAATTATAAATAATATCTCAGCTAAAATAAAAGATGATGATTATAATGAAAGACGTGCGCAGTGAATCTAGAGTATACAAATAAAAAACAGAGGAACTTAGAAAAATGATGGCTTTCACAATAGCACGGAAAAAATGAAATACTTAAGAATCAATCTAACCAAGGAAGTAAAAGATCTTTACGTTGAGAACTACAATACTCTGAAAAAGGAGATCAAAGAGGATATCAGTAAATGGAAAGCTATCCCTTGCTTGTGGGTAGGAAGAACCAACACAGTAAAAATGGCAGATTCGTCCTCTGTCCAACGAATAGCTGGAAAAAATTTGTTTCCATTCTGTAGGTTGTCTGTTTACTCTGTTGGTTGTTTCCTTTGATTTAACATGATCCAATTTGTTGACTCTCGATATTATTTCTTGTGCAATTGATGATCTGTTCAGAAAGGCCTTGAGTTTTACCTATTTTATCTTCCATCAGATTAAGTGTTTCTGTTTTAACATTTAGATCATTGATACTTTTTATTTCATCTTACTACATGATGAGAGATATGAGTCTAGATTCAATCTTCTGCATGTGTTCAGCCAATTTTCGCAGCATCATTTGATAGTGGGGCTATCTTTCCTCAAGTATATGTTTTTGGGCCTTTTGGCAAAGATCAGATAGCTGAATGCACCTGCTGTTTCAGCATCCTCTGTTCTATTCTATTGATCCTCATATATGTTTTTGTGTCAGTACCATGCTTATTGCATTGCTGTAGCTTTATATTATAACTTGAAATGTCAGATTGTAATGCCTCCTGCTTTGTTCTTGTTGCCCAGGATTTCTTTTACTACTGTGAGTCTCTTCTGGGTCCAAATAAATTTTAGGATTGCTTTCTCTATTTCTGTGAGGGATGCTTTTGGTATTTTGATTGAGTTTTCATTAAATCTATGTATCAGTTTAGAAGAATGGCCATTTTGACAATATTTTTCCTTTTCATCTTCATTTTCTTTATTTTTCAATTTTTGCTTCTTTTATTTTCCTGTTCCCCAACTTCTCCATCTTTACTAGTATAACTATGAAGCTTGAGAAATCTTTAGATACTCAATTAACTTTGTGCTATTATTGTGGAATTCTTTTTTTATTGTTAATGGTGTCATAGTTATTGCATTTAATACATATTTCCTGTATATAATTAGTTGGTTTGTATTTATGTGCACATTATATCCATAGATCTTTAGTCTATAATTAAAAGTAGTAGTATTATAGATAGATGAGCTAGGTAGAAATACTACAGGCAGTCAGATAAGGCTAGGTCCTCGAGAGGGTCAGCGCAAAGGCAAAACACACCACAGCTGCACCGGAAACACTTTGGCTAAAAACCAGGCCTCAAGATAAAGACAAGATGACCAGACCTACATACTTCCTCAGTGAACAAACATTGGGCCTCATGAAGTCTAGATAGACATCAACCACCCCAGTGGGTGGCCAGAGACCTCTGGACCCACCACTTCCTAGGAGAATCTTTGTTCTTTACATCCACACTTGTTACATGACTTGTTTCCCAATTGGACCACCATTACCTAAGTGACTATACCTGTAACCTTATTGGATGTTCATGGCTGTGGTCCATGTTGTACCCACATGGGTTTCACCCTATAAAACTCCTCTGTAAAGTGGGGTCCTCAGGCTACCCACTCGGGTTCCCCTCCTGCCCCTCAAGAGCTAAATATCTTCCTATTCTAACCTCTGTTGTTTCTAGGACTCATTCTTTGATTTCTAGAGAACAAGAACTCGGCATATAATACAGTTAACAGGTTGGGAGATATAGTATTTCGTATTTCATCTCCAGTATTATTTCCCATAACAGTAGGTGGTAGCTTGTATTACTTCTTATAGTATGTCCATGTCCAGTTAGACTTTGACTCTATTATTGTTGCTGATTTTGTTACTTTGCCAAGGTGGCATAGTTGTTGCTGTTAATTGGATTTTACTGTATGCCAATATCTGGTTTTCTTTGTCATCACAATACTGTGGTTCACTTTCAGAAAGCTAAGTCCTAGGCCAATTACACTTTACCCTCCCCTCCTAAATTAGCAGAAGTAATTGGATCCTGGGACAGAAACAAAGGCCAATTGTTAACCACACCCAGAGTGCATCTTATTACTTTTCTTCCTTACATGTGCTGGCTAGTACCTCCTTTTTAATGGTGAATAGAAGTGACAAGAACAGACATTTTTGTCTTGTTTCTGATCTTAGGGGAAGCATCTGGTCTTCCACTGTTGAATATAATCTGCAACGTGGGTTTTATATAGATTTTTTGTATCAAGTTGCGGCAATGATCTTCTAGTCTGAATTTGTTTAGTGTTTGATGATGAAAGTCTGTAAGATTTCTTCAGGTAATTTTTCTGCAGTGATTGTGACAATCATATGAATATTGTTTTTTATTCTCTTGGTATGAAATACTGCAATGTTTTTCAAGTAGAAAACCAATCTGCATTAGTGACATAAACTCCACTGGTAATTTTGTTTACTTGTTTTCAATGTTTATAGTATGCTAATATTTTATTGAAGATTTAGGGTCCATATTCCTCCAAGATATTTTGGCCTGGAGTTTTCTGTGTGGCATTTTTTATTACAATTCATTATTTTTACACATTATATTGCTATTAAGATTATTTCTTCTTGAGTTGATTCTGATCATTCTTTCTCTCTAAGTACTCATCCATTCCACTTAAGTTTTCTAATTTATTTTCAGGCACTTGTTTATAGTATTCCTTTATGATTCTTTTTAAGAATTTCTCTTTTTTTTTTTTGGTACCAGGGATCAAACTTAAGACCTTGTGCTTGCGAGGTAGGCAGCAGAACCACTGAGCTAAATCCCCGGCCTAATAATTTCTTTTTGTTTTTCTTTTGTTTTGTTTTTTAAATTAATTTTATTGGTACATTTTAGGTATACAATATGATGACATTCATCATTGGAAATTTGCACCTTTACATAATCTCTCCTGGTTCTTATTTTTTCCCCATTTCCCCACCCTCCCTTCAACCCCTCCATTCCTCCCTATTTACAAAGACTTTGTTTCCATTTTTTCATTTTCTCATGTTAATTCCATTCCATTCTTTCCTTTCCCCTACCCCTCCCACTTACCCTTCCCCTTTGTCCCTTTTCTTCCTATTTCACATTATCTATTACTTCTTTTACTCCTTATTTACACTCTCAATTTCTCACACTAGACAAACTATTCAGTATTTACACATGTGTGTCCTATTTATTTTACTTAGGAGTATCACCTCAATGTGCATCCATTTAGCTATAAATGTCTCTAATTTCTCATTTTTTATGGCTGAACAATACTCCATTTTATTTTTTAAAACCCCACATTTTCTTGATCCAGTCTCCAGGTGATGGGCAATTGGGCTGCTTCCAAGCTTTAGCTATCACAAATTGTGCTGCTATGAACATGGGTGCACATATATCACTGTAGTATGATTCTTTTTATTCTTTGGGGAAGTTACCCAGCAGGGGAATAGTGGGGTCAAATAGGACTTCCAGTCCTAGTTCTTTGAGGTATCTCCATACTGATTTCCACAGTGGTTGCACCAGTCTACACTCCCACCAGCAGTGGAGCAGGGTTCCTCCTTCCCCACAGCCCCACCAGCATTTGTTATTGGTTGATTTCATGATAGCATTCATTCTTTCTGGGGTGAGGTGGAATCTCAGTGTTGTTCATTCTTTTCCTGTCTCTGCCACCTCTCTAACTATCCCTTTGAGGAAAGAGCTGAGTTCTTCATTTCTATAATATCTATGCCTTGGTATCATTTTTATGCTTAATTCATGTATATTGGGTGGATGGGTGAGTAGATGAATGGACGACTGAATGAACATGCTATCTCTATCACATACATATAAAACACAACATATAAAACACTGGTCATTAGCTTAAGACCCTAAGATATTAAGATTCAGTAAGATATGATACAGGGGTTGAACAGGACATATACCTCATGACAAATTTAATCTGGGGGTTGTAGAAATCTGGATTTATAGATGAAGTGACCATGCTCTAAAAATCATTTACTCCTAAAAGGAACTCTAATCTATTGACCTAACCATGTTTTCATTGTTCACTTCATTGCATAGTCTCATTTCCCTCCACACCAGACTAGATTTCATATACAACCATAATCATCATCCCCTTACATATACTCACAAACAGCTGACATTTTTTAGTGAATAAGACACAACTATGCTGAATGTGTTTACTCTATTTCAATATCCTGAGAAATACAGGGAGAGTTGCAGTTGCCTGAGAAGACAATAAAACAGATGACGGATGATAGGGAAAAACTAAAGTAAAAATTTCATAAGGATCAAACACTTGATATATCCAGTTTATTCCCTGCCATCACCTTGAAATATATCACATTACTTTATGAGTTTTGGGGGGTCATTGTGTTTTGGGTAATAGGTGGATATGACTCCAAATTGCATATTACCAGTCTAAGCACAACTGGTCTGAGGCTGACTTCTGGAAAGGCTACTTGTGGAAAGATCTTTCTTCTGTATAATTTTATATTCTTTAAGAAAAACAAAGATTTAAAAATTTTCTTTCCTGCTGTTTCATACCTAAATCCTAATGAAAATACAAATTCATCATATGCGTTCACATAAATAAGTTAGAAAATTTCTCCAACTACTGCCCAAAACTCTAAGAGGCAAGGTGACTTTCTCCTATCATATGATATAGATAAATTATTCCCAGAGGACAATGTGATATTCTTGTAGCATTTGGATATGAAGTGTTTGACCCTAAATGAGGTCCTGATGTTAGGGTTTGCTGAGGAAAGAGTAAAACACCTAGATACTTTGAGCAGAAAAATAATTTAATTTGAGAAATTGGATACTTAAATTTTATTGGAAGGGCTTGAATACACAAGTAGAATATAGGAACCAAGCTTTCCATTTCAAAAATCTATTGCTAAAGCTGAAATACAGAGGTCCAGAAATGTGGGTATTATTTCTTCCAACACCTAAGAAAATTGAATTTAATGTTGATGACAGTAGAATAACTGCTGGAGATTAAATTTAAAAATCAGATGATATTACATGTATTAAGATTAATCTGTTACATTTCGATTGAAGAAAAAATGGGTTTCTAAAAACATACTTTTTGTTAAAAAATGCATTCATTTAGAAGAGATAATTGAGTAAACAAAAAGGGTCTATAGTAACAGATAATTAAATTATAAAAATGAAAATTATTCTGGTTCAAGGAAAGCATTTTCAGAACTTTTACAATATTTTCTAGGAGACTATGTATAAGAAATCAAAATTTTTCAGTTTCAGAGGCAATAGGAATAGAAGAGAAAAAATGGTTCAACAAATAGTACAGAAGTGTGCATCATACAATTCCCACAACTGAAAGAACTTATGAAAAAAATGTCCTTACTTCTTCGTAACTACAGGACACAGGTTTTCCCAATCAACCTCCTTACTACACTGTCTTAAGGAACTCCTTAGACTACCTGATTGAACAGATTCCTGAAAGGAAGAGGTAGTAGTTAAGGAAAGGCTTAAGACATAGTCTGAGTTGTCTGGATTAGACTCACCTACAGAGAAATCCTGTAGGTCAGGTTCAGACTGCGAGGTGACAGGTTTTCGACCATCTGCACCACCAGTTTCAACCCCAAGATTGCAGTGTACCATAGAGACCAACACTTTTAGATTGAGATCTTGAATGGTAACATTACTCTTTATTTCCATTTGAGGGATTCCAGAAGATTCTACAGCTGCAATTCCAAAGTTGCATTCAAAGAAAACAAAGCTTTATGTGAAAAGATTTGAATTTACAAGAATGGTCAATGGAGAAAAAATAGAGCAAAAAATTGTTTGCTAGCTGTTCCTCAATGAATCAACATTTATTTTTTTAATACTCAAAAGTTTCTTGAGAATGAGACAATGAAATTTATAGGTGTAGAGTACTATAGATATAAACTTACATTTACTTAGTGTGTTATCCTTTTACCTGCCAGAGGGGTCCTCACTTTAATGTGATTATTATTAAAGTCAGAATTCTCACAACCACCAATGAATTCTAGCCATCAATTTTCTCATGGCCCGTTTAACCTCTTTGTTCCTCAGGCTGTAGATGAGAGGGTTCAACATGGGGATCACCACCATGTAGAACAGAGACACCACCTTGTTCTGGTCAGTGGAGTAGCTGGACTTGGGCATCACATAAATGAAGGTAATGGTCCCATAGAACAGAGTGACTGCAGTGAGGTGGGAGGTGCAAGTGGAGAAGGCCTTTTGCCGCCCCTCCGCAGAGCGCATCTTCAGTATTGAGAAGAGGATGTAGACGTAAGAGAGAGCAATGACAAACACAGTAGCCATAATGATGGAGCCAGAAGAGATCGCTGGGATTATTTCATAAGTGAAATCATGAGAACAACAAAGTTTCAAAAGTGGTGAGTAGTCACAGAAAAAATGATTGACTTTATTTGGTCCACAGAAGGGCAGACTTAATAGACAGCCAGTAAATGTCCAAGCATTCACACAACCACCCAGATAGGAAGCCCCCACTAAGAGAATGCAGACCCTGGGAGACATGTGGATGGAGTAGAGCAGGGGCAAGCAGATGGCCACATACCGATCATAGGCCATTACAGCCAGCAGGAAGCACTCAGCTGTTCCCAATGTCACCCCAGAACAGAGTTGGGCTATACAACCAGTGAAAGAGATAAAAATTCTTTTTCTGAGGAAGCCCATGAGCATGACAGGGGTGACCGATGAGGAGTACCCAATGTCTACAAAGGCCAAATGGCAGAGGAAAAGGTACATTGGGGTATGGAGCTGAGGGCAGCTTCTGATTAACATGATAATGCTGACATTGGCCATTAAAGTGACAAGATAGATTCCTAAGAACACAATAAATAAAATGGCACAAATTGTAGTATCATCTGTTAACCCCAAAATAATGAACTCTGTCACCGTTGTGTAGTTTCCAATTCCCATGTTTATTGAGAATTGTCCCCACTGAAAGAAAAATAAGCAGATGTTAAAATAAAACAAAATAATATAGTTTGTATATTTATTTTTACAATAAAAATGTAATATAAATTATAAAACCAAATCATTTTCTAATTTGGGGAAAATACTTTCACACAACACTTAAAGTAAGAACATGATAAAATAAATAAATGTCCATTGATATATGACCAAGACTATTCAGAAAAAAAAAACCTTTTTCAAAAAACTTAATACACTAAAATTTTGTGGGCATTATGTTGTTATTTCAGAAGAACAACTTTCTTTTCTTTCAAGAACTCAATGTCACATCGCTTCTCAGCCTTTTGGCTAAGATCAAGTGTAAGAATTCAATGACACCAGTTATGCTGGCACTCTCCTCTAATCTCAGCATTTGGGAAGCTGAGGCAGGAGGATCCTCACAAGTTCCAGGCCATCCTGGGCTACATAGTGAGTTCAAGTCCAGCCTAAGCTACATAGTGAGACCTTGTCTCGAAACAAAAACAAACAAACAAAATTCAGTGACAAGTAGAATTTATAGGCAAATACAGGTATAAACACACTGGAATTGACCACCGTGTGCTCAGTCAGCCACATTGTTACCTTTTAATTATTAAGAGTTGCTTAAATAATGTTATATGTTAATTGACTGAACAATGACACATACTATAAACACTGTACATGCATGTGGCTGAACTACAGAGTGTTAGCTTCCTTTTCTTTGCAGGAGACAAAACTAGAAACTTTGTTAAGACTCAAGATTGGATAAAATCATAATCTTTTAAAGGAAATACATTATATTACACAAAAGCAGAGTTGATATGAGTGTCAATATGTCAATAGAAGCAAAATGTTGGATAGAAATGCTATGAGCTTTGGACTTACAGGCCCAGGATCAGATTCCAGCTTTGTCACTGACAATCTATGAAATCTTAGACAATTTATGTAAACTATTCAATACTCATCATTTTATTTGTTTAAAGAAAACATTACATAGAATGCTTGTTTTGAATAAGACCATGTACATAATAATACTAAGCACTGATCACAGAAATTAGTGAAGACAGAACAAATAATAAATACTTTAAAATAACCATCCCTTAACTACTAATACAAAAATGCAAACAAATATTCTTATATCCATAGAAAAGGAAAATTATTACCTGAAAATATGTGTACCTCAATAATAAGGACAAATGCCAGAGAGCTATCAATGTAAAGCAAGACTGTATTTATGAGAAATGGAGCCTTTGGGAATATATTCCCTTGAGTACATTACTTGTTTGTGAACATTCTATTGAAAATCCATGAGGGTGTTAAGTACAGAGTGGTGATGCTCATGTGAATGTGTGCTGTCTAATACCATTTGTATATTTATTTTTGTGTACATTAGTACACATTTCAGATGAAAACTTTTGATGGATTGCTAAGTGATTTTAATTATACTGAACTCGTAACAGTAAACAAGGTTACAATTTACTAGACATATTGCAATTAAATATAGATATCTTTCTGGAAAAAAAAAAGTTCTGTTCATTTGTATTTATAGATGGTGCAGCTTTTTTTATTTTGGTACCAGGGATTGAACTCAGGACCTCTCACCTGGCACTGTGCCACTGAACTAAATTCCAGGCCTGGTGAAGCTTTATTTTTAATTAAACATTTGATTTTGAAATAATTGGGGATTCACATGCAATTGCAAAAAATATAAACAATACTACACAGATACTACATGTCTGTTACCCATGGTAATATCCTACTATCCTATGTCACAACCAGTAGCACCTAAAATATAAATCAAACATAAAGATCAGAGCAGAAATCAATGCAATGGAGACTAAGAGAATGATACAAAAGATCAATGAATTGAAAAATTGGTTTTTCAAAAGAATAAATAAAATTGATAAACCCTTAGCCAACCTTATCAAAAAAAGGAAAGAAACGGCTCAAATTCATAGTATTAGGAATGAAAATGTGAAATAACAACAGATCCATCAGAAATCCAGAGGATCATCAATATCTACTTCAAGAATCTGTACTCTAATAAAATGGAAAACACAGAAGAAATGGACAGATTTCTAGAAACACACGAATTACCAAAGTTCAGCGAAGAAGATAAAAAAAAGTCCAAGCAGCCCAATTACAATCAGTGAAATTAAAAATGTAATTAAAACTTTACCAACAAAGAAAAGCCCAGGCAGTTATGGCTTCACTGCTGAATTCTACAACATATTTAGAGAGGATCTATTGCCACTACTCTTTAAACTCTTCAGTGAAATTGAAAGGGAAGCAATACATCCAAATTTGTTCCTGGAAGTAACTTTGATTTCAAAACCAGCAAAAGACCCAACCCAAAAAGAGAACTACAGGCCTATCTCCTAATGAACATAGATGCAAAAATCCTCAAGATACTGGCAAACAGAATACAGAGGGTCATCAAGAAGATCATACAACCTGATCAAGCTGGATTTCTCCCAGGGATGCAAGGATGGTTCAATATATATAAATCAATAAATGTAATGCACTGTATTAGCAGAGTCAAGGAGAAAAAAACCATATGATCATCTCAATAGATGCAGAAAAAGCATTTGACAAAATCCATCACCCATTCATGAAAAAAAGGCTACAGAAAATTGGAATAGAAGGTCTTTATCTCAAGCTACTAAAGGCTATCTTTGAAAAACAACCAGCCAACATCACACTAAATGGTCAAAAACTGGAAACCTTGATGCTAAAATCAGGAACAAGACAAGAATGTCCAGTATCACCACTCCGGTTCAACATAGTTTTGGAAATATTAGCCGCAGCTATTAGACAAGAGAAAGAAATAAAAGGAATACAAATAGGAAAGGAAGAACTTAAACTGTCATTATTTTCTGATGATATACTTTACATAGAAGAGCTAGAAAATTCTGCCAGGAGTCACGCAGAAGACACTGAATCAGCCTGCTGCAGACAGGCAGATCTGTGCACGCCCTACAGAGGTCCCAAGCTGTGTGGAACACTCCAAATAAGTCCACTGCAGATAGGCAGGTTTGTGCACACCCTACAGAGATCCCCAGCCATGCAGAACATGCCAAATCAGCCCACTGCAGACAGGCAGGTCTGCACATGCCCTACTGAGGTCCTGAGTCATGCGGAAGATGACAAATCAGCCCGCTGCACACAGGCAGGTCTGTGCACGCCCTACTAAGGTCCCAAGCTGAGTGGAAATCAGCCTGCTGCAGACAGGCAGGTCTGCGCATGCCCTACCGAGGTCATGAGTCACACAAAAGAAGCTGAATAAACCCGTGGCAGACAGGCAGGTCTGCACATGCCCTACCAAGGTCCCGAGTCCTGTGGAAGACACCGAATCAGCCTGCTGCAGACAGGCAGGTCTGTGCATGCCCTACTGAGGTCCCAAGTCGCACAGAAGAAGCCAAATCAGCCTGCAGCAGACAGACAGGTCTGCCCACGCCCTACCAAGGTCCTGAGTTATGCGGAAGATGCCAAATCAGCCCACTGCAGACAGGCAGGTCTGTGCACGCCCTACCAAGATCCCGAGCCATGCAGAACACCATGAATCAGCCCGCACCCCAGCAACAATCCACTGGACACCCGCCGCCCCCAGCTCCTCTGTACAGACACCTGGTAACATACTACAAAGGCACAGAGGACACCGGACCACCAGACCACGGTACTGAGTCCCACTGCTCCTGGCCCAGAGGTAAGGGCTTCTGAGCCACCGTCCCACTGCTCTGGGTTCAGAGGAAAGGGCTTCCCAGCCACCATACCTCCTGCTGGTCCCAGCCCAGAGGAAAGGGCTTTTGGGTCACCATCCTTATTGCTGCTCTTGGCCCCTGTCCCACCTCTCCCAGCTCAGAGGAGGTAATCTGTGCAGGCACCAACAGCCCCACCCTCCAGTCAAAATGAGAAAACACATAAATAAGTCTCAAAACCAGACTTCCAGATCACCTACAGCAACTCCAAAGGGAAATGAGATGGAACACTCT
>NW_004624817.1:9663414-9675129 GCF_000247695.1 Heterocephalus glaber
AAAAAATACAAAGTCAAGTCAAAGATGGCTTAAAATTTATCAAATAGATAAATTTGCAAAGAGCAAAATGTTTCTGAGCTGCATTTTTCCTTTCACAGTCAGATGTTGGCCCATGTAGAAACGCACACAGTGTGAGAAAGTGGAACAGAATCCAGAGCATGGCATAAGTCAGGCTGTTCCAAAGGTCCCTTGATGTCCCATACAGCCTGGAGGCCCTTAGAACTGTGCACAAAAATACTACTCCCCTGCACCCTCTGAGGTTATGATAAATAATGTTTCTCTGTCACATTACATTTCACCTTTGAAGTTGGGCATAGCCATGTAACTTGCTTTAGTAAATGGAACGTGAGCAAAATTTCTGAGAGCTGGAGCATGCCTCAACATGTCTCTTTCCAATTGATGTAGCACCACTGGAAACAGGTATGGCAATGAAGCCACTGTACACTTGTGTTCTTGAACACCACGATGAACACAGCCTCGCTGTGGACCTTCATTGGAAAGATAAGACAAGGAGAATTAAACTTTATAGTTGTAAGAGGCTGGGATATTGGAGTTTTTCATTACTGGGTTGTAACCTACATAGACTGATACAGCAGCCCTGGAAAAGCACAGAAACAGCTTTGAAAAGTAACGTCTTGGCAACAGACATGATGAATAGGTATGACCTTGTTCCAACACAACTTTATTCACAAAAAATGGACAATGAATGTGCTGGGTTTGGCCTTTGAGCCCTAGTTTGCCAACTCCTGCTTGAGGATCACCCATATCTGAGTTGAAACTGTAGTTCTGTTGCTGCTTAGCTGTAGGAATTTGGCAAGGCTCTCTGGGCCCCAGATTCCTTGACTGGTACAACCACTGTGGAAATCACGGTGGAAATGTCTGAAAAACTACAACTAGAGGTTTCATTTGATCCAACTATTCCCCTTCTTGATATCTTCCTCAAAGAAACACATCATACCACAGTGATATAGGCACACATATGTTTATAGAGCCACAGTTTGTAAGAGCTAAATCTTGGAAATAGCCCAAATGCCCATCAACTGACAAATGGATAAAGAAGATGCAGTGTTTTTATACAATGGAGTACTACTCTGCCATAAAGGATAGGCTTCAGGCATTTATAGCTAAGTGGATGGACCTTGAGACCGTACTCTTCAGTGAAATAAATTGGACACATGTTTCAATACTGCATTGTTCATATGTTGTGACAAACTGAAAGTGGAAATAAGGACAAAATGTTAACAGATATTGGGAAATGGGAAGAAAATGTTCCAATATGAAAGGGAATAAGAGAGGAGGGAAGGAGATAGGACAGAAGGGACAATTTTTTTAAAAAGAGAAAATAGAAGGGAAAATGGAAAGAAAGCTTTTGTACATAGGGAAGGGAGGGAGTGTGAGTGGTGGAATGGGAAAAAGGAGGTGAGATGTATCATATGCAGGCACAAATTCCTGACAATGAGTGTTTTCACTCTGTATGCCTCAAAAGCACAAATAAATGTTTTTCTATTAAACAAAAACATTGTCTGGAGGAAAGATAGCCTCTTTAATAAATGGTTCTGGGAAAATTGGATATCCTCATGCAGAAGATCATGTCTAGACCCATATATCTCACCACATACTAAATGAAAAACAAATGCATCAAAGATCTAAACAATTAAACAGAAATACTTATTCTTGTAGAGAATAAAGTAGATAAAACTCTTGAAGACACAGGAGTAGGTAAGGAGTTTCTGACAGGACACCCATGGCACAAGAAGTAATATCAAGAATCAACAAGTGGGCCGGGGATTTAGCTCAGTGGTTTCACCACCTGCTACACAAGCACAAAGACCCAAGTTCAATCCCCGGTGCTGAAAAAAGTAAAAAGAAGAATCAACAAGTGGACTCCTGTCAAATTAGAAAGACTCCATACAGCAAAAGAAACAACCAACAGAGTGAACAGGCAACTTCCAGAATGGGAAAAAGATTTTGCCTGCTATTTCTTGGACAGACAACTAATATCTAGAATGCATAAAGTACTCAAAAAACATAGGAGTGCTGGAATTTAGCTCATGGGACCATGCCTTTCTTGCAAGTGTAAAGTCCTAAGTTCAATAACCCTTATCAAGAAAAACAAAGTGGTATTTATACACAATGGACCACTACTCTCCTACAAAAAAAAAGATAAACTTGAGGGATTTGTAGGGAAAGGGATGCAAATTGAGAACATAATGTTAAGTGAAATATGTTAGACACACAACCTTAAATATTACATGGCTTCATAGACACATTTATACATGAGATACAGACATATATGATAGATATATATGACATATTTATGGTAGATATAGAGAAAAATAGAAGATCTATAAACAGGAAGAGGGGAGAAGTCTAGATCATTCCCCAAATCATCTACTCCACTGTTTAAAAAATATTTTCCTGTATATGTCAATTTGCTTCATTTTATTGAAGAGAAGGTTTGGTGCTTGTAGCT
This sequence comes from Heterocephalus glaber, assembly GCF_000247695.1. Next base: position 9,665,888 of record NW_004624817.1, read on the forward strand.
GCTTGTTTTTTCAGTATAAGAATCTTTACTGTCTATGACTCAAACTCCGAGCCATTCTTTTCAGATTCTGACACACGATGCATTAACTATCGCTACTCTCTAATGACTTGCTTCTGAAATTTTGTTTTATTTTTTCACAGAAGTAAGAAGAGTGCTTTTTAATATTTTCTTTATTAATATCTACTTTTACATTAAAATTAAAAACAAAATAATCATGAGGTTCAGCAACTTTTTTCTGAATATTTATCTCGAGTAATTGAAATCGGTATTTCAAAGTAATATTAGCACTTCCATGTCTAATGCACCATTATTCACAATAACTAAGATGCAAAAAACACCTAAATGTCTACTAAGAAATTAATGGATAAAGAAAACAAGGTGTTTACCTACAGTTTACCTTCCTTAAAAAGAAGGAAATTCTGCAATATGCAACAACATGGGAGGTTCTTGAGTACAGTACTCTAAGTGAAATAAACAGTGAAACAGTAAGACAAATGCTACATGAGGTATCTAAATTAGTAAAATTTACAGACTCAAAGACTGAGGGAGAGGGAAGTAGAGATTACTAGTCCATTGGCATAAAGTTTTAGTTGAGCAAAGTGAATAAATTCTTCAGATGTGCTAAAAGGAATATTTATTCATTCATTCATTTTGAACTGCTATGTGCCCGGAAGTCTGCTTTGTTCCAAGAACAAAGGACTGAACTAGGCAGATGAGATCCCTCCCTTATGGTAGTTGTAGAACAGTAGACAAGAAAGATACTAAGAAATTATTTATACAAGTATGTTTATAATTAAAAGCATGGTAAGGGCAAAACATATTTCAGGGTTCTCTAAAACTGTCCTTTTCCAGAATATGACTTTAGTATAAGTTGTCAGGAAACTTCAATAAGAAAGTATAGTTAAGTCTGAGACTCAAGCTGACTAGAAAGTATTCTTCCATCCCAAGGACTGGAATTAATTAAAGAATAAATTATTGTTGAGTAAAGATAGAGATATTGAAGTCAATACCATCATTTGGCCCTAGTACAATGACTGATATTTAAAATATTTTTGATTTAGTTAGCACCAACTCAACAAACATCTATTTAATGCCTCCTATATTTCTAGCATTGGATCATTAAATATGGGTATAAAAACAGTCACGGACACTAGACTTTCACACTAAAAAAAGAAAGATCTTCAATTATAATAAATACTAATCAATTGGTATGAACAAAATGTTATGAGGAAGACAGGGATGAAAGAAATTTAATTTTCCCAGATATGATATGGGATGTTTTTATGAAATCAGTAGGCACCTGTTTGTACCACTCATCAGCCACATGTGTGCTTTCTTATAACCTAAATAAACTGAGTCTTTCTAGGACAGATGGAACCTTGAAGCATGTCCACTTCTTAATTTGTTAGAGTTGAGGTATTTGAGCTGCTAGGTCCTCCTAATGTAAGTCATCAGGATTAACTTTTTTCTAAAGAGGGATAACCTATGGGATCTTCAAGCCCAGGATGAAAGGAGACTGACTTTCAACACAGGAAATGTTCTGCTTTGTGGCCACCATTCAAGGACACCCCAAGTGTCAACTGTGACCATGATAACCTAACAGTCAATGTAGCATCTGGGTATGGCAGGATCATACAAACTGTTAGTGTAATATTCATTATTCTGTAAGAAAACATACATTAGTGGACCAGAGTGACCAATGGGAGATGGTGTGTGTGTGTGTGTGTGTGTGTGTGTGTGTGTATACTGCATTTTTCAAATGTCCTAGAACAAATCCAGAAGACAAAGAAAATATTTATGATTTTTTTAAAATTATGTCACTTGTATTGAAAATGATATTGCAATTCTGTTGGATGAATGTTTGTAAATTAAGCTCTCCTGACAAATCTAAGCTATCTCTAAACATAAGTGATATGAAAATATGAGCCATTGAATACAAATATATTTCAGAAGTTCCACAAACTGATATAGCCATATTAATCATTTTGACCTAAAATTCAACTTAAATTACAGCAAGATGTTATAGTTTCTTTTTCAAAACATTTAATTAAAAAACATATGAAGCCCCTGGCTATTTAAGAGCAGTTTCTTTCATAGACATTCACATAATTGTGCACATTTTATTTCTATCCCAATAGATGATTACACGTAAGTTCTCTGTCCCAATGGATTGTCAGTATAGTTTTGCAAAACAAGTGGAGTGATTAATTTGTAATTTCAAATGAAGTAAGTACTTTGGGGCTATATCCCACATGACCAGAACTGCATTTAAATCTGACTTTTCTGTACAGCAACAATTCCTTGGAACCTGTCCTCTGCATTGCAATAAATGTATCACTAGTTTCTACTTCTTATTTTTTAATGGTGCAGAATCTCCTATACGCTCCAGAAGTAAAAATTAATTATTTCTGCCTATTTGATATTTATCTACTTTGTCAACAGTGGTTGGTGTTTCTCTCCACATAATGTAAATTAACACAAAAGTCACATGAAGTAGGTATTATCTCCTTTTTGCAGGTAAGAAAATGGAGAATCAAAGAGTGCTTGCAATTTTCCTGTGATTTCATACACTGGGAGAAGCTGTGGTGGAACCATTGTCAGGTTTGCATGGCTTCAAAGTCCATGGTATTTCTGCACATCATTGTCTTCCATGCTGGCAACCATATCCAACTTTGAAAACATTTTTTTCTTCACACATCTACTTTTTTAAAAAAATATATAAAATTCATTTCTGATTTAGGTCTTTATCTAGAATTTAAAAACAGAGATAAAATCTGAGAATTCTGATGCACAATCTTAGTACTTACCCTAAAATGGCAAACCATTATCATGATTCACATGTAAACTTGATTGTATACAATCCGATAGACTGGCTAACTGTATATGTGTATTTTTTCTTCAAGTAGAAATTTTTGAAGAAAAAGGAAATTCATATTCTAAAGAGTATGTTAGTGTTTAGAGTTATGGATGGTGTTAGAGTTGGTATTTAGAGATGAATATGACTAACATTTTCACCTGTCCTTGTTCATGTGTAGCAGTCTGAACAAAAGTACCATTATTCTGAAATACAAATTAATCTCTGACAATATAATTTGCTACCTTTCCTAGCTGACTACTTCCAGTCTGGGTTCCCTAATCCTCTTACCCTATGTCAATGGCTATCACTTCTTGTTTCCCTATCATTGCTTTTTAGAACTAGTGAAGTTAATGTTTATCTGATGCAAATACTCAAATGTTTCTGTTATGTTTTTTAATGCTAACACATAATGGTGACTAGACTCTTCTTATTGCTTCACACAACCCCGTATACACAAAAAAGATATGGTACAAAAGATGAGTCCTGAGACACTTTACAAAATATTTAGGACATTTATCTCAGCACAATAATAAAAATTCAATTTGACCTTTTTTTAATATACACATCATCTAGCTACTGTTACTAATTATTATAACTAAGGATGTGATTGTTATTACAGGAAAATGAGCAAAACAGAAAAAACAAGATGTCTAAGTTAACTCTTTCATTGGCCAATCCAGTATATAAGTGAAGCTAGAACTTACTAAAGTAGCTGGGGTAGAGGCATATTTGGGATACAAATGGAAAAATGAAGAGCTGGCCTTCCTTTGAATATTTAAGTTAAACATAATTTATGTCATTACAATCACTGTTGTTATAAATATCATTTATGTATTTTTATGCACATAGGGATTTGACTCACTCTGTGGTGTACACATAGAAATCAAACAGCTGGGTCCTAAGGTAATTGAGCCAAATTTTAATATTATATGGAATTTTTTTAAATTGCCTGCACAAAGTATTCTATAAGTAAGGCAAAGTTACCATCTTAAATTTTTAATTATAAGATTATGTTTAGATATATATATTAATTGTGAGGTCATGTCAGCCAATTTAATCTCCTCTGGTTCTTGTTTCAATAGGCACAATTAAACGGATAGATGGAGACTGAAAATGATACCACAGTGACAGAGTTCATTATTTTGGGATTAACGGATAATCCGACTGTATGTGCCATCCTGTTTGTGATTTTTCTAGCAGTTTATTTAGTGACTGTAGTGGGAAACATCAGCATAATTCTCTTAATTCGAACCAGTCCTCAGCTTCACACCCCAATGTACCTTTTCCTCAGCCACTTGGCCTTTGTGGACATTGGGTATTCCACATCGGTCACACCAATCATGCTTATCAGTTTCTTAAAAGAGAAAACTGCTATCCCTCTCACTGGCTGCATAGCCCAGCTGGCTTCTGATGTTGCTTTTGGGACCACAGAGTGCTTCCTGCTGGCCACCATGGCCTATGATCGCTACGTGGCCATCTGCTCTCCCCTGCTCTACTCCACCCAGATGTCCCCAGCAGTCTGCTTCTTCCTACTGGGGGGATCCTATCTGGGGGGATGCATGAATGCATCATCGTTTACAGGCTGTTTGATGAACCTGTCCTTCTGTGGCCCAAATAAAATCAATCATTTTTTCTGTGACCTCTTCCCACTGCTGAAACTTTCTTGTGGCCATATTTATATAGCTGAAATATCTCCAGCCATCTCTTCTGCATCGGTCCTTGTAAGCACACTGTTTACCATCATTGTGTCCTACATATACATTCTCCACTCAATCATGAAGATGCGTTCTACTGAGGGAAGGCATAAGGCCTTCTCCACCTGCACCTCTCACCTTACTGCAGTCACTTTGTTTTATGGCACTGTTTTGTTTGTGTATGTGATGCCCAAATCGAGCTACTCAGCTGATCAGGTCAAAGTGGCCTCTCTGATCTACACTGTGGTGATCCCCATGTTGAACCCACTCATCTACAGTCTGAGGAACAAAGAGGTAAAAGAGGCCATGAGAAAATTGATGGCAAGAACACATTGGTGTTCTTGAATTAAATAAGACATGAATTCATAAATAACAAAATCACTTATTTGAGAAACATTTGTGCATGGTATTTTAATAAATATGTATCATTAACTTAATCACTTATATAATGAAGAGCTCCTATCACTATAGAAACCAAATGTTTACTTCCAATTAGAAAATTAAATCTGTCATTTATGTGACTATTTGCTGGGTCCAAATGATATATGACCTCTTCAAGGTAAGAGTACTTAAGAAAATAATGCATAACATAAAATTTTCTCTATTTACCAATTGCAGAGCCCTATTTAAATAGAGACATATTTCAAAGACCAAATTCCTTTAAATTTTATCTTGTAAAATAATGCATGGGAACAAAATTTCCCATAGATGTTTAATAAATGGTAATGGTGACAAATCATGCAGTGCAGGTCATTTCCTTTAAAGGCACTGCCCTGACATGGTAAATAGCTATTTAAACTTTTGAAAACATAGATGTTAGTGTCTCAAAAGAATTCTATTTATTTTCTTTTTATTTAAATCATGCCAAAAAATATCATTCCACTATTTGGCCATTTCTGAGGTACAAACCAGATAACAAAAAAGAAACTGAATAAATCTCAGTTGAGTTTAATTATTACCTTATTATTAATGGAAGCCTTCATAGATAAGGTCTAGAGTAGAAAGCAGACATTTCTTTGCGGGGAGGAGTGAGACTGTCTTTGAACAATAACATATATAGACAATTGTTGTTCAAACAAAGAATGTATTTGGCACATATTCTGTCTTTCAAGGAGGTTTCCATCATCACTTCTTCCACCTTCTTTTGCAAAAGTATTCATGATCCAGTCTGGTCATATCAATTGCCTCTAAATTGATTTTTTTTTGCCTACTATACATACTTCTATAATTATTTCTGATTAATATTTCAATTAATGCATTTTTACTATTAGAACAGTAATGATGTTGGACAAATCCTGAGATGGCACTAACTGAGACTGTACTAAGCCATTCCTGCCTTCTTCACTGGCCAGATCAAAGGAATCTCTTCTTCCTGGAAGCCACATTGGAATTTCTCTGATCCTCTTTCCACTTTTATACCATTTCTCTTACATTATTATGGGCCTATGTTTCCACCAGTGCAATAATTCTGGGCCTAAAGTCAGCACAAACATGGACCTTGGCAAAGAGAGAGCATTCAAAGTTAAGATTGCAGTCTGGAAAAGGGACATCTTAGCATCACAATAGGAACCTACACTCTGCTGGTTGAAGTTCTTTATTGGCTATTTCTGGCAGTCTACTTCATCTTGCCATCTGTACTTGTATCTTTAGGTGTGCTCATCTTCAGTCTTCTCCTTTTCTCCCATCCTCCCTATAGTCCCTTTGGGTGAGCTCATCTTCTTGCACAAGATCAGCTGCCACCTATGTGGCAATATTCCTATCTCCAAATAGAATCTTCCTTGGAGGACAGATGAACTCCTGCACTGGCCTTTTCCCCAGAACTCTCAAACTCATTGCGCTCTGACCTAGTTTATCGTATTTCTCCCAAAGCTGTTCATTTTCCTCCAGTTCCCTTCTCAGTAAATGTTGTCCCTTTGTAAGGCCTGGTATTCCAACAGACTTGGAGTGGTCCACATGGAACATCCATCTGAATGGTAGGCCTCCTTTCCTTCCTTTACTTTCTATCAAAAGGAAGATATGCCACATATAGACCTCATGCTTATCTAAGTCCCTTTTGTTTAGAGCCATAGGTGCTCCCCAACTCACCAGGACAATCCCAGGCAGAAATTTGCCCCATGTATTTCAACTCTAAAGGATTCAAATAATTAAATCAAAAAACTCTAAAGGATTCAAATAATTACATCAAAAAACTCTAAAGGATTCAAATAATTAAATCATAAGGGCATAAAGAATGTTGTTGCATCTGGCATCATTATATTCCTTTTTAGAGGGGGTATAGATTTATACTTATTTTCTCTCCCAAGTCCTGACTCAGATGAAGAGTGACCAAAACATAAGGTATATAAAAGGGTAAAATGTTACTTGTAGAAATTAGAGAGCTACTATTGAGAATGCCACTTATATTGTGAACACATGTGTTCATGTTCTGTCTCTATTTTGTATGTTTTGTTTATTTGTGGCCCTGGGGATTGAACCCAAGGCCTCCTAGCATGCTAGCCAAGTGCTGTGCCACTGAGTTACAACCCAAACCCTGTTTTCCTGTCCTGAATCTTACAATTTGACAGCCTTTTCTTTTCATCACTGGGCAGATATTCAGGTCTTTCCAATAAAACTATCTTTATCCATCAGTTTACACCATAGCAAAAGCAGTCAACAGCACTGAAATCAAGCTTGATCCTAAGAGGAGGAAGAAGAAGGTCTGGGATACTATTTTGTGGTGAATTGTGTGTTCACAAAATTCATATACTGAATTTTTAATTCCAGTACATTGGATTCACTTTTCTTAATAATGGGTTCATTAAAGACATAATTTGTTAAGATGAAGTCAAACATTAGTGGAGTGGGGTTCTAATAACCAGAATAACTAATATACTGGATGAAAGGGGAATTTGGGACACAAACATCACACAGGGGAGAATAGCAAGTGAAAATGAAGGCAAGAGTTTCAGGTGATGCTTCCATATGACAAAGAATGCAAGAAGACTGCCTTAAACTTCCACAGGCTGGGGGAGAGACATGGAACAGATGCTCTGTCACAGCCATCAGCAGGAACCAATCTCTCCAACACCTTGATCTTAAGACATCCAGTTTGGGGCCAGGGATTTAGCTCAGTGATTCTGCCGCCTGCCTCACAAGCGCAAGGTCCTGAGTTTGATCACTGGTACCAAAAAAAGAAAGAAAGACATCCAGTTTGGGCCACTTTGTTACAGGAACCCTAGCAAACTAATATCACCGTCAGCTAATTTACTCCTGGAGGAGGAAGGAGCAAAGACTTGGGAAGATGCTAGGTGTTTTACTTAGCTGATGCCCCTCCAAAAAAGGAAAAATATGAGGAATGGTGAAAAGCACTTTCTACAGAATAAGTCAATAAATAAGAATCAACGATGATGATAATATTCCTGTGGGAACAATGAAAAACATACAAATTTTTTAGTTTCCAGTTACTGCAAACAGTTAAATTACTATTTAAAGGGTTCAAACTAGGAGGAATTTAAAAATACCTTTACTTATTATGTTGTTAAAAGGTTGTTAGTCTATAGAAATTTCAGGGAACTTTCCTCTTCTGAAAATTTGGGGTTCATAAATATTTCTGCAGATTCTGTAAAGCACTTACCTGTACCAGAAAATTGGAGAAAACTCAAAGAAAAGAGACAAGAGGTAACTTCTTGGGGGTGATGAAAGTATTACACATTATTTTTAAAGTGGTGGTTATATAGGTGTATGCATTTGTCAAAAGTTATCAACCTATCTATTCAAATTTGGGCATGTAAATTACACTTCAATAAAGCTAATTTTAAGAAATTCTGTAGGAGAACACTTTCACATTTTAACCTGAAGCTACAAGTGGTGGTGACAGGAGCATCACTTACCTACCATGTAACCCATTATTGTTCCTTAATCATTTCTCAAAACTGTTGCCTTCTCCCTTGTTGACCCTCCCCTGGTTTCTAATATATTTATTTTTCTGTTGTTCTTTATCCCATTTTGTACATAAGTACTTGTAGTGATTTTCCTTCTTCTTAAAAAAATATTGTTTCATGGGCCAGGGATTTAGCTCAGTGGTTTCGGGGCCTGCTGCGCAAGTGCAAGGACCCGAGTTCAATCCCCAGTACCAAAATATATATATATATATATATATATATATATTGTTTCTCTTTACAAGGCAAGGCTACTAGTGATGAGTTTTATTTTACTTTATTTTATTGGTGATAAATTTTAATAGTCTTTTTTGACAATATTTGTTACTCCTTCATTTTTAGCAATATTTTGTTTGGGGAAGAAATTTTTGTTTTGTTTTATTTTTTGAGACAGGGTCTTATTATATAGTTCAGACTGGCCTTGAACTCACTATGTAGCCCAAGCTGGCCTCGTACTTGCAGCGATCCTCCTGCCTCATCTTCCCAAGTGCTAGGATTAAAGGTGTGCGCCACCACATCTGGCTTTGGGGTAGAATTCTAGTTTACCAGTTAAAAATCTTGGAACACATAAAATTTCAATGTTTTTAGCTTCTATCATTCCTTTTGAAAGTCAACTATCAATCTTTTCTTTTTTCTTACTTTTTTAAAAGGCATGTCTTTTGTCTTCTCTTAAAGGCTTTTCATAGTTTTACTTTTTTTTTTTTTTTTTTGGTTCTTTATTACTATTTTATCATGTAAGGCATCAAACCCAGGGCCTCACACGTGCTGGGCAAG
>NW_004624818.1:7432-21271 GCF_000247695.1 Heterocephalus glaber
CATTGTCTTTTCCTAGGGTATTGTCTAAAATTTTTTGGAGTGCTGGTTTGGTGTTCATGAAGTTCCTGAGGTGCTCTTTATCATGAAAGTATCTTATTTCTCCATCAATTTTGACTTGGTTTTTAGAGTTTGCTTTTCTCTTTCATCTCTCTGAATCAAACTGTTAGGTGAAAGATAGCTATGCCGTCCCCTTTCTGCTCTGCCTGACTGGAGGCCTCAGGTTTGCTTCTTTGCCCTGGACAGAGAAACCAAAAATTGAGGATTCTAGCACAATGTGGATACATAGGTTATGCTCTGTGCTTGTAAAGGATTAAAAATAATACACATCTCCCAGGTTGACAAAAGTAACAAATATGGAACAAGTAGTAAATCTTAAAAATATATTTTTGTATGGGAGAGCTGGCACACTTCTGTAATCCCAGCACTCTAGAGGCAGAGGCAAGAGGATTACCAAGAGGCCAAGGCCAGCCTTATCTATGTCATAGTGGGTTAAAGCTGAGCCTGCACTCATATCCCTTGTCTCAAACAAACAAACAAAAAAATCTGTGTGTGTGTGTGTGTGTGTGTGTGTGTGTGTGTGAGAGAGAGAGAGAGAGAGAGAGAGAGAGAGAGAGATGCTGGGGGTGGAATCCAAGGCTTCATGCTAGCTAGGCAAGTATTTTTTTTTTTTGGTACTGGGGGTCGAACTCGGGTCCTTGAGCTTTCAAGGCAGGCAGTGAAATCTAGACCAGTATTGAGCCACACTTTCAGACCAAAACATTGTCTTTTTGATGTCATCTTTTTTTCCTGGAAAATAAAGGGTCTTAGGAGTTTGAAAACTTTTCAGAAAAAATAGAGGGCAGGAGCCCCTCACCAGATTCAAATAGAGAGCTACATTAACCTTCTCCCTTCTGAAGAAAGAGGGGTTAGAATTTCCACGACAGTTGAGCCCTCAATCCATAACCATGTCATAGTAGGTCACAGATCTGCTCTCACAGATTTCACTGTGCAATTGGGAGCTGGCAGCAGACCTAGCTTTTGCAGAAAAGTAAATAAAATATTTCTCAACCAGCTGCCTTTGGATTGCTCAGAGTTGACAAGGAGTCAGACCATAATGTTAGATGGGAAAGCAAAAACACCATGTTTTGATAAAGTCAACATTCAGACAAACTCTCCAGTGCTCTCATGAATATTTGTGTTTAAAAAGCCATAGAATGAGAAGTTATTACCTCCTGAACATTGCATGTTTTCCTTAAAGTGTTTATTTTCAGTGCTGAGTGTTGAACCAAAAGCTTTGTGCACGCTAGGCAAGCCCTGTACCACTGAACTACACCCCAGTCCCTTCAAGTGTCATTTTGAAAGTTTGTCTCCTCTGTTTTATTTTGTCTTTTGAGACAGGCTCTTGCTCTGTAGTCCACACAAGGCTGGCCTTGATCTTTCCAGCCTCCTGCCTCAGCCTTGAGTTCTAGGCGTTATAGATGTGTACCAGAAACAAATAGGAAGCACCAACATAGTGAAAATGGCCATACTGCCAAAAGTGCTATACAGATTCATTGTAATCCTGATTGAAATCCCAATAGTATATTTCACAGAACTAGAGAAAACAATCCAAAAATTCATTTAGAATGAGAAGAGACCAAGAATAGCAAAAGCAATTCTAGGCAACAGAGACATGGCAGGGGGTATCACAATCCCCAACTTGAAACTGTACTATAAGCCACTGTGATAAAAACAGCATGGTACTGGCAAACAAACAGACCCAAGGATTAATGGAATAGATTAGAAGATGCAGAAACAACTCTACACATACTCAGCTACCTCATCTTTGACAAAGGAGCCAACCATCCTCACTGGAGGAAAGATAGCCTCTTTAATAAATGTTATTGGAGAAACTAGATTTCAACTTGCTGAAGATTAAAACTAGACCCCTGTCTTTCACCATACACTAAACTAAAATTGAAGTGGATTAAAGATCTAAATATTAAAACAGAAACACTAAACTTGTTGGAAGATAAGTTAGGTAGACCTCTCAAAGATATTGACATAGGAAAAAACTTTATGAATAAATCCTCATTACCACAAGAACTAGCACAAAAAAATCAACAACTGGGATCTCATCTTTTTTAAAACCTTCTGCACTGCAAGAGAAACCACCAACAGAACTAAAAGACAATCTACAATGTGGGAAAAATTTTTACCAGCTGTTCCTCAGACAAAGGTCTACTATCTAGAATATATAAAGAACTAACAAAAATCAGACCCCCCAAATATAAAGACTCAATTAAAAAATGGGCACTGAAATGAACAGATATTTCTCAGACAAAGAAGTAAAAGCAGCAAATAAACAGATGAAAAAATGCTCACCATCACTGGTCATTTGAGAGAAGCAAATGAAAACAACACTGAGATTCCACCTCACACAAGAAAGAATGACTGCTATCAAGAAATCCACCAATAACAAATGCTGGTTGGGTTCTGGGGAGAAAGAAATCCTTCTTCATTGTTGGTGGGTGTGTGGACTGGTGCAACCACTGTGGAAATCAATATAGAGATACCTCAAAGAAGTAGGACTAGAAGTCCCATTTGACCCAGCTATTCCTCTGCTGGGTATCTTCCCAAAAGAATGAAAAGAATCATACCACAGTGATATATGCTCACCCATGTTCATAGCGGCACAGTTTGTAATAGCTAAAATTTGAAAACAGCCCAATTGCCCATCAACTGGAGACTGGATGAAGAAGATGTGCTTTTTTAATAAAATGGAGTACTACTCACCCATAAAGAATGAGAAACTAGAGACATTTATAGCTAACTGAATGCACATTGAGGCCATACTCTTAAGTGAAATAAATAGGACACACATGGGTAAATACCAAATAGTTTCTGTGGTGTGAAAAACTAAAAGTGTAAATAAGGATCAAAATGTATAACTGATACTGTGTAATAGGAAGGAAAGTTCTAAAGGAGTATGGGAAGTGGGAGGGGTAGGGGAAAGGAAAGAAGGGAAAAGAAAAAATATGAGAAAAGGAAAAAAATGGAAACAAAGTCTTTATAAATAGGGAAGGGTGGAGGGGGTGAAGGGAATGAGGAAAAAATAAGATCCAAGATACATCATGTAAAGGTACAAGTTCTCAACAATGAATGTAACTGTATTGTACACCTAAAAATGTACCAATAAATTAATGGATAAGAAGATGAAGCTTGCAGGCATGGTGGCATACACCTGCAATCCCAGTGCTTGTGAAGCTGAGACAGGAGGATTGCTGAGTTTGAAGAAAACATGGGCTAGTTAATTCAAAGCCAGCATGAAATAGGGAGTGTGACAAACAAAACAACAACAAAAACAAAGCAAGGAGCTTGCAGTTAGTGGAGTGAATACGTGAGTGAAGGTTAGGGCAGTAAGTGAAGGTAATGAAGCAGAGGGTGTCGTGGAAACCAGACACCTACTGGACCTGGAATTGAAGGCTCACCTGGGGCATGGGCTGGAAACTGGGTCAGAGCCTGGAAAACACAAGGATTTGGAATGGACCCATGTCATACAGCTCTGCCAATGAGGTCTCAACCTAAGTGAAAAGCTGCATATCTCTCTATTTAATTCTATCTCTCTATCTTCATGTATTTATCTATCTTTCTATCATCTATCAGTTATTTTCTTTTTCTGGTGGTGGTGATTAACACAGTGCCTTTGTACTGAGTTACATCCCCAGTCCTTTCTGTGGATTTAACTTTGAGACAGGGTCTCAATAAGTTTCTGCATTGCCTAGGCTGGGCAAAAACAGGAGATCTTCCTCTCTCAACCTCCCAGCAGTTCTGGGACCATCCAACCTATTAGTTTTCTTTTTCTTTTATTCTTTTTGCTATTTTGTATTCATTTATTTACTTAATTTTATAAATTTTATTTATATATTTGATTTTTTGCTATGTAATTCAAACTCATGGCAATCCCTCTACCTCAGCCTCCAAAGTGCCAACACTACAGGCATGCTCCACCATACCCAGCCAGAACAAAACTTTGAAGACCAATGCTTAAGGGGAAAAGAAGTAACATGATTGGTAACCCAAGATATCATCTCTAGAAGGGAAAAAGCAACCAAAGGCCTCATTATTCATAAATTCATGGGAAGTCACAGCAATCTGGAAGGCAGCCTAGGCTAAGCCTAGGAGAGCACCCTGGGGTGCAGGGGAGATGTTGGCTTCGTTTGGATTACAAGACTGTTTATACTTGGACTATTGTCCAAGACTTGCGGGAGAATGTATGAAAAGCAAATCAAGAGTGTCCACCTCGTGAATGCTGGAGTTCATGACACTCATGTAGTGTCCACAGCATCATGAGCATTACTTTTTCTACATCTTTATTCACATCATTTTTATCCTGCTAATGTTCACTTATCCAGACTTGCCTCTTAGTGGCTCCAACTTGGTGCTGGAGATTTCCAAGTCACCTGTGGTCAGTCAGCAGTTGCTGCCACTTCCCAGGCACCATGCTTAGCTGTGGGGCACAGGGAAATAGAAAGTTTCTCTGCTCTTTCTGGGGAAAATATGATAGGTGAGACTGTCATGGGGAAAATGACTACATGTATCCCTAGCACATGACCCAGTAATGGAACTCTTAGGTGTTTATCCAAGTGAGGAGATCTCCATCCAGATGTTCCCAGCCACTCTTTTCATCACTGCCAGTGTTTGGAATTGATCAGCTGTCCTTGTAGATGAATGGATAACTCAACTCTGCTGTCCTGACCATGGGATATCATCAAGCTATAAGAGCCCAGGGTCATCACAGGTGCAACCCCAAGTGAATGAACCTGGGGTCTGTGGACTTGACCATTCTGGAAACAGCCACACAAATGAGCAGGGAGGTAAAAGATGACCCCAGAGAAGGAAACAAGAGGGAAGGGGGCCGGGAGGGTAGCTCAATGGTTGACCACTAGCCTAGCATGTGTGAGGCCCCAGTTTCCATCCCAGGCCTGAAAAAGGAAGGAAAGATCTGAAGAGTAGCATGTTATTTTGGTGCCTGGAGATCCCACAGCCTCTCTGCAAGGACTTGGGACAATCCAACACCTCTTTTTTTTCTGACCACTGGAAATAGCTGAGATCAAAGTGAAAAACCAGGATGGGTGAGGTGGTGCATGGCTGTAATCCCAGCACTCTGGGAGGATAAGACAGGAGGATTGCAGGCTTGAGCCTACCCTGTACCACTTAGCTACTTAGTGAGACCCTGTCTCCAAAAAGAAACCTGCAAATGGAAGAGGACCAAGAGATGGAAGTGGAAGGAAAAGGACATAAAAACAAGCAAGATGAATTATGTAAATGCACCAATGCCCCATGGTAAATATGATGAAAGTAATGCAAACATGTAAAATGAAATATTTTAAAAATATGAAAAAGTAAAAAGAGTTGGAGTGTTAGCTCAGGGTGAAGACCCTGAGTTCACTCTCCCACATTATCAAAAAGAGAAAAAGGAAGAAAAGGAAGATATTCTATTCAAGATCAATATAATTATTATGCATGGAAAGCATACTAACAGAAATAAAATAATAAATGTATATATACATATATATACACATATATACTAGAAAATCAAGTCATTAGATCATCATGAAAGAGCTTACATTGAGGTTCTCTTTGTTAGTCTATTTATTTAATTTTGAAATAGAGTCTCACTACATAGCCCAAGCTGGTGCCAAACTCAAGGTGAGCCTCCTGCCTTAGCTTCCAAAGTACTGGGATTATGGGTGTGCCCTACTATACCTGGGAAGGTTCCCTTTATGACCATTTCTTAACAATCATCTATGCAGGACTAACTTCAGACATGCGCATGTCTGCATTACTTCCCTTGTCACTTGTGTACAATAATCAATGCTCACAGTTTCAAAGAGGAAACGTTTATTTTGTCATACAGTTCAGGTCATAGGGTGGCATGGCAGCAGTGCATGGCAGAGGAGAAACAGCTCATGCCTGGCTCTGGAAAGCAGAGAGACATTAACAGAAGGAAGAGAGACAGAGCCTTCTAGGCCACACCCTCAGTGATCTACCTCCTCTAACCTGGCTTCACTTCCAATCATCACAATGAGCTACAGACTCTGAGCCAATCCACTGATGAGTATCAGGCTCCCCTGATTCAGTCACCTCCAAAAAGCCCCACCTGTGATCACAGTAAGCTTTGAAGGGACATCTACTAAGAAAAAATACAGTCATCAACATAGGGGATTCATACAACTGTCACATCTAATCCTGCTTCCATAGCAATACTGCTCTGTGATTTCCCAGTTTCCACTGGGCTCCAGTCTAAACAGTTGGCATTTCATACACCAATCACAGGAGTAGGTACAGATCTGGACCCTAAGAGATGGCCTTATATCCTTCAGTACCCGTGCCAATTTAGCACAGACTCGGAGAAATTTCTCAGGGTGCACAAACTCTGCTGGAATCTTGGACTTATAGCTCTCCAAGGGGGCAGGATACAGCCCATGGGTTAACTGGCTCAGTCCCCCACACACATACAACAGGACCTGAAGGATGCCCAGGGATATGTGGTTCCCATAGCAACTGAAGGTCTTGAGCTGGGAGCAGCAGCTCAGGGGAGGCAAGATAGCAAGCAGCTGGGCGTCTGTGATGTCACAGTGCTCTAGGACCAGGGTCTCCAGGGTGCTGGCCAGTTTGTCTAGCAGAGCCTGGAGGGTCTCTGGGTTGAATGATTTCATTGAGAACTTCCTCAGACTCAGGGACTTCAGCTGGCTCATGCTTGGACAGTGGGCCAGATGCTTTAGGTCAGATTCCTTCAGTGGACTTGAACTGAAGGAGAGGGCCTCCAAGGAGGTCTGGTTCCTAGAGAGAGAGAGAAAACTTAATTGGTATGAATTGGGGTGATGAATGGGGTACATTAGGAAATGACATGAAGGTAGGAGAGACAGTTTAACCCCAAGGCTGCCTTCACCATTGATGATCATCCCTCAATGCTGTGTGTTGAAGGCACTGATCATTAAAGTCACCATCACTTGTCTGATTGGCTCAGTCTCCATTCTGTACAGCCCCTTATGCTTACTGCCAAGCAGAAAACCACAGCTCTGTCCAGATGAGGCCAAGGGGTGACATGCAGGAGAATGAACCCAGGCAAGACTGGCCACTTGGCCTGGAGTTGGCCCTGTGTCCTCAGCAAAGCCTGTGTCCCTGTTCTCAGCCCTAAACTTCTGCTCCTCACCCTGAGCTCCAGACTCCCGCACATCCCATGTGCTCATTGCCCTGCCTGGGGGACTGTTATGGCTTCTATCTAGGCTTCCCCCAAAGCCTTATGCACTCAGCAGTTGGGATTTGGGCAAGTGGCTAGACCATGGGTATGGTAGTTGGATCAGTCCAATGATTGGTTTAGCACAGCTGTAGGTAGTGGAATTACTAAAGAGAGAAGGGCCACCCTTTGGATGAATGGCAATAAGCAATGGGCTTGTTGCCTGTATGGAATATAAAAGGAAAGAAGCAAGGCAGGCTTGCTGCATTCTGCCTACCCTGCAATGGACTATTTCTTGTCTGTGGTGCATTGGAGCCAGCTGTTTTTTTATGGACTATGTATAAATCGTGTGTATAAATTGTGAGCTAAAATAAACCTTTTCTTCTTTCACTTTTAGGTATTGGGTACTGTGTTAGTTATTTTTCTCTCATTGCTAAGACAAAATAACTGACACCCAAACTTAAAGGGGGAAAGGTTTATTGGGATTACAGTTTGTAGAGGTTCAAAGCCAGCATGGCATGGTAGAGGAGAAACAGTTTATGACCTCCAGATGGTAGCAAAGCAAAAAGGGCCCTTAACAGCATTTTCTGCCCCCTTTATCCCATCCAGACTACCGGGCGGTGCCAAAACCAATCGCTCACTTGTAGTTTAGTATTCACCCACCCTTAATTCTAGCATCAGACATTCCACATTCAGCCACCTCTGAAAAAGAATGTGTGAGGCTTTGGAGGGACTTTGAAACACAAGCCACAACAGATATTTCATCTTAGCAATGAGAAAGTAAGACACGCACCCAGCAGCCTTTCCAAAAGGGTGAGACAGAGAATGGCTTGCTCCCAATCTCAGAAGCTAAGCAGAATCACAGTTCCAATGTGCAGGTGTGAGGCCTGCCCCTACTTTAATGCTCTCTCTTCCCTCTCCCCAACACCCTAACCTAGATGTGCTTCCTAAGGAAGAAATCACAGCTGCCCTCACTTTGTCCCCCCGACCACTGCTAACTTTCTGGTCATGGGGCGGGTTGCAGACCTCCTGTCCCAGATTAGGTGTGCCTTCATGTGGGTGGTTATGGGAGACCTAGCCATGGTTCAAACAGCGTTGTCTTTCCCACTTCCTAGTGTCACCACATTGCCAGTGGCTTGGCACACAGATGCCCTCTTCATATTCACCGTTCCCAGGAATGTGCAGGTGAGCTCAACATACACTCACCTGAAAATCTTATGCAGAGTTCCATGTAGGAAAAGGACATCATGTATATGAAGCTCCCGGAGATTTTGCAGCTCTCCTAAGTGAAAAGCATAGATGCAGGAAAGCCACTTATTTTCCAAGGGCAAAGTAAACACTTCTGGGCTCAGGCTGCTGAAGTGAAATGTGCGAAGGTTCGTCATCTTCTTGAGCTGAGGAAGAAATGCTTTCATGCATTTCCAACCCCATACACTGAACACGTCCAGCTCCTGGATAGAGTCCAGTTGCACAGCACGAAGGAGCTTCAGAATTGTAGAGACATCATTTGACTTGATCATCACCTTCTCACAGCACAGGTGTACTGAAGCTTTTCTCTTCCTGGCCCAAGTCAAGAGGCAAAATTCTAATTCATTATGGGTGGCCCAAGACGAACTCCAGGCTTGAAAACAAAGGTGTGTGAATATTCTCAAGGTCGGCTTCTTCTTCCTCAACCCAGGCTTGCCTGTCTCCTTATTGCTGGCATCTTCTGAATGGGCAGAACTCATGGCTCTGGGCCCTACAGTCCAGAAGTCCCGGTGTACATCCCTCCAATCCAGCACCTGCAGTCTCCACCTGCTGTGAGTGAAACAGGAAGCGGTCTGAGAATTAAGATAAAGAACCAATTTCTTACCTGTGCTTCTCTTCCACTTTCTTGGCATCAGCTGAACTCCTACTTTTCCTGCCTTCCTTTTCTACCCTTCTCACCTTTCTATGCAGCTTGATTCAACTTCTAGTTCCTGCGAGAGGAGGCAGATGCAGGTTCCTCCTGATTTCACTGCATCCTCACATCCACCTTTCTCATCAGGAAATCCCTTCCCAGGTGGCTTTCAGCAAAACCAAGACCTCTGTGATCTTCCTCAACATGAGCAGCTGCTCCAAGCTTCAGTCCCCCACACTCCTTATTACCAACTCTCTCTCTCCTGGCCTCCCAGAACCCTCTCTCCAGTATCGTGTATCCCCCTCACCTGTGGTGAACCTTCTGGGACAGCTGAATGTCAAATCCATCCAGTAGGGCTTACAAGGTCCATAGGTTTCTCTGTTGCAGTGTGATTTCTCCAAACTGAGGGTGTGGGGTCTTTGGTTTCCTCAGAGTCATCAGGGTCCTCAAAGGGAGGCAGAGGAAAGGCCAGGCCTGTACCATCACTTTTAGGACCTCATTGTGTTCCCTCATGAAGGCCTCCATGAAAATTTCATGGAAGATCATGGAGGGCAGGCCATGCAGAGTAGTGCTGGCTGTGGTCTCACTGTTCAGCAGCCTCTGCTTGGTCAGCTCATACAGAGTCAGTGGGCTCTGTGTAGTCATCCCGAAAAACCTGCAAGGAGAAGAATGTGGGGTCACATCCAGGGAGGGGCATCCAGTCAGGCCAAGCTCATGAGCCCCCTTCTGACCCATGAAGACCAACTCAGGGGGAAGGTCCTTTGTTTAGCTATGGAGGGAGCTTTCTCAGTTCCCAATTTCTCTGTCCTATTTAGCCCCAATGCCATACCACTGCCCCTGTTGGCACCACCACCTCATCCACTTCAAGCCACTAATCCTTTGAATTCCAGTCCTTGTGGGAAGTGGGCTGACTGTTGTGAAATCTCAGCCCCTTCTTATTTGGGAAGTTTCTGATCTTTGCTCCAAGGCCCTAAAATAATAGCAAAGGGAGAGTCTTAAGGCCCAAGCACCTTTCCACCTCCATTCAACCCATGAGGCCAGCCAGGAGTCAATGGGGAGAATTTGTAAAATGAATTTTGTTATTTTCATTTTAAGAAGTTTAATAAGCCATTATAAAAGCAACGTAACATTGGTATAGAGCACGTTGAAGTGAGAGATGGAAAATGCTAACTCTGGTGTAGGTTGTTAAAACTCTTCCATGTAAGACAACCTACCACTTTGTGATTGAGTGCAGGGGAGAAAATAGATCAAAAGAAAGTCTCCCCCTTTAAATTACTGCAGAGACTTGGACATATAATCCCAGCATTCTGGGAGGCAGAGGCAAGAGAATTACAAGTTTATGCCCAGCCTGTACAATTTAGGGATTTAGCGAGAATGCCTTGATGTGAATTCTAATGAAATAAAAAATAGGTCTGGGGAGGTAGGACAATTCAAAGGCTCTGATTTCAAGCTCAGCACCACAAGAAACAAATCCCATGAAAATATCCAGGTGTGGTAAAAGCCTGAAATCCCAGCACTCCAAGAGCTAAGGCAGGAGGATCACTGCAAGTCTGACGCCAACCTGGGTTATGTAGTGAGTTCAAAGCCAGCCTGAGCTACATTGTGAGACCCTGCTTTAAAAAAAAAAAAATCAAAAACAACAAAAACCACAAACAAAAAAAACCCCAAAGGGTCAGGGATTTAGCTCAGTGGTTCCGCCGCCTGCTCTGCAAGTGCAGGGACCTGAGTTCGATCCCTGGTATCAAAACAAAAAAAAAGAAAAAGAAAAAAGAATCACCTCCCCCCCCCCCAAATAAAATCCTGGTGTAAAATAGTATATAGTTGCTTTTTAAAACTTGGTATGTGGGGCTGGGTATTTAGCTCAGTGGCGCCACCCCTGCCTCTGAAGCACAAGGTCCTGAGTTTCATCCCTGGCACTGCAAAAATAATAAATAAATAAATAAATAAATTTGGTGTGGGGTACATGGGTTGAAGGTGGCTTTTGCTCAGAGTAACAATTTCAGCATGTTTTTTGTTTTTGGCATTTTAAAAGTTTGAGACAAAATCTCACTAAGTTGTCCAAGTTGGCCTTGGATTTTAAATTCTCCTACCTCGGCCTCTAGAGGAGGTGATATTTCAGACTTGGGTAAACATACCTGGCTACACACAATGTTTCAAAGCTCCCTTCTTAATTGTTTTGTTTTTTTGAAACAGGGTCTTGATATAGTCTCAGGATGGCCTTGAACTCACTATGTCACCCAGTCTACCCTTGAACTCAGTAATCCTATTGCCTCAGCCTCTTAAGTGCTGGGATCACAGTCATGCCCCAGCTGGCCAGGGTTTGTTTTAAATTCTTGTGTTGGTGTGGACTGAACTCAGAGGAAAGCCCATGAGAGGCAGGGGCCCTAGCTAAATTCACAAACGAATATCCATGAACTAGCATTTAAGAAATACAATCTGAATATTTCAATTTTGAAAAAATAAACTTTGATGCAAATGCCTGTAAGCCTAGGACTCTGGGAGGCTGAGGCCAGAGAATCCCAAAAATCAAATTCAAGGCCAAACTGGACAATTTAGTGACTTAGCAAGATCTTGCCTTAAAATTGCAGGCAAGGTAATTCTTTGCTGGAGGGAAGAGAAGGAGAGAGTGAAGGAGGGAGGGAGAGAAGAAGAGGAAGGGAAGGAAAAATGAAGGAAGGGGAAAGGGAGAGAGAGAGAAAAGAAACTTCTAGCTGGATGAGGGGTTATGAACCTCAAATGCCAGCCTTTGGGAGGCTGACAAAAGATGAGGAGTTCAAAGTCAGCCTAGCTAAGTTAGGAGACCCTGTCCCAAAACAGCAAATCAGAGTATCAGGACAGTTAACTCTGACATATCACACCCCTGCCTTCAGTCCTCAGTACTGAGAGTAAAAAAACTTCTTCTCTTCTCCATTCACTCTAATGAGTTCAAATAATAGGTTCACATCCCCCTGGCATTCTAGTCAAGAGCTCTACCATGGAGCAACATCCCCAGGGCTTTTGTTAAAATGCTATAACAGAAACTTTGGGTGGTGGGGCAGCCTGTAATGCCAGCACCGGGAAAACTGAGGCAGGGGTTCTAGGCCATCCAGGGCTGCATAGTGTATTCAAGGCCAGCCTAAACTGCACAGTAAGAATCTATGTCAATAAATTTAAAAGTAAATGAATAATAAAATAAAATCGGGCTAGGCTTGGAGATCCACTCCTTTAATCCCAGCATTTTGTCAAGCTAAATCAGGAGACTTCCAAGTGGCAGTCCATCTGAGATGACTTAGGGAGGCCCTGTCTCAAAACACAAACTAAAATAAAAATGGTGGAAGAGGTAGCACAGGGGGAAGTCACTGTGCAATCCTCAGTACAAAACGTCCTACTATTTAGTTCAGTTTAATCCAGGGTTGTCTGGATCCTCCCATTCCCCTGCTTCAGCATCACAAGGAATGCAGGAGACCACATGGGTGACTCCACAGAGCTTTGAAGAGATGGCTTTCATTTAAAGAAAAATATAATCTTTTAAAAGTTATGAAATGACAAAGGTGGGTGTGGTTGCACACGCCTGTAATCCCAGCACTATGGAAGCTGAAGCAGAAGGACCACTCCAAGTTTGAGGCCAGTCTGGGCTACAAAGTGATTTCAAGGCCATTCTGAACTATAAAGTGAGACCTCATAGTCACTGGCCAAAGGTGGGATGGAGGGGCGTCCTTATGGAGGGCAGTGACTCACCAGGTGCAGACTCAGGTGATGGGGCTCCAGGATCCTGGCAGGACCAGGCAGCAACTGGAAGCTCCAGGACTGAGCATCTCCTGGGCTCCTCTCCTGCCTTTATCCCCCCTGTTAGCTACACCTTACATTCCTAGCTCTTTCCTTCCCTTCACTCTATGAACCCCTGATTGGGTTTCTCCCTCTCCACCCAGCTAATCTTTGGTTTTTCTCTGTCCACATTGATTGGTTTTAGTAAATTTCTAGTCAGGGCTAGAGAAGTTTATAGGAGAGTAAGGCTGTGTGTGGTGACACAACTCCTATAATCCCAGCACTCAAGAGGCTGAGACAGAAGGATAGCCATGAGTTTGAGGCCAACCTGGGCACATACTGGCCTCCAGGCCAGCCTACATTAAAAAGTGAGACCCCCCATCTCCACCCCCCCCCAAAAAGAAGAAAGGAAAACTCAAGGATTCAGTCACTGATTTACTTCACAAACACAGGTTTAGTTTTATTAATATGTGGTAGTCATAGGTGAGAGTGTGAAACAGGAAAGGAATTGATCTGTTTCTGAATTATGGCAGGAATTATCCCGTATTTTCACTCTGTTCCAGAGATAAAACCACTCCACAGTATGAGGGGCTGCTGCAATTCCAGATTCTTTGGAAGCTGAGGCATGTTGATCACTTGGATGCAGGACTTTGGGTCTAGCTGTGTAACAAGGAAAGGCTGTACCTGAAAAAAATCAAATGGAGCAGGGCATGATGGCCTATACCTGTAATTCAAGTGCTCTGGGAGGCTGAGGCAGGTTGCTCACAAGATCAAAGCCAGCCTGGGCAATTTAATGGGTAAATAAGACCCTCTCTTAAAAATAAAAGAAAGAAGGGCCGAGGATCCAGCTCAGTGCCACCATGCGTGCCTGGCAAGCATAAAGACCTGAGTTTGATTCCTGGGACTGGGAAAACTATATCTATAGGGCCGGGGGATTTAGCTTAGTGGTTCTGGCACCTGCCTTGAATGCACAAGGCCCCGAGTTAGATTCCCAGTACCAAAAAAAAAAAACAAA
>NW_004624818.1:42477-65819 GCF_000247695.1 Heterocephalus glaber
GGAAATAAAGTCTTTGTAAATAGGGAAGGGTGGAGGGGGTGAAGGGAGGGCTAGGAATGGAGAAAAAATAAGAACCAAGATGCATTATGTAAAGGGACAATTCCCAATGAGAAATGTAATTGTGTTGTATGCCTAAAATGTACCAATAAAAGAATTTCACAAAAAAAAAAGAAAAGAAAAAAAGAAATGGGATGGAAAACAAAGAAAAAGTCAAGTGCAATCTCATATGAGGGGGGAAATTATAAAGATTAGAGTGGAAATTAATGCAATGGAGACTAAGAAAACAATACAAAGAATCAATGAATTGAACAGGTGGTTCTTTGAAAGAGAAAAATTGATAAACACTTAGCCAATCTTATCAAAAAAAGAAAAAAAACCCTCAAATCTATGCAATTAGGAATGAAAAGGGTGAAATCACAACAGATCCTGCAAAAATCCAGAAGATTGTCATTACCTACTTCAAGAACCTGTATTCTAATAAGATACAAAACACAGAAGAAATGGACAGTTTCCTGGATACAAATGAATTACCAAAGCTGAATCAATAAGATATAAAAATTCCAAATAAACCAATATCTGTTAATGAAATTGAAGATGTAATTAAAAGCCTACCAACCATGAAAATCCCAGGTCTTGATGGATTCACTGCTGAAATCTACAAGACATTTAGAGAAGACCTAATGCTGCTACTTCTCAAAATCTTTAATGAAATTGGAAGAGAAGGAATATTCCCAAATTCATCAATGCATGGAAGCATTACCCTGATTCCAAAACCAGAGAAGGATCCAACCAAAAAAGAGAACTACAGGTCTATCTCCCTAATGAACATAGCCACAAAATCCTCAGTAAGATACTGTAAAACAGAATGCAGCAAATCATCAAGAAGATTATACACCATGACCAAGTAGGATTCATCCTAGGGATGCAGGGATGGATCAACATATGCAAATCAATAAATATAATACTCCAAATTAACAGAGCCAACAACAAAAACCTTATGATCATCTCAATAGATGAAGAAAAATTGACCAAGTTCAGCACTCATTCATGATAAAAACTCCACAGAAAATTGGAAGAGATGGTCTTTATCTCAATATGATAAAAGCCATCTATGACAAACCAACAGCCAACATCAAAATAAATGGACAAAAACTGAAAGCATTCACTCTAAAATAAGGAACAAGACAAGGATGTCCTTTGTCACCACTCTTATTCAACATGATTCTGGAAACATTAGTCACAGCAATTAGACAAAATAAAGAAATAAATGGACTAAGGATAGTAAAGAAACAAGTTAACTTATCATTATTTACAGATGGCATGATACTCTACATAAAACATCCCCAAAACTCCACCAAAGGACTTCTGAGTTTGCCCCAATATCACTGCCTAAAGCCATACCTCTGCCACATTTAGCACCAGGAGGCTACTGTCCCATCCACTTCCAATCACTAATCCTCTTCACTCCTATCTCTATTGGAAGAGGCTGATGAGGAATCTAAAATCTCAGCTGTGCCCGGCTTGGGAAAAGTTTCTGATCATCACTCCAAAGCTCTTGAGTAATAGCAATGGAAATATCCTATGGTCCAACCATCTTACCTTCTCCATTCAAACCATGACCCGAGCTGGGAGAGGCTGGGGAGAGTTTATAAATTAGATACCATTATTTTTATTTTACAAAGTTGAAGAACAGTCATCAAAGACATGTAACACTATTATAGGGTCACTAATTGCCTTCCATAGTGTTCCAGAAATCATGGAAAGAAATACATGGAGACACAGAATTTGGGCAAAATAATAAAAATTTACTTGCTAGCAGGTGGGACGGCCAAAAATCAGTCTGGTTAGTGTCCCCATGCTGCTGTTTGTTAGTCTCCTCTTTTATACCATTGTTAGTCATTATCTCATCCCTAGTGATCTTTGTTAAGTAAATAAAATTCCAAGTCTTGTTTAATTTTTAGACACAGGTGGTTTCTATTACTGATTACAGTCCTAAACACATGACAGTTAAAGCACATATATCACGTTTGCCCAAGCATTGGAACTTTGTTCTTCAGAGTTAAGATGTTATCTATAGTAGAGCTACAGATCAAAGGAGTTATATAACTTTCACTTTAAACAACCAGAGCAAAGGGCTAAGGCAAGTTTTAATGGAATACACTACCTCTTTTGCTTCTACAACTACTTTAGTAGTTAATCTACTAAGCTGTCTCAAACTTTTTCATTATTAATAACAAATATGCACCTGATTACAGTTTCTGCAATTCCCAAAGGAACTCTTTTTTAGAGAATTGGTCTCTGATTTGTATTTCAGATTGCCAAACTTAGACTAACAAGAAAAACTAGGCACAGAACTAAGGAGGAAATATCTGAGAATAATGGCCCACACCTGTTGTCACAGCATTCTAGAATGTTAGGGCAGAGGATCTACGTGCAATCACAATGCAGACCATTCAGAAGGACTTTATCTGGAAACAAAAATATTCTGTGGCTGCAGTTCAGTGGTAAGGCCCTAAGATGCCTCCCAAATAACATGGGTATATGTATAAAAATAAGGAAACATAAAGGTCACACGTGGCTAGGAAAATGAAAGAATGTAAAAGAGTGAACAATATGGGATATCTCTATTTGCTGCTGTGATTTCTGGAGACCAGACCTCATCGATCAGGCAACTCAGGGCCTTTTTCCATGTTATGGCAGATTCATGAGCTCTAAGCTGGAAACCAGGTAAATTGATCATGGAGAAAACCAGATGGTTTAGGTGCAACTCTCTTTATTTCAGATCATTTCTTTACATTCATTCACAGATTCACCTCAAGCCTGAATTTATAGCAAATTCCTATTTCTGATCCTGTCTAGGACCCAAGTCTACAAAGGTCACTTATACCTTCAAGTTAATGATTTTCGAAGGTGGCTATTTGATTTGTCCTTTTCTCATTTACACTGAAACAAGGGCCCTGTGTTCATGGTACCCAGATTGAACCATAGGTTATGTGGATCGAACTAGATGGGGATACAATAATTGCATTGAATAGGATGCAGGTAATAGACTCCCCAGTTACCACAGAGACCACAATGAGCAAAACAAAACCAGACCACCCTGGGATGGCTTAATGGCTGCACAATCCTCCTCAGCCCATCCCGAATCTGGTCCAGTCTCAGCAGGTGGACACAATGCTTGGGAACATAAACCTCGTTAGGAGCAGAGTACACCTCCAGGTGTAAGTTGCTCAGCCTTGCAGTGTGACACAGCAGGCTCTCCGGGGTGGCTATGGACATGGAGTTCCTCATGTAGCTGAAGGTAGTGAGCTGGGAGCAGTGGCTCAAGGCAGGCAGAAAGGTGGGTGTCAGTGATCCCACAGGCCTACAAGTGCAGGGTGGCCAGAGTGGGTGCAATATTATTCAGGGGAGATCGAAGGGGATCAGGACTAAAATGGGTCAGCCTGATACCATGTACTCTAATCTAAGTGTTTCAGGTGTCTGGTGCTCAGACACTGTGGCAGCTGGCTCCAGTCAGAGTGTGAAAGCTGGTAGTATATTAAAGAAAGGGTCTCCAAGGTGGATGGCAGGCACCTAGAGAGAGACCAAGCAGTTAGATCGGTGGTGAAAAGTAGGGAGTGGTGGAAAATAACTACAAGGTGGACCAATTGTCATTTGAGTCTTCCAATGTAGGCTGAGATCATTCACCTTCACTTTCATGACTGGCTGCATCTAGAATCTCTACAATTCCCTTTTCCTTTCTCTCTAGCAGAAACCACAGACCCTTCCCAATGAGGCCACAGGAAATAGGCAGGAAGGACAAATCAGACAAGATCTGGCCACATCCACTGGGGTTGCCAAAAAGGATGTCAGCAGAGTCTGTGTCCTTGTTCCCAGTCTTGCACCTCTGCTCCTTGCCATCAGCTTCAGAGTCCTGCACTTCCCACCTGGTCATCCCCCCACCATGACTGTCAGGAAGATCAGAGAGGCTTTGGGCATTGTTAAGCCTCAGGGACATTGGCTGTAAATGAAGAAGACAGCTAATTTAGGAAGCAGAAGTGTAAGCAACGTTAAGTACCTGTCTCTTCCCACAGCCACCAAGTAGGGACTAGGCTGTATCTAAGGCAGAAAAGGGAAAGGTGAAGAAGAACAGTAAGGCAGAGAAAGAGTTGGAAAGACAGCAGTTGCTTTCTGGGATAAGGAAGGCATAGGAAGACAGTGGATACAATCCAGTTGGGGCTGTGCAGTCTCTGCTGGTGTCAACAGCATCATTTTCCAGTGGGAGACAGTTCCTGTGCAAGAAGATTACACATTGAGTGTAAGGTGTGAGCTCTTGTCTTCCTTCATTGCCCTCTGTCTTTTCTGTTTCTCAGCACCTTACCATAGATGTGCTTTCTAAGGAAGAAATCACTCACCTGCTCTCACTGTATCTGAGCCCTAACCTCTGGCATCCTAGCACAGTGGCCTTTTCCTATCTGGTTACTCCAGGAAAGCGCTTATGTGACACCTTGCTTTAGGACTGAGGGATGAAAAAGGCAATGTGTTGATACTCTAGTGTTTGATCTCTGTCATATGTCCTGTGGGTGGCACATGGTCACTGATCTTTCTAGAACACAGAAAGGATCTTCTGACCCTGGCGAGAGAGCTCAATATCTTACCTGAGCACCTGGTCCAGGGGGCCTTCCAGGAAGGAGACAGATTCCATATAAATCTCCTGCAGGCAGTGAAGCTTAAGAAATTGAGAGGTGATTTGGGTGGCCAACTCCTTTCTCTCTGCTAGAGAAAGGGACACAGGCACACAGATGTTATTGAGAATTAGTTTGTGAAGATTTTGCATCTGGCCCAGGTAAGGGGCAAAATGAGCCAAGGTAAAGGGTGTCCAGAGGTTCTGCACATCCACCTCCTGCACAGAACCAAGCTTTAGCATTTCCAGGACCTCTGTGATACTTTCAATGCATGTCGTGGTAATGCACAGCTTTGTACAATCCAGCTTCACTAGACCTTTCCTCTTTTTGACCCACTTGAGGAGGAAGGATTGGAATGGATACTGAAATTTCTGACCAAGACTCAGGTCTACAATAGTCTTGAAGGGCATCTTTTCTGCTGCCCTTGCCTGCCTCTTCTCTGTTTCTCCTCTTCATGGCCTCTGAGGAGCTGGCTTCCAATTTGTTTGCAGCCCAGGATCTCCAGAATTTTTGGTGCTTGTCCTGCATATCTAGCACCTGCAGTTTCAGTCTCCTGTGGGTGAACCAGTAGGAGTCTGAGAATTTAGTCCAGGACCCACTTTCTTCCCGTGATTTGCTAATCTCAGACATCAGTTGCTACCTTCTCCACTTTTTCTACGCTGTAGTTTTTTCCTTTCTTTTTCCTCTTTGGATCTAGCCCAATCTCTACTCTTAGTACCTATAGGAGGAGCCAGGAACTTCCTGCACCTTTCATTGCTGCCTCCCTATTACCTGTACTCCCCATCTGGCAGTCAACTCACAGATAGTTCAGCAATGCCCAAGACTTCTACCAGTCACCATCAGAAGTGTCTGCTTTACCTTCTAGTTTCCATTCTACCTGATACTTTCTGTCCTTTGCTCGAATCCTAGGGCCCTCCCTCCAGGATACCTGGGTTACACTCACCTGGAGCAAACTTTCTGGCTTAGCAGCACATCCAGCCCATCCAGCACAGCTTGTAAAATTCTTTTCTGCACCTGCCCAACTTCCACCTCTGTGTCTGAAGTCTGTAGATTCCTCTTATTCATCAGTGCTCCTAGTGGCAGGTAGGGAAAGGGCCAGGACAGCACCATGGCCTTCAGGGCCTCAGTGTGTCCCCTGGTGAAGGCCTCCATGAACACTGGTGGGAAGAGCTCCCCTGGCAAATCTTCCACAGCCCCCATGGCCAAGTCCTTGTCCTTCAGCGAGCTCTGAGTTGCCAGTCTCAGTAGTGTGAGTGAGGGCTGGGTGCTCATCCTGGTGAATCTACAAGGCCAAGAGTCCTGGGGAGATGTCAAGAAAGAGATATCCTTTCAGGAAAGGTTAAGACACCCTTTCTCCTCACCCATCAGGAAAACTTTCAGCTATAAAGTTCCTGTTCTGACAATGGGAAAAGAGTCTTCAGTTTACCCTAAATCTCTTCTGTTCTCATGGTCCCAAAGCATTACCCCTGCCTGTAATGACACCAGGAACAATGTCTAACAGCGCCCAGGTGAAGCAAAGTGATGACTAAGACATCCATTTCCAACTGCAGCACCCTGAACTCTGGGCCCACTGGGAACTGGGAATCAAGAAATCTGAAACTGACTCTTGCCAGTTTGGGGAAAAATTTCTAATCTTCACTCCAAAAACACAGTATAACCAAGAAAATGGAAGGATCACATGGCCCACAATCCACCTGCCTAAGAAAAATTAAGCAGAGTATAAGATGAATGCCATGTATATTCATTTCAAATAATTCTAGAATGCATCATTTTCCTCCTACCATGGCACTGGAAGGAGTAAGAACAGGTCTGATGTGTCTGGCACCCCTTTTGGTTACCTGGGTCATCCATTACCTGGCAATGGAAGGAGAAACTCAGTGGAATAACCACTCAGCAGTGTGATCAGCTGCTCTGGGAATTTCTTAGGCTGAGAACCCTCTTGTTCGATGAAAATATGGTATATCTCCATGGAGTTATGGATCAGAGTTCATGGCCTTAGTCATTCACGGAATTTTTTTAGAACCTAATTAGTAATTGCTAGTGGAAACCCCTGCAATTTTGAGCAAACCACAAATGTGCTCCATAATTTTTATTTTGAAGGGAGGTTTTCAAGTAACCAATCAGAGAACGTTATTCATTTCTCCTTTCTGCTGGTTGGCTGCTGCCCTTTAACCCATCTCTGTCAGATACAAAGGCATTTTCACATAATAACAGGTTGCTAAACAATATGTAGCTCTCTCAAGAATTCTCAATTTTGTTCTTCTTAAAGTCCTTAGATCCCTAAATGTAGCCAAAATATCCTACACCAGAGGCTTTAATAGAGTATTTTATTAAATTACATAACTGGGGGAGACATAACATATTTAGAGTTTAAATTATAAAAATAGGCATTGATAGGCATTTTTCTGTCCATAATTGAAATTCAAGGTTTTTCACAATTCCTGGGTGCTCTAGGGAAGTAACCCCATGAATTTCAGAGTCTACTGTACATGTATCAGAAGCTGATGGAAGTGGGAACTGAAAGATAAGGTGGAAGAAGTATTTTAGAAAAGGGAAAAACAGATAAATGAGCTTAACAGAACAGGAAATATTTGAAGAACACAATGGAGACTAAGGTATTATCTTGGACTGTGGAAAACTGGGGAACTGGTATTACTTGAATTCAATTCACTATTGTCTTTTGTGTGGCTTTAGCCAAACTGTTCAAACTCAGATTTTTCTCATCTGTTAATGGGACTTGCAATTTTATCCATTCCTCATTATTTTTTTAACAGAAATTGTACTATAATTTCATAGTGAAGGATTGTAGGGTGTCTGCCCATCCTCCTAAGAATCTGTGGTTCAGCCTTGTTCCTTACTCTGTCCTCTTCCCTGGAAGCTTGGGAAGATTTGTCTCTACTGCTACCTCGAACACAATCCCCACCCCCAGCATAGATTTGTCCTGCTGGTCCATGCTGCAGAATTAAATGAGTGACCACTGCTGTGACACCCAGCTTTCTACATCCCAGTATAACTAACCACCCTGCTATACCTCAGTCCTCACAAACCATTTCCTACTGGCTCCACTCTCAATGAGTGTCACCAACACTCATTGTGCACCTATGGCATCTAGGACTCATGCACTTTAGTTCTTAGAGATGCAGGTGGAGGTTGAAAGGTGTAGGGTGAAGGGTGAAGGGCTGAGGGAGGAACACATAGGGGGAGGGTGGGGATGGACCAGAGAGGGACAAAAACTGCCAGGAAGGTGGAGGCTGGGGAGAATCACAGAGGGACAGCCATGACTTCCTGTCCTCCTCACTTTCTCCCTTGCTGCCTGCCCTCAGGGCACTGAGGGCATTTGGGCAGGTGATAACCTACCTCAGTTTCTGCTGGAAGTCAAGATGACCCATTAGAACTGCCCCTTAGTAGGCCATGGTCATGTGAGGTTAATGCCAGAATTGACTTAGGCAAACTGGTGCTGCCCACAAAAGTTCACAGAAGTCAGCCAGGTGTGGTGGCCACTCCTCTAATCCCAGCACTCTGGAGGCCAGGGCAGGAGGGTCACCTGAGTTCAAGACCACCTTGGGTTACATAGTGAGTTCAAGGCTACTTGAACCTGAAGTACAAAAAAAAAGCAAAACAAAACAAAAAAAGCTTAGTTACTGATATCTTTCTCTGAGTGCTTCTTATGTGTCTGACCCTGAAATATCACTGCAGCCCGCAAGTCCATGCTGCTGTCAACCCCCCATCATTATAATCTTTCACAGACACAACTGATAAAGATTATCTGTTTACTACAAATTTCAAAGTCTACAGGAGAATAATTCTCTTTCTGACTTGAAACTTTCCCTCCCAGCTCACAGCCCATTTCATACACCACTAAATGATTTTTTAGTGAGCAGTAGGAAAACCTGTGCAACAATATTATAGAGCATTTCAAAGTTAGGATGGAAAATGCTGAGATATTGATTGCCATACATTCTCATGTATCTGAAATTTACCATTTAGGGATGGAAATGGGAACAGACAGATCCACTTATTTTTTTTTTTTTCTGAGACAGGGTCTTGCTCTGTAGTTTAGGCTCCCCTTGTACTCGTTATGTAGCCTTGGCTCTGGGCAATGCTCCTCCTCAGCCTTCCAAGTGCTGGGATTACAGCCATGCTCAACCATCCCTGGCTGCTTCACTTTAAAAAGTATTGCATAGAATGTTATTCAGATGTTTGTGAAAAGGACCATCTAACCTATCCTTCATAAAACCACTAAGTTGATAGTCAATAATTTTATGGAATAGAAAGAAAGGATTTAAAAACCTGTAATCCAGGAGTGGTGGTGTCTAGACTTTATTCCAACATCTAGGAGGCTGAGGCAGGATCATCACAAGTTGCAGCCTAGGGAACTTGGTGACTTTGTGAGACAAAAAATCAAAAAGCTCACAATATAATGAAATTCATATCCAGCTAAGGTAACATTGTGACTTAGTGAGAACTTTTTCATGAGATTCCCAAAAAAATAATAGCTGGTGATATAATGAAATTTGTTTTCAGCTAAGGAAACATGGCAACTTAGTGAGAAGCCTTAAAATAAAAAACAAGTCACGAGTGGTTGAATACTCCTGTAATCCCAACACTCTGGGATGCTTAGGCAGGAGGATCAAGAATTTGAACCCAGCCTGGGCCGTATAACATCTGAGTGAGAATTTGTTTCAAAAGAAAACGTGACAAATGGGCTGAGATGAAGTTCAGTGCAAATGTCCTAGGTTCCATCCCCACTACCAAAAAGTAAAAATAAATTAACAAACTTAAAGGTAGATGCTGCTGGGCAGGTAGGCTGGAGCATACCTCTAATTCCAGTGCTTTGGAGGTGGAGGCAGGAATTGCTGTGACTTTGAGGCCCCCATGGTCTACAGACTGTGTTCAAGACCATCCTGAACTAATAGTGAGAACTTCTCTCAAAAGCAAAAAAGAAAAAGAAATTTTACACCCAAAATCAAAGTATTTTAGATGAATGGAAATCTGCATTTTAAGGCAAAATCTAAACCTTACCTCTATTCAACTGAATTTACAGAAAAAGGACATTCATGGCACCTTGGGCTGCAGGTCACCATGAGACACTGGCTGAGGGCAGACAGGGTGAGTGTCCTCAGGAGGGAGGTGACTCACCAGGGGGAGGAGGTTGTCCTTGTCCTCAGGGCTCTCAGGAAACCAGGCAGAGTCTGGGCTCCAGGATCCCCAATGCTCCTCAGAAATCTTTATTGACTCCTGGTCCTGTCTCCCTTTTCAGAGATTGCTTTCCACCCAGTGTGGGTTCTGAACCTAAACCCAGTTAATCCTGACTAGTTTTCAGATTATGCCAGATTAAAGCATAGATAGGATGAACAGTCTCTTTTTGAAAGGCAAGAGCTAAGAAGGGATTGGAAATCCAGGACTCATTCACGGATTGATTCCACACCCATGTTTTGTTTTACTCACATGTGACCATCATAGCTCTGCGTGTGATGGGGCAGGGTATTATCTGCTCCTGACAGTGGACAGAAAATGATGAACCCAGGAAAAAAACTCTGGTTAAGGAATCCTTGCCACATACAAATTATCAAAATACTCCAGAGGTAGAACAACTGTATGAAGTCAGTGATGTCATCCTCAGGGTAAACAGAGCAGCAACCTCCATGGACCAGTCAGTGGTGCTCTGCTTCTTGACAGCAGATCCTGTGCCCACTAAGGGAGGAGAGGGACCACCTAGGCTGAGCTTGGTCTCCAAGACTTGGGTGA
Organism: Heterocephalus glaber; assembly: GCF_000247695.1. Next base: position 52,890 of record NW_004624818.1, read on the forward strand.
AAGCTAGGCTTGGTGTCACCACCTGTAATCCCAGCACTCTAGGAACAGAGGCCAGAGGATTGCAAGTTCAAGCTCAGCCTGGGCTTTTACCAATTTAGTGAGACCCTGTCTTAAAATATAAAAGCAAAGGGTTGCAAATGAAGCCCTTTGCAAAGGCCCAGGTTACTTTATGCCATACTGGGGGAAAAAGAGTTAGGTGAAGTCTCCTTTAAAGGAAATCAGACCAAAATTATTATGAGAAGTGAGCAGGGGGGCAAGGCCATTAGGGAGGGTGCCTTCAGTGGACCCTGTGAAAGATAATCTCAAATGCCTGGGGCCTTTTTCAGGGATCTAGGTATTAGGATTGCAAGGAATTTGCATAGGGGGAGTTTGGAAATCCAAAGAGGGTACTACAAAGCCACAGCAGAGACTCTTCAACACCATCCCACCTGAGGGCAGCAAGGGAGACTTGGTCTTTGGTGCCCCAGAAGAGAGAGGGAGGTTCAGCTGGGATCAGCTCAGGGAACTGGCTTGAGATGATGAAGTCTAAGAGTGTGAGCTGGGCAGAGCTGGGAGGGCAGCATTGCCAGGCAGAGCCAGGGACCCAGACTTTTTCCAGACCAAGAACCTCTGAGGGAAGAAGCTGTGTCTCACAGCCAGGCATGATGGTGCATGTTGTGGATGAGTGAGTTAGAACAATAGAGATGCACCATACTCTGGGCCAGATTTGAGTCTGTTTATTATAGCTGGAAGCCGAGGAGGGGCTAGTGCCCAAAAAGTAGTCTAGGAAATGGGAAGCAATTTGATTTCTCCTTTTAAATCATGCTTTCAGCTGGGAAGAGCTCAAGGGAGGGCAAGTGGACTCTTACAGAAGCAGAATCATGCCAGATTAGTAGGGGGCACAAGGAAGTTTCACATGCACTAGGTGAGCTATGAAACATCCTGCAACTGCAGCAAGTTTACTGTCAAGCAGGATGTGGGAGTTTTGGGTGCTGTGTTCAATTGCAAGCACTTTGTTCAAGTACAGGTACAAAATGGTGTTGAAGCACAAGATAGAGTTGGGTTGGCTATCACAGAAACTCATTTCTTATTTGCTTGAGCGAGTATATTTCTGTGCTTCTGGCCAATGGTGTGAGCCTTAGCTGACCATTTAGCCCTTTCCCTCTAAATTCCATAGACATCGTAGGCCTCATCTCCTAGACCTGGGAGCATGATTGCCCTACTAGGAATCCTTTCCATTGTTATCGTCAGAAACTAAGGAATTCTCCCTAAATTCTACACAGCAGTTTTGGCAAATATAACATGGCAGAAAGCACAGAGCTCCCTTACTTTTGGGGGGATCCAAAGAGACATCTGGGAATGCTAAAGGGTGACCCTTCTTAGGGTGCACAGAAAGCCCTGGTCTCCTCCAACTGGACAGCAGTTTAGGGCTCCTGAAGTGCCATAGGGATCCATCCTGAGCAGTGCGATCCCATCTCAAAAACTGTTTGTTTTTGTCTTTTTAATTTCATGGGTTGAACCCATGGCCTTTTAAACCCCTATTCTTCTTTGTTAATGTTTATTTTGAGACAAACTCATGTTAAGTAACTAAGTTCCCCAGGCTGAGTTCAGACCTGTGATCTTCCAGCCTTAGTCTCCAAGTGCTGAGAGTGCAGGCATGTTTCACTACACACAGTTATATCTCACCATTATTTCTTGTAATGGTTTTCTGAGACAGAATCTCACTATGCATTTCAGGCTGGCTTTAAACTCACCATGTAGATCAGGCTGGCCTCAAATCTGTGATCATCCTCCAGCCTCAGGCTATCAAGTGCTGGGATCATAGACATGTGCCACCACTTGGGGCTGGATTGTTGCTTTCAATTTAGCTTTATGTCTCTCAGACCATAATGCCACGGGGAGATGATGGTAATGGGCATGTCTGTTATGTCTGTTCCACAGACATGGAACAGGTTCTGCAGGACCTACATCACCAGGTGCCTGGAGTGTTTACAGCACAAGGAAAGTGAGCTGCACAGCTTCCCACCAGCCTGAGGGAGGCACCTCGTGGGCATCACAGCAGGGAGGAGAGAAGCCATGAGGGCTTTCTTGCTGTTTCTTCTTGCTCTGGGTGTGGCCTTACTGTCCTGTGTGCCTGGGATGTTTGCTATAATCAGGTGTGATAAGGTGACAGACCCAGAGACAAGCACCTTGGAGAGAAGAGTTTTCACTTCCAGTTCTCATGCAGAGGGTCATGTATGACACCCGGTGTTACAGAACATTTATGCTCGTATGTTCAGGTTTGACTGCTTACCACTAACCTAATCAAAGGAGGCCACATATTTGGGTAAAAAGGGAAAAGGATTCATTCAGTGCTAGCTGAGGCTGAACCTGACCTTGCCATCTTTCTGTTCTGGTGTGCCACAGTGCTAAGATTACAGCTATGTGTCACCACTCTCCATTGTTCTTTCTACCATAGGAAGCAGTTTTTCAAGTCCTGTTTTGTGTCTTTAGTTCCATTGCCTTCACTGTCTTAGTGTTCTACATCAATCGATAATATTGACTGTTCCTGATCATTTTGATGTTTGGGAGGAGCCAGCAGACATACAGTGGCAGGTCTGGTGAATAAGGTGGATGAAGAGGACACACATTAATGTTTTCAGAAGACTGCTTTTGAGCTGGATGGCTCTTGGCAGCAGCACTGCCATTTTGATTATTTTACCTCTTAAATGTTCACACGAAAGAGGACATCCAGAGCTGTTTCAGAAAGTAGCCAGAAGGTCGGGGCACCGCACCTGCCTGGCAAGCACAGAGTTCTTGCCTGAACTGGGAATTCCTGGTACTAGGGGAAGAAAAAAATCTTCAGAAAGTGATAGGAACCGGGGGTTGGGGGGGTGGGGGGCAGTAAATAAGTGTGAAGAAACCAGAGGCAGGTAGATGCAGTTGTTAATCTAATTAAACACAGTGACATTGGTTCTCAAAGAGTGAGTTTCATCAGAAATTACCAGATAGTCAAAGTATAAATAATCTTAAGGCTAAAGTAAAATATAGATTATAGAAACAGGGAAAGAAATCTGTTACAAATGGAAAGGGCCCCAAACAGTGGAGTGAGGGGAAGGGAAGGAAATATAGAAAGAATTAGGCATCCACAACACTTACAAGGACACATGGATGCTCCCAGCTATTCTCTGACAAGGATAGGAAGGCTGTTGCTTAAGGTGCTCCAACCAACACCTCAGGATTCCCAATAGGGAGCTTTCATTTGGATGCCCTCTGTTTAGGACCAAGCATCACAGGTAAGGTCACTTCCTTAGCTCCAAGTGCTTAAGCATTATTTACCCACTGCTGACAGGCTGAATTCAAAAGATGCTTTGTCAGTCTTCCATGATTGGGAGAGGAGGGAAGATATTTCATAGATATGGCAAAACTCCTCCAGATAATCTTTTAATGTGGAAAAGAAATTGTGATGCAATTTTTTGTGCCAGTATAATTTCAGTATTTCACTAAGGGGGAATTTGTTGGTCTTTAGTGGCCACTACTAGTTTAGTTCCAGAATCACTGCCAGTCACCAAGATGTCAGGCATAGGTTGGTAGAGCCCAAACACTGGCTCCGATCCAACTTAGTGTAGCTTCAGTCCCAGGAGAAAGGCCCTTAGGTGTGAGATGAAGCTATTTGTCAGCACAGCCAAGGACAAAGGACTGAATCTCCTAGATCTATCCATCACCAGTGGCTAGAGCCTTCTATATGGTTAACACCAAGGATGTGTGGGAAGAAGGAGTTTATTTCACTACTCAGTCTGTGTGTTCCAGGCCCTGAGTGTACTCCTAGTACCGCAAACACCTGCCATCAATGCTTTTTGTTTAATGTAGCTTATATGGGATTGTTTTCTCTCAAAACGCTTCCCCTTTTGTCTTTTCCCCATTGAGTTCATCAATGGCTTGCCTTAGCATGCATATTCCACATTACAATTCTTGAAATTCTCAAAGAAACTCTAGAGAGTGAGTCTTTGACAAGTATTTTAAGTTAAAAACCTTAGATTAACCCAAAGAAAAGCCATAGAAGTAACTAAGGAAGAGCCAGATGTTATGGTATCTGACTATTGACCCTGTGCCCACTCATGAAAGTAAACAGGGGCCCCCAAGAGGGATGTTGGTCTTCAAGATTTAGATCAATGCTTCAGTATAGTGAATCAAGAAAAATACTCAAGGAGAAGTAAGTGCTGAGGTCATGACATTGGACATGGGTGATTTTAATAAGACTTTACTTTCCACAATTTAAAATATGAAAAAATTTTCCTGTTATTGTTTTTTTGGGGAAAGGGTGGTTCACAGGGAACCTAGGTCCTGTACAAGTGCTGGACCAAGTGCTTTACCACTGAGCTAAACCCCTAGCCCTTTTCTTTGTATTTTCAGAGAGCATGTGGCTAAGATTTCCAGGCTGTGATCTGATTTGAGATCCTTCTTTGCAGTGCAACTTGCTTTCTTGTTTTGGCCTCATGGATAAGCAATACACAGGGACTTATTTTAAATAGGTAGCTTTGAGGGTAGAGAGTTTAAAGGAAATTAGTTATTTAGCTAATTTAGAGGAAACTGAGTTTACAGGAAACTGTTACTATTCATTTTCAAGTGTTTTTAAGTCTAGCCTTGTGGACTGAGTGAAACCTGACTCAAAAACAAAAATTGATAAAGAGAGAGAGAAAGAAGGAGAGAGAGAGAGAGAGAGAGAGAGAGAGAGAGAGAGAGAGAGAGAGAGAGAAGCAATTCCTGAGTTGAGGAACATCAGTGTGAAGGAAGGTCAATGCTCTAAGGACAGACCACTGACCACTCAGTCCAATACAGATGGGGTCATGTGCATGTCTTTACCAACCCCTCCTCATCTTATTCTAGAGGGACTCCTATCTACAAGGGTGGATGGGACAGGTTGAGGAGGTCAGGGATCCAGCCTGTGTACAGTGTTGACATCACCTGCAGAACTGGGAACTGAGCCTGCCTTTCCACACAAGTATTTCCCAGCATAGGCAAAGGCCAGGACCTGGGCTTTTACATCCACATGAGGGCCAAGACGGGGCCCAGGGCTGGATGTCTGGTAGAATTGAGTCCCCTGCAAAGGATCTTACTTGCAGGGCTTGAGCTCACTGCCCACATGGACATCCCAGGCCTGCGTAGGCACCTTGTTCAGAGCCACTGAAGAGCATCAGACAGTAGCAAGGAGGGAGCAAGGCCCTGAGAGAAGGAAAGAATGGAAGGTAACCACCATGTGCCACAGTTCATTCTGAGGGTGTGAGTTCCTGGGGCTAAACATTGTGGACCATATACTGCTGGAAGCCTTTTTGTCTCCCATTGGTCTGGAAATTCCTGATGTTTAAGCCAGGAAATCTGTTAATTGTAGCAGACACCCGTGGGTTAACCTTGACCTTCTATTACTTCTTACTATTTCTTTACAATCATCACTACAGGAGTCACTCCCTCATGTAAGCATTAGGGTTGAAAGATGGTGTAGAATCTCAGATTCCCATTTGTGATTCCACAAGACACATGTCTCTTAATTTCCTTTCTACTTCCAGGACGACATTTCCCATTCAGCACTGACACCTGCTGCATCCTCTTTCCTTTTCCAATTCCACTGAAATAGTGCTTTCTATGTCCACTGTACAAAGTACCTATACCCTAAGCTCTTTCCCAAGGGCCCAGCTTTTGATATATACCACCAACTATGCAGTGGGATGACAGAGACAGGGCTTGAAATCCTGACAGTGACATGGGCTCTTCATGCACAGGTAGGACTAGCCTCCAAGGTACAGGACACCTGCTCGTGGCAGTCAGAAGGGTAAGGTACAGACTAAGACTTTCTCAGGTGGTCTGAAGTCCCTAAGTGACTCTATCTACTCAAACAGTCCTGGGCCCAACTGCTGCTGTGCAGAGTAAATCACTGAGAGTTCTGCAGAGGGAGAAAACACAGCTCCAGGATGAAGTGGCCCAGTCCAACAGCATGGGGAAGCAGGTCCTTCAGGATTACTGGGGACCCCTGAAACATTACTGGAAACCTCTGCAGTAGGCTCCAGACTCCTACTCAGTGTACAACAGAGGCCTGAGGGGGAAAAAGACTAAAAGAACTAAGAGAGACAGAAAGAGGATCACCAGAATAACCAATGCCAGTGCAACCAACAAAGTTGCTGATCCGTCCAAGCCACTTATTTTTATTGGTAATCAATTGGAGTAAAGACAAGTGATGCTTGAGGAAGAAACTACATGCAAGAATGCACAGTCATGCAGTTTCTATGGAAATCAATGTAAGCAAGCCTCATATACTACAAGACAAACCATTCTCATATTAGGAACACAACAGACAAAATATATGGTTGTAATTAAAACATTGTCCTTCTAGTTAAGAATGTTTTAGATGTGGGAACAGAATTTGGATGGGAGTTACTCTGACCTCGGCACATAGGCTTCAGCTGGACTTACTTCTATAAACAACACAATTATGGGGTTAACTCTTTACAGCCTGCACTGCTTACAGCAGCCCACTTTGGGCATAATCAAAATTGCAGTCTCCCTCAAGGATGACATGGAGTTTTGGATCACATGGAAGCTGAAGGTAGAGAGCTGGTCACAGAGGCTCAGGGCACGCAGGATGCACTGAACTCGAGGTCCAGGATTCTAGAGTGGATGAAGCCTAGCATTGTCAGAGTGGCTGCAGTCTCCTTTAGCACAGCTCAGAGAGACTCACAGTGGGCTATTTTGATACCAGTGAGGTCCAGGAGCTCCAGCTGGTGGATGGTCAGGCACTGGGACAAGTGCTTCCAGTCTGACCCCGGAGTACATATGTAGTGATTGCGTGGGTACCCAAGGGAATCTCCAAGCACCTTTGAGAGACACTGTGGGTTAAATGGGAGGTAACAAGATGTGGGTGGTAGAGAAAGACCACAGGTTAGAGAGGAACAATTGCATCAAAGGTCTCTGATCACATGACAATGGCCACATACTGCTGTGTGTTGAACACATTGCTCATCTAACCTGCCCTGCTTTAAGCCATGGGTTTTCATCTGTATTTGTGTGACTCAATCACCTATTGGAAAGTCTCATTTCATTTCTTTTTCTTCTTTTGAGAACGTGTCTCACTATGTAGTTCAAGTGGGCCTTGAAATCACTCTGTGGACCAGACTGGTCTTGAACTTGCAGCAAACCTCCTGGCTCGGCATCTCAAGTGCTGGGATTCCAGACATGTGCCACTATTGACGGAGCCAGCTGTCACTAGACGAACAGTACCTGAGGAGAGGGGTGAGAATTAAGAAAAACAACATCAATTCGAGAAAAAAGGAAAGGAGAGGAGAGGGAGAGCCTTCTCCTTCCCACTTTATTGAGCCTTTTTATATATCCTCCTTCATCACCCACAGCCTCCCTCCCTTCCTCCCCTCATGACCTGGTGACTAATTATTTTTACAGAGAAAAGGTCAATTATATCTTTACAATTCTGGGAATGTTACTTTCTTGTCCAGCAGACCTTCAAATCCTTTCTATATTTGTTGTTCTCTTTAAAAGTCAACATCCTTGTTTTCGCACCAGGTTCATATCCTGGCTCATTATGTTCTTATCTGACTCAAGAATTTCAAAAGGCTCAGGGTTGTTTCAACCCTTCTCTCTCCACACACTATGCACAGCAAAGTCCTCTTTCTTTCTTTTTATTTCTTTTTTGGTACCAGGGATCAAACACAGAGACTTTGCATTTGCAAGGCAGGCGGCAGCACCACTGAGCTAAATCTCCAGGCCCTAAAGTCCCCTTTCTTCATTGGTAAATAAATATCCAACGTTCTGGCTAGATGAGGAGAAAAGGAGACAGGTGCAAAAGACAAAACCAAACATAATCTGTGCATATAGACTGTGGTTGCCCAAAGTAGGGCTCAGTCTCACCCCTGTGTCTTCACCAAAGCTTGTGCTCCTGTTCCCATTAATGCACTCCTGCTTCTTGCTCTCAGATCCAGAATTCTGTGACTTCCCATCTACTCATTTTGTTTCCAGAGAAGATTTTTCAGACAGGAACATAGAAAGTGGGTCACTCCCCATCACATGACTGTTGAGCATGGCGATCACCTGTTGATTGTACAGGGGTGAAGTCTGTCCCCTCTCCAATGCTCTCTCTTCCCTATTTCTCATAATCAAAGCTTAGACACTTTCTATAAAAACCACTGTCCCATATCCACTAGATCACAGCCCCCTATATCTGCCTTCCTAGCAGTATGGCAGTTCCAGAGACACTCTAACCCAGTTTAACTGTGCATTTCCATGGGTGTGCATGTTGGACTTCAAATTCAGATAGGGTAGAATTCAAAGTATTCATTGACCACCTTGTGTCTCTATCATAGTTATTTTCCCAGTGGTTGGCAAATAGCAGGTGTCCACTAATTCTCCAGAATACAGAACAATGATGTTCTGCCAGGCATGGTGGTTCACCTTTGTAATTCCAGCACTCAGGAGTCTGAAGCTGGAGGATTGCCATGAGTTCAAGGGTAGCCTATGCTGCATAATGAGTTCAAGGACAACCTGAACTTGTGCTCTGATTAGCAGACAATGTTCTCCATCCAGTCTCAAATGAACATCCAGTCTATGTGGCCTGTTAGGTGGAAGACAGTATCCATATAGATTCTGTCAGAATTCCAACTTAAGAATCTACAGGCTTACCTGGGTGATAACTGTTCCTTCTCTTTTGCGGAGTTACAGAAAGTTATCCAGATGTGGGACAGAAGGTTTTCCAGCTTGCTTTTCTGGCCCAAGTGAGCATCAAAATGGGCATAATAGATGGATTCAAGGTAGAGTGCTCTCCTCCATCTTAGTCATACTCTAGTTCCAAGAACCCTAAGATTTTTCCAAAGCTGTGGAAGGGAAATGCAGAAAATGTGCAGATTTCTACAGCACCGCTCCAACAAATCTTTGCTCCCATTTCCCCCTGGCAGAGGGAAGAAAGGACTCTGCCTGGGTTTTGCTTGAGGCACAGGGCTGTGAACACCTGCAAGGGCTGCTTGCCCCATCCCTATTTGGTTCTCCATTGCTCGATTGCTCATGGCCTCAGGTGAGCTGGCACTGGCCCTAGTTCAGGAACCCACTTTTACACTTCTGATGCTCATTCTGCAAATCTGGCCCTTGCATTTTCCACCTCCTATGGGTAGAATAGGACAGAGTCTCAGAATTTACCAAATCCCAGCTCCCCACCTGTGTTTTTACTCCTCACTCCAGACACCAGCTGTGTCCTTCTCCACTCTGCTGTATCTTTCTTTTCTCCTTGGATCCAGAGGAATCCCTACTTCTTGTCCCTGTGGCAGGATGCAAGCTCAGACTCCTGCATTTGCCACTGTTTCCATTGTCACCATTTTCCACATCTGGAAGCTCCTTGTTTGACCCCACTCAGCTATGACCAAGACCTCTTGAATCCTCCTTGTGAATGTACTTAAAAGCCTCACCTATCTAACCACCTTCAGTCATGAAAAAATACACAAAAGAAAAAAGCACAAGCTAGGTGTACTGGCAAATGTTTGTAATCTCATCAATGGAGTGGCTGAAGTCAGGTGATCTCGAGTTCAGCCTAAACTCTATGGTTTCTTCTAGAATACCTTTAGCTTTATTTTTTATTTCTTTTCATATTTTGTTTTTTGAGTTAGGGCCTAACTGTGTAGTTCAAACTGGCCTTGAACTCGGTACCCCGGCATCTCACAGCAATCCTCCTCCCTCAGCTTCCTGAGTGATGTGCCTAAGCTTTATAGGGAGACACTTTCTCTTATGTTTTACGTCTACACATCCCTTGAAAGCATCACATGCTCACAGGAGCATACCTTGGGAGGTGAAAGCATCATGGTTGTGAGATATTCATTGATAGCTGTGTATGATGTTGGGAGGTAAGTCCTGGGGAGAAGAGGTGCTTCACTGTGTGCATTGCCTAGGAGGGTATTATGTATCCTGCCTTCTCCCTTGATCACTTGCTGCTTCCTGCCTTCCATGCCCCTCTGCCAAGCCGCTCTGTCTTGGCATCACCCAACTTTGGGTCCAAATAAATATTTCCTCCTTTAAATGGTGGGTGTTGAGTACTGTGTTTCAGTGATGCGAAAGGAACTAAGATACTGTCTGGACATTTCTCCTTGAAGAAAACAAAAACATTCTGAATTCCTGCTTATTAAAGACATTTTAAACTGACAAACCAAATAGAAAGGAGAACAACTGCCATGAAAGCCAATGTCATTGAGAAGGAAAATCTAAACCTTACTTGAGTCTGTTCACCTGGGAAGACAGAAAATGTGAAGCACTGCTTGCCAACTCTGGCAGCAGGTCACTGTTCTAGACTGGCTGAGGGCAGGCCAGATGGGACGTCATTTTGAGGGTGAGTGACTTAGCAGATCTGGAGGAGGCTGACAGGATGCTCAGGACTCCCAGAGGACTAGGCAGTGGAGTCCCATCTTCTGGGATTCCTGGTATCTCCCTTGTGTCCTCTCAAGGTATTCCCTTGACCATTTCTTTTTTGAAATTGATCTAAGTACAACTTTCCTGTTCTAAAGATATTTTCCAATCAACACCAAATGTGTGATTAAACCCTGTTCCTATATGCAGTTAATCCTGATGGGAATTTTTGTCATTTTTCACTTTAAGAGAGGAATCAGATGATCATACAGGAAAGTGAATTATGGATACTGGAACAGGGAAGGATTCAGTATTGTTTTTTTCTACATCACTGATGTTTACCACTGTGGGTTGTGATAATTTTGAGAGTGGCACAGGAAAGGTTTTGATGTAGTCCTGAGATTAACTGGGAAAAAGGAACCATAAAGCATCACCGTAAAAGGACATTTGTTCCTGGGCTAAGTATGGTGGTGCATGCTTATAGTCTCAGCACTCAGAGCCTGAGGTAGAAAGATCACCACTAGTTTGAAGCAAGCCTGGTTATATAGTGAGTTCAAGCCCTGCCTGAACTACATAGTTAACCATGACTCAAGAAACAATTCATGCAAATGATTACTTTCCTGGAGAGGTGGCACATTACTATTTATCTCACCATTTTTTTTATCTCACCATTTTTAACACAGACAAAAAATTGGGGGTTGAAACCAGCCCAGATTCCATTGCAAGTTTGAGGCCAGTCTGACTTTCATAGCAAAAGGCTCTCAAGCAAACAAAATGAAAAAGGAAAAAAGATATAGAAGAATTGTTGAAAACTTGAGTATTCAAACAAACATAGGAAAACAAGAAAGGAAAATATTGAAGTTAAGCAACTTTATGAATATAGTGAAGTAACCCACCCAAACAATAGAACAGAAATCTCTTAGGAAATGTGGCTGGGTTTTTTTTCCTTCTCAAAAAAGTTTTAGGAGTCAGAGTCTCATTATACACACCTTCCTGGTCTGGAACTTGCTCTGTGGCCCAGGCTGGCTCCAACTCAGCATCCTCTTTCCTCAACCTCCCAGTACTGGAATGACAGCCTTTAGTAACCACTCCCTTCTTGTCCCTAGTATTCTACCTTTCCTAAGACAGGCTGTTGAGGGGAGTACTGGTGCAAACCTGTGATCTCAGCACTTGGGAGGCTGAGGTAGAAGGATTGTTGCCAGTTTGAGGTTGAGTCCTGTGGGAAACTAGGTGTAAAGGCAGAGGCCTGGGTTGTACTCTCCTCGAAAACCGAGGGAGGAGATAGTAAGCCATTCCTCCCTCTTTGCTCACTAGCATGCCGGTGCCAGGCAGTTTCAAGGAGAGAGTCAACTGCAACTGAAGCCTGATTAAAGAAAATACACATTTGGGTGCTGTCTGCCAATTATGAGAATCTAATGAACTCTCCTCTAAGCCTGGACTGTATGCTTGCTTCCTTCTTTGTGTGAGTCTAATAAAAGTGAGGAATACTGCCATTTCAGCATTCTTTTGTCCACTGAGGCAACAGTCCTCTGGTCCCCCTTCTTCTAAATTGTCTTTTGTCTTCTGTCTTTAATATCTATTCATCCCCAGGTCTGGATAAACTTGTAGTGTGGGTCCTACAAGTGGTACCTGAATGGGGATCTTACCAGGAACGATCTGCCTGAGCAGAAGGATCCATGAATTAGTGACAGGAAGTCTCTCAGTGGAGACAAGCTGGCTGGCAAGAAACAGAAGTAAGTCTACACAGAAAACTTTCTCAACCAGGTTAAAGAGGCAGAATTCATCAATCAAAGAGCAATGCTATGCCCATTTGTTAAAAATGCTGTTGCAGGGCTGGGGATTTAGCTCAGTGGTGCTGCTGCCTGCCTTGCAAGTGCAAGGTCCTGAGTTTGATCTCTGGTACCAAAAAAAAAAAAAAGAAGAAGAAGAATGCTGCGTCAGTCTGGTGTTTAAATTAGTACTCAATTGTTTATGTTTCAAGACATTATCAAATATAATCCTTGGTTCCCTTAGATTGGCAGGTTAGATATGGAGCATTGGTAACAAGTGGAAGAGAATTTAAATCATTCTCATTCCCAAGGCTCTGCTATACCCCCTGATACTTTCTTTGTATGGAGTTTTGTCTGTGCAGTCCTTTGTCCTTTGAGTACAAGGAAATATCGGACACCTAGTTCATCATGAGGAGGGGATAAAAATGAGGGAGAGGATTCTTGGCCACATCCTCCTCCGTCCTCTCCATCTACAGTCAGTGCTGAAGTGGTGCTGCCTTATCAAAGATAGGTCAGACAAGCCACACCCAATGAGGAGTCCTTTGAGACATTTACATTTCCACTTACTGCTCACCTTAGCAATCCACAACAGAATATTTATGAGCATCATCCTTCGGGATGCTTAAAAAATTAAAATCTCGTGTTCAAGGACCTTTTACATTAGGCTTATTAGAATCAATTCTGGGAGCTTTGTGCTTAGTCCTTTAGACATTAAGCATTTGGCTAGGTCTTGCCTTTCTGGAGGAGAATATTTGAATTTTTTTTTGTTTTGTAAAAGAAAATTTATTATTTTATTGTCAAAAGAATTTAGATATTTAAT
>NW_004624818.1:66737-89009 GCF_000247695.1 Heterocephalus glaber
TAATCCTCTTGTTAGAGACAGAACATGGATATAGATATAAATTAAAGAACACCAGCAAAGCAAGCCAAGGAAGCAGTAGCCCCAGAGATGTGACCACCTGTCTGGGCTAGTGCTCTCAGTTAAAGGTCATGCAAACACCAGAGCCTTAGACCAGATTTACTTCTCATGAGAAAGGTGTCTCCCACCATCATCCTTCTGCCCATAAAAAGCTACTACTATCATTTCTAAGCAAAAACGCAGACGGAATAAACAAAATCACTGCCCCCGGTCATGAAATGGCAGGCACCTGTATTACCTGAACATTGTCCTCACAGCTCAAGGCTTACCTCATAAGACCAGACACACTGAGCCCCACCAAAACGGCGAACACATCTTCCTACTTCCACGTCCTCGTGAGCTGTGTCCATCTCTCGGAGGCATTCGCTGATACGCGGCACCATTCTCCTGAGAACTTCTCCACTGAAGATCATGCCGGGGCCCCCCATACAGAAGTTCTCTCCGGGCTCCAGCCCCAGCTTCCCCAGTTCTTCAATGTTCCCCAGGCCCGTCTGCCCCAGGTACAGAGGCTTGCTGCTGTTCAGGGCTCTAAGAAACTCTTCTAACTTAGCGCCTTTGATGTAGACCTCGTCGTCAGCTCGCACGAACCACTCGTACTTGTCCAGGTAATGGTCGTGCATATACTTGATCATCATGAAGGATTTTTTCTGAGGAGGGTAGGAGTCATCCACCCCCGGCAGCGCGATGACAGGCACGGGCGGCGGGGCCTGGCCGGGCCGGCGTTGGGGACTGCTGACTGGAAAAGAACTCCGCGCAGCCAGGGATGAAGCGTGCCCAGGTCCGCTGCGCCGCCAGCGCGCGGCTGCCCAGGTACTTCTGAGCGGTCATCACCCCCACGTACAGGAGTCCCGGGGTCGGGCGCTCGCGGCGGCGGTGGCCCCGTCCCCGCTGCCGTTGTGGCTACTCCCGGGCCGGCCACCTCTCCGCTGGGCAGCCGCTCCCCCATCCTCCTCCTCCTCGGGTTCGCCTTCGGCCGCTGGGGCGCCAGAAAGCTCCGTCGCGCCCTCGGACTCCCATCTTCGCCGCCGCTGCTGCCGCGGAGGTGGCTGCTCCCAGGGACTGCTCCGAAAACTGGTAACTCCGGGCGCCTCCTCGGGCAGCGGCTGCCCCTGGAGCTCCTGGCGTGTGGGGAATGGCAACCACTCCTGCCGCGGCCGGGACTGGGGCTGGGGGAGCGGCTGCTGCGCGCCGGGGCCAGCGGCGGAACGGCCTTAGGAACACAGGGTGGAGCCGCGTTGCTTCCTCTCGCTCAGCTCAGCCACCCAGGGTGTAAGACCTTGGGCCTTACCAAATGCTCCGAGGAGCTGACTACAGCGAAGATCACCTGGGAGGGAACACACCGGACAAGTTGGAAAACAGACCTTTATTAGTCTGGCCAGAGGGCACTCTCCAAGCTACAAGCTTAGGGAGGCGAGAGGCTCAGAGCCTGAGGTCCTTTTATAGGAGATGTTAGAGGGAAGTTGGCAAGCAGAAATACAAAAGCGGAGAGGGATAAAACAGACCTGTTACAGATTGTCCTTAAGATAACATATTCAGATATGGAGCTGGGCAATTATGACGGAACACTACGCGCACAACAGACCTTCCTGGCACGACAACAAGCACATCCCTGGAACTCCATGTCTACCTGGTGATCCATAACAGAAGCAGACAAGTTGGGGCCCTATTACAAAATGGAGTAACTGTTGTTCAGTCTCACAGGGGGGCGATGAGCCAGGACGCGGCGGTGAAGCCCAGCACCAGTCCCAGCGCCACGCTCATCCACGGGCGTCGAGAGCGCAAGACCATCACAGTGCCCGGGGCGGACGCTCGCCAGGTGGTCTCGGAGGTGCCTCGGATCCCCGGGTTGACCCCTGGCCCTCCTCCGCCCCAAGCCCCCAGCCCCGGCCACAGCCCGCCGCCCAGACGCCCAGGCGCGACGCCTGCTCAGGGTCGGTCAGGGCGCTTGCCGCGCCGCGCCTCGCCTGCCCGGTGCAGCTGCCCGCCGAGCTCCCGCTGCGCTCCAGGCCGGGCTCCGCGCGAGGGTCGGGAGTGAAACTTCTCCAGGGAGCGGCTGTGGAAGCGGCGGCGGCGGCGGCAGCGAGAGGAGCTGCAGGCGAAGAGGAGGAGCAGCGGCGGCGGCGTCCGCTCCTTAGCTGCCACCCTGTCACTGGCGCGCCTGGGGGCCCTCCTCTGGGCTCCCGCCCTCGCTCCCGCCCCCTCTCCCCGCCGCCGGCCCTGACTGGCCCGAAGGAGGAGCCTTGAGAGCCACGGCCAGCCGGGGAGCGCGTCCCGCGGGGTTCCCCCGTCCGCGCAGAGTCCCAGCCAGCCTCTCTCCGGAAGGAAACGCCGCTGCTCGGGCAGCCTCCGGCTTCGAATATTTGAATTTTAATGTTAATTTTGAAGAACTGGCTGCTGACCAAGCTCAACAAAATTGTGCAGCCAGAAGGCTTGAGATTAATAACACGTGCTACTTGGCACAGGACCCTTTTGCAGACTTAGTTAATTAGTTGATCCTTTCCAATCAAGCTTATAAACAAATGGCCCTTCTACTGAAAAGAGTTTGTGTCACTATCCCGGAGGAAAGCACTCCTGTGCAATCCTGCCTGGATATCCTGCAGGGGTCCCAGGAGCCTCATGCTCAATTCTCAGCTTGGTTGCAAGAAGCTGTCTGATAATAGATACTACATGCCCAAGCAGTGGAGATTATTGTCTTACAACTGGCTTTTGAAAATCCTGATAAGGATTTCAAACAATCATTAGGGGTCATTCAGGCTACTGAAAGTTTTGGAAACTGTTTAAAGGTGTGCCAGGATATGGACACTGAAAGACACACATCTTCCATGTTTGTTCAAGCTATGCTTAGTTTAATCAAACAAAAACAGACTTCTTCAAAAATACAATGTTTTAATTGTAGTAAGGCAGGGCATGTCCGTAAACAATGTACTCAACCCCAGACGAAGAAGGGCGCAGCTGTCCTTGACCCAGAAGGAAAAGTACCAAGCCCCTGCCCTAGATGTGAGATGGGAAATCATTGGGCTAGTCAATATTGCTTTAAATACCATAAAGATGGCGGGAAACAGGGTGTGGGCCTGACCTCAGGTACAACAAATAATGGAGACGTTCCTAGTGCAGGCTTACAGCACCAATCCTCAGTGGGTCTCCAGAGGACTGTTGAATCCCTTACCATGGCCACCCCAGGAAGCACAGGGTTAGACCTTCCAGCTGCTGACTAAATGATCTTGACTGACGGAGATAAATCTGTTAAAATTCCCACAGGCATTTGGGGACATCTCCCCTCAAGTATTGTAGGTTTGGTTTTATGAAAAAATAAATTAAACCTACAGAGTGTTGAAGTACTTCCCAGGTTATTGATTCAGATTATTTCGAAGAAATTCCAATTGTGATCCAATCACATGATGTCTGGGTTTTTGAGTTAGGAGATTAAATAGCTAAATTTATTCTTCTACTTGTGGTCAAAACTGGAGCTGTTGGCTGAGAACAGACCCAAAGAGCTAAAAAGTTTGGGCATACCTCCCATAAGGAGATGTTTTTCACTTAAGATATCACTGGGCAGTCACCCATGTATACTCAAGATTAAAGGAAAATTTCTTCAGGGATTAAAGGATACCAGTGCAGACGTTTTGGTGATGGCTCTGTCTCAATGGCTACCTGCCTGGCCCACTTGGGTAGCAATCACTTCTCTGGTGGAGCTTGGGGTGCCAGGTGAGTTATACATACAGAGTGCTGCACCTCTACTGTATATAGGTCCCAGTGGCTTTAAAGGAGTCTCTGAGCCATTCATTGCAGAGATCCCAGTTAATTTATGAGGCAAGGACAAATGAAACAATCCTACCTGCTGAGAGAATGATGCAAAAGATGGGATACATTACAGGATATGGGTAAAAAAAACCACCAGGGAAATCTTGAGCCCATAGAAGTCCATCAGAGGAATGGAAGAGAAGACACTGGCTGTGAAATAAATTTTTAAAAGGAGTCTTTGCAGCTTCTCCCCATCCAAATATTTCTTTCCTATTAAAATGACACACAGATGCTTTTGTTTCAGTGGATCAATGGCCCCTATGAAAGAAGGAGCTCATTCACTAGCCCTTGGAATATTCTTATTTTTGTTATACCAGAAAAGTCAGAAAAGTGGAGGCTGCTTCAAGATTTGAGAGCCATTAATGCATGTATTTACCCTATAGGTACTCTGCAGCCTGCACTTCCTTCTCCCACTGCAGTTCCATGGAACTGGCCTATGATAGTAACTGATCTTAAGGATTTTTTTTATCCCCTTAAGTCCAGAAGACTGACCATGTTTTGGTTTTTCTGTTCCTGCCAATAATTTTGTCAAGCCCATGTGCCCATATCAATGGACTGTTTTACTACAGGGGATGATGAATAGCCCCACACTGTGTCAACATTTTTTGGTCAGGCTTTAGACCCTGTTAGAAAAAAATTTCCTCAAGACTATATAATATATTATATGGATGATATATTATTTGCTGCCAATTCTCAACAGCAGCTTACCCTGTTTCTGCAAAAAATAAAAGAACTTTAACACAATATGGTTTGTGCATAGCCCCAGAGAAAGTTCAAACTATCTCTCCCTGTAGTTACTTAGGAACCCTGGTAAGGGAAAGAGCAGTTTGAGTTCAGAAATTAACATCAAGAAAAGACTCATTATAAACCCTACATGATTTCCATAGATTACTGGGAGACATTAATTGAATTCACCCAAAATAGGGAATACCTATATATCAGTTAACCAATCTCTATAAAACATAATAAGGAAATCTAGATTTGAGTTCTCCCCATACCCTAATGCCTGAAGCACTTAAAGAGCTCCAGGTAATAAAAACAACTTTAGCAAGTAGGTGCTATGAATCACTTTAAAGGTGCCCCTTATACTGATTATATTGGCCACTCATTCCTCATTGAATTTCTTAGTCAAATAGTGGGTAATAAATCCCAACCTATTGAATGACTTTAATCTTCTTAATCAGCTTACTAAAAATCTTCAAATGCAGATCAATTGGATAACTTAATTCAACAGGCCCGTCACTGCAGTGTACAGCTTTTAGGATTTGATCCCAATCATATTGTGCTTCCTATTAATCTTGCTCAGTACAGCCATCAATTTCAAACTTTCTTGGTCTGGCAGATAGCCTTTGCTGATTATATAGAATTACTTGATAATCATCCTGATTAGACTGTACAATTGCATTGCCATTACTCATTTATTTTACCCAGAAATACTCAGCCAATTCCTCTTACAGGTGCTCCAAATTACTTTACAAATAGATCTTCCCATGGTTTTGCTACTTACTGGACTGTACAAAATCACCAAAAAATGGCTACCCCTGGAGTTTCTGCTCAAAGATCAGAATTAGTTGCTGTAATTACAGTAGTTGAATGTACTCTAGCAGGACCTGTCAATATTTTATGTATTCCACCTATGTAGTTAATGTCAGTAATTGTTTGGAGATAGCCACTGTAAAAGGCACTCTGGATCCCCCACCCCCATTCAATCTATTTTTATGATTACAGAAAGCCATTGAAAATAGGACTGCCTCTTTCTGTTTTTATTTTTGGAATTTTTATTAATATATTATCATCCTCAGGGTTTAAAAAGTATTGGCCTTTTAAACAAATTTCTAAGGCAATTTTACAATTCATTTGAAAGGTGATAGATACCACACACTCCTACAACCTCAGCCACTTTACAAAACAAAGAGAAAATTGCTTCAAAACTCCTAAGAAATGTTACTATAATTTAGAGCAGCTCTATATTTACTCTTATATTAATCAGTGTGTCTTAGATTGCAATGTACATTTTGATTGTGACATGCAAATATGGATTCTGCTTTGGAAAATGGATTAACTTGCATGCAGATTTCTGTAGAGATTCATAATCTCCAAAACAACGGAGGGGGGAATCAACATTATAGGTCTGACTCTGCCAAAACATACTTAGAAGAAACACTTTCACAGCTGTACAGACAGGGAGAGAAAACAAGTCATGGGATCAAGGTACTAAATCGTCAGGCTGCCAACAGTATCCAAATAGTTACCAGATTCCGTATACGATGTGTTTTCAAAGTGGGAAAGAAATTATTAGAGGCTGATTCAGACCATCAGTTACCATTACTTTATACAGTGTCAGTGTAATTCAATTTAATCTCCTTTAACCATTAAAAAGTTTATGACTACATTCCAAGGTAATAATTCGTTTTATGTATTTTTTTCCCAAGGTAATAGTTCATTTTAAATCTACTTTAATAAATTACACATGTATGTATTTGTATATGTATGATCTCTATGTGTCATTTTAAAGTATATAAGAGCAGGGTGAGACAGACAAGTCATGTAGATATTAATAAGTTTAGATGAACTGTCACTGACTTTAATACAGTATTGACTAAGAAAAGGTAGTTCAAGGCTTTAGCTTTGAGCTTGATAAAAATGTCAGAGTATGTTTGAGAAATCTGTCCTTATTGTACTATAAAAATAACTATAATACTTTAATATTTTCAGAAGAATACAAAGTCAATCATTTTTCCTTTATAAGTAAAGTTAGAATATCTCATTTGATATTTTGATAATCATGATTTTGGTTTGCCTATATATTCTGGGGTGAAGGATAAGATAATTTGGCCAAAATGAAAGGAGATTTTTACCAGACTACCTTGCGGTATTCTTCAGTAAATTCATAAGGAAACATTTTCCAACACAGCAGTGTACCCAGTGCTTTGAAGTAAAAACAGTGGCCTAAAGCCTTGTCTCACTTTGGTAAAAGTAGAACAGAAATGAATCTCCAACTTCAGCATTACATATTAGTTAGAATGGAGCTTGGATAAAAATGTTAAAATCATTAAGCAGAGAAGGAAATCTCTCCATTGGTTCAATCTATTAACCAAAAATTTCATGGGAAAATAAAAATCTGCTAAGAAAAAAAGGAATGTACATTTGAATTATATGCAATCTGTAATTCTGTAAGAATGGCTAGAATTCAAAAATCTTTGTAATAATATTATATCTGGTGAAATCAAATTCAATTATAATACCTGGGATTCCTCCTTCTCCAAAGAAGAAATTAAACTAATTATATAATTTGTTAATACTCTGCAAATTCCAATTCACAAGTACTGTATACAAAATAGGATAAATAATATATAGGATGTATCAATGAAAAGCTACAATCAATAATGCCAATTTTTGCTACCTTGGCAAGGTACTGTACATATACTACATCAATATAATAGAAAAGGCACAGCTCTGAGGACACGTTCCACATTTTATTTATATTTTAAGACTAATCTCAAAATCACATATCCATACACTTACTTTCTTTTGTTGACTACATCTAAATTTAAATGCACGGTTTATTTAACAAAGACTGTAAACAAATATTTACCATGTCTGTTACATGTAACACACAGGAACAGCTTTTGACAGAAATTCATCAACCCCCCCCAACATTTTTTGATTATAAATACAGGTATCAAAACAATACTGAACGTATTTTTGATACTACTAGCAGTCAGCACCCATACAGCTTCAAAATTAACACAGTTTGTGACAATATTCATTGTACCTGCTACTTTGAACAATTTCAAACTGTAGCTCTTTCACTAAGCAAGATGGATAAGCATGCCATTTCTGCTTTTCCTTTTTGAGATTTTACTTTTCAGAAACACACCTTTCCACTGACATCTGACAATTCTTGCCATGCTTTCATCTTGTAAACCTGAATTCTATTTGCATTGCTCCAGGTTCATGTTTAAATGACAGTGTCTTAATAAGAGAAAGAAAAATTGTGCCACATTTTTCCTCCTGTTACCTGAAAACATAATGGGTGTACGTATATTAAATATATTCTTACAAATGTCCAGGTCATGTTTACCAGCTGAAATTCTTTTACTTAATGTGTGGGTATTTTGCATTGTGATATTGAATCAAGACATTAATATGAGTAGAAGGTTGTTGATTTAAGACAAGTTTGAGATCCACTAAAACTAATTTGTTGTATGTTTGTCCTTATGGTGGTTGTGGAAGCTTCATATTTTCTTTGGACATCATTAGATGTCTTAGCTCTTTAAGTACAACTTTAATACTATATGAATTCTGACGTTTTGCTAACACTGGTATGCTGCATGCATCCACCATTCCACTGGAATTATTTATTCCATTCATATTAATTTTTGTTACAAATCTAACTGATGGAGGAGCTTCTGGGTACTTAGGTTCACATTCTACATTCAGGCTATATATTCTGTTTTCATAATTTGTCTTTGGTGGCCTAATAATCATGCCTGTCCACATTGTAAGTGTCATATCTTCATCATCTTCAAGACCCCAGCTAACCGTACCATCGGTTGCTCTTTTTTATCCTTCTTCAAGTTCTGCCAACAAGACAAAAATTACGAGGAACTTTAACTCCTGTGGAGACTGCCATCTTCTCTTACAGCCTGACACAGCCACCTGAACGCATGGGACATCACATGTCACTCTGCCTCTTTCTATATAGGTCATATACACTCACATTCCAGTTGTCCTGGATCACTAGCAGAAGCAAACCATCATCCTGATAGACTCATCACCTGGATTTCCAACAGGTGGTAATTTTCATTCTTATTTCCATCAGAACACTTGAGCCCTTATCTCTGACTTTAAACTTTCCAAAGCACAGACACACCATATTGTGTAGGCTTGTCCAACACGTCCAACTTTACCTACATCAATTTCACTGGAGAGTTGTAACCCCTGAGGCCTCCAGGCATGTAAACTGTGGCAAATGGATGTAACACATATACCCCAATTTGGTAGGCTTCAGTGTGTACACATCATCATAGATACTTACTCTCATTTTATGCATGCTATCTGCCAGGCAGGGGAAACTACAGGACATGAAAAACAGCATTGTCTTTCAGCATTTTCAAAAATGAGAGTCCCTAAGAAAATAAAAAGATGATGGTCCCACTTACATGAGCAAAAGCTTTCAAAAATGTTTTACAAGAGAGGTATATTACTCATTCTACTGGAATTACTCATTCTACTTATATCCAAAGGGGCAGGCTATTTTTGGGCTTGCACACTTGCTGCTACGATGCCAAATACAAAAACGAAAAGGGGGAATAAGCCATAATCTCTCTTTTTTTTCTTTTGATTTTTTGAGATAGGGTCTCATTTTGTACTACAGGCAGGGATTGAGCTCACTATGTAGTTCAGGCTGGCCTCAAACTCATGGCAATCCTCCTGCCACAGCCTCTGAGTACTGGAACTACAGGTGTGTGACTCCACACCTGGCTGTAGAAATTGAGAATGATTTTTAACCCTGTGTGGCTCACAATATTGTCTCTTCTTTTTGTGTAGCACTAGGAATTGAACTCAGGGCCTTGTACATACTAGACAAGTGCTCTACCAATGAGGTAGCCACTCTGTGGTGTCACAATCTCTTTAACCTAGCAATGTTTATACTTAATTTTTTGAATCCTATTGATCGTATGCATAGAACCCCAGAGGAATTACATTGGTCAAAAATATAAGAGCAAGGAAAAAAAGACAAAGCACACATATTAGAGCAGTTCCCAGAAATGGGAAAATGGGAAGGGCCAGTTACCTTATTAACACGGGCCAAAGGTTTGATTGTATCATTTCAGGAGATGGACAAACATTGGGGGTGCTCTTCAGGAACATGCAACCATGGAGAAATACCCGCCCACATGATGAGTCTGTGGCAGAACTTGACTCTGCTCCTTCCACCAGTGATGGCATTCTACCAGATGACACTGGGTGGCAATAACCAAAGGCAACCTCTATGATGTACACGACTTACGGACCCAAAAACATGGGGAAAATTGATGAAAACCCTGCTATGATCGCTATCATAGCATGTATTGTATATATATCTGTAGTACAGAGTGGGCACATATGCATAATCCTGCTTTGTTAAAGCCTGTTACTTGTCTGCTACCTCGAGTGAAGGACCAAACAACAATTAAGACATGTTCAACCTCTGCTTCTCCAAGTACAAAACAAAAAGGAGGAGATGTGGGAAACCAGGTGTAAATGCTGAAGTCTGGGTTAAACTCTCCTTGAAACATGAGAGAGAGAGCTGGGGATTTAGTTCAGTGGCACCACACCTGCCTCGCAAGCACAGGGTCCTGAGTTTGATTCCCAGTACCAGAAAAAAAGAAAAGAAAAGGAAATACAAGGGAGGAGATAAAAAGCTATTCCTTCTTCAGGTCCGTTCTTTAGCATGCCAGCACCACCCAGATTCAAAGAGAGAGCCAACAGTAGCTGAAGTCTGATTAAAGAAAATACAAATTTGGGTACAAGCTGTAAATTGTGAGAACCTGATGAACTTTCCATGAAACTTGGATCACCTACTTGCTTTCTTCTTTGTGCATGTATAGTAAAAGTGAAGAATACTGCCAGTTTGGGGCTGTTTTTTGCACTGGAGGCAAGATTCTCTGGCCCCTCCCTGGTCTTCCTAATTATCTGTCTTTTGTCTTTGTTCCCCATTTGCCCCATGGGTCAGGATAAACTTATAGGGTGGATTTGACAGAAGCCATCATGGAATTCATAGCAAGATCCAGTCTCAAAAAAAGAAAAAAAAACCCTTAACATTAGGCCAAGCAGAATGGCATAAAGCCTGTAATCTCCATACCTGGGAGGCTGATGCAAGAGATCCAAACCAGTTAAACAAAACATCAGGACCTTGCCTCAAAAGGAACACAGAACAAAACAAAACGGAACACCTAAGACAAACATTATGTTGTCTCCTTGGGAAAAAAAGGGGCACCCTGAGGCTGGGCCTCATCCTCAAGGATAAGGTCACAGGTATTAAAACTTCACTGATCATGTGGGAGCTGACCATGTGGGGCATTACCTCTATCATGAGACTGACAATGAGCCACAACAAACTAAACTCCTGGGAACCTGGGAAAAAGTTGGGGAAAGCCTCAACTCTCCAGGCAGGCTTTAGAATTAAAAATAAGGAATGAATGAAAGGTATCATGGCAAATATCCCACAGGGTAAGAAGGGAGTTCCAGATTCACTTGGCCCCAGAAAGACAAGAGTGTCTCAGACACATTAGCACAGTCAATTTTCTTTTTTATCTTGTGAGAAAAAAATAAAATTTCATAATCAAATTAAAAGACAATTCCAATAGTTATTATACTTTGTATTGTTTCCTCCAGAATAGTTACTTAGAGTGCAAGGCATAAACTAAAAACATTCTTACAAAAGAAACTTATTAGTCAGTTTTGAAGAGAAAGCTATACCCTGTTTTGTGTGCGTGAAGATGCACAGGTGTGTGTGTCTATGTGTGTGTACCTGTGTGTGCACGTGCTCACACTCAGGTCTCTTTGTCTTTCTAAAAGGTCCAAAACCCTTCACTGGATTTACACTTCAATTTGACAAGGGTCAGAGGAAAAATTTCCATAAGCTCACATTGAAAACACATTTGTTTTATTTGTAGTAAAAAGAAAGTAAGTAAAAATATGAGTGAGTAGACTGTCAAGCCATAGAGACTCCTTCAAAAAGACAAAATAACAGATATGAGAATGGGAGTTTTAAGAACCTCTAAGCCACCATCATTTCTTTCTACAATACATTCCTTTAGCCCAAGAGAGGTACATTTGTCCTCCTTTTGGAGGACTTGGTATCAGTGATACAAAATGTTCAATGGTCCCAGCATTACGGCTGTGTAGAAAGGTGGTTTTTCCCCATTTGGTCTGCTCTTTTATTTCCCTTGGCCTAAATAGAAAGATGTTCCCCAAAGCATGATTACACAGAACTCATTTTCTGCTGTTCTCAAATATACTATGCTCTGGAGAGATGGTCTGTTAATTATTGAAAGTGTGAACATTGTGTACCTTCCTCCACTGAAAAACCGTAAGTCCTGGAGGGACATGGAAGATGCCCCCAGAGAAGTCAGGAATGAAAAGGAGTGATCAGAATGCTCCAACAGCGTTTAGATGCCCAAGCCCTTGGATACCTTGCTCAGATAGCTCATGGTCTTCTTTCATTATTGACACACAGGTTTTTCTACATTTGAACTGGAATCCAGGCTAATGGGCCATGGGTACGGGGTGATAGCCACCAAATTTCCCTGGATTTCTGACCAATTTTCTACAGATATCCTCTCAGTGGCACTACCCTCATGGAACTCTGAAGCTTGAATCCACTCCTAGGAATTCAGATTCATATTTCTGACTGCAAGGACACAAGTCCAATGTCCCATTGCTTGCCAGAAAACCTTTTATCCTCTAATCCCATCCCCCAGTTTTACGTGTCCCTTTTCCACTCACAAAAAGCAGGGGTCTAGACTCTTTTGGGTCCTCTTATAGAAAATCCTATTCCTTGGCTTCTGGTTCCAAAAGTCCAGGAGAAAACTTCTGACATTTTTGCAATCATAGTACAGCTCACAGATACACGGAGAGGCCTCCATGCAATAGAGGAATCGGTGGTAACAATATTGGCAGGGATCTGAACCAAACACAGCCATCTTTGGCTGCCGTATGGCCTTCAGGGTTTCCATGAGCTCAGCACAAAGTTGGACAAATGTCCCTGGTTGCAGGTCGCCCATGTCATTATAGCTCTCTAGTGGGGCAGGATACTGCTCCAGACTTAAGTGGCTCATGCTGGCAGTGTGGCCCAGCAGATCCTTCAGGGCAGACATGGAGATGTTGTTCTCATAGAAACAGATGGTGGTGAGCTTCGAGCAGTGGCTGAGGGCAGGCAGGATGGCACTGATCTGGGAATCTGTCATGCAACATGATTCCAAATCCAAAGTGGTCAGGGTGCCTGCAACTTTCTCCACCAAAAGCTGCAGGGGCTTGGGACTAAACTGAGTCAGTCTGACTCCTCTCAGATCCAGATCTCTCAGCTGACTGATGCTTGGGCACTGGGTCAGATGGTTCCAATCTGATGGTAAAACTTCCCAGTGAGTTATTGAGAGGGTCTTCAACGGGATCTTCAGGCACCTGCAGAGATCAAACAGTTGGTTCTGAGAAATCATGGTGGAGATTGGAGGATGGTGAAGATGGCTGCTTTTATTTTTTCCAGTACCAGGGATTGAACTCAGGACCTTGCAGTTGTGAGGCAGGTGTGGCACCACTGAGCTAAATTCCTGGCCCTGAGAATGGCTTCTGAGAGGGACATGAACAGTGACACAAGGTCATTGTGATCCTGTGATGATAGCCAACCACCAACCCCTGAGTGTAGAAGGCACTGATCATTCGAGCTACCCCACATTAGTCCGAGTTCTATCACTGCCTTTGCATAACTGGCTTAGTCCTGAATCTCTACAGCCCATTTCTTCTCTGCCAAGCTGAAAACCAAACCTCTGTCCAGGCTAAACCAGGAGACAGGCAGAAAGTACAAATCAGGTAAGATCTGTCCACAGGGACTAGAATCCCTGTTGGGATCAATCCCAAACTCCTGTCTTCAACAAAGCTTCTTTTGCTATCCCCAGTCCTCACTCTTCTTTCTTTCCATTTTCCAGCACCTCAACTTAGACACAGTACTTAAGGAGAACTTGACAAACTTGTCCTCAGTATATATGACCCCCCACCCCCTGCCACCTGCTTTGTTAACATGATGACCTTTTCCTGACTGGTCACCTGAGTTTATTCTTATTTCTATATTTGTGGTTCTGCCCTACCTTGCTACCGATACAGCAGAAATAGGACAATCCACAGACATTCTAGTGTTCCAATCACTATTAAATCACAAATAGCTGGTAGACAACAGGTGTCCACTCACACACACACGCACAATACAGAAGTGCTTTGTTGTGAGCTGAAGGGAAAGCTCTCCATCCTACTCACCTGAGCACCTGGTCCAGGTGGCCTTTGAGGAAATAGGCACAGTCTAGGTAGAGCTCCTGGAGGCAGTTCAGCTCTCGGAGGTGAAGAGTGAACTCATCAACGTACTCTGAAATGCTACTTGAGGCACAATAGTACCCAGTAGAGAATGAAAAGAGAGCAAGTTTTTGAAGATTTCTCATGTGGCCCAGGTAAGGAGCAAATGATGCCAAGTTTTTCACATCCAAAAAGTCACACACTTCCACTTCCTGAACACACTTCAGATCCAGCATCTTCAGAACATCCATGAAGGTATCAAAAGGCATATTGTAAATCTCCATCTTCCTACAGCACAGGTGGACCAAATGTCTTTTCTGCTGGGCCCACTCAAAGAGATAGGTTTGGAATCCATTTAAATTTCCACTCACGGTGAGCAAGTCTGCCGTCACTTTCAGGAGCTGCTTTTTCCTGTTCACTTGGCAGTCATCGAATGTTTGTTCCCTACACTTGTCATCTGGTACCCAGGCATGAGCCATGGCTCTGGGCCCCAGAGTCCAGAAGTCCTGGTACACATTCCTCAAATCCAGCACTTGCAGTTTCCATCTACTGTGGGTGATAAAAGAAAGAGTCTCAGAAACGAGATAAAGATCCAACTTCCTACCTGTGCTTCATTTCTAATTTCTAGGCATTATCCACTGCCCCCTTTTCCTGCCTTCCTTTTTCTACCTTCTTTAACATCTTGCATGCAGCTTGATTGCATCTTGCTTGCAACTCCAAGTTCCTGTGAGAAGAGGCAGGTGCAGACTCCTTCTGTGGTTACCACACCCAGCGCAGGCAGCTTCCACATCTGGAAGCCACTTCCTAGATGCTCAGCAATGGCCAAGGCCTCTGGATCCTCCTCTCTCACAGCATCAGAAGCTGCTCCACACCTCAGCTCCCCACACTCCATGACCCCCACTGTCCTTCCCTAGAATCCCTGCACCCTCCCTCCAGGTCACCTGGGCCACCCTCACCTGGGGTGAAACTTATGTGCCAGCAGCATATCCAGCCCATGCAGCACAGCTTTCAAAGTCTGTAGATTCCTCTCCTCTGGCTGGAGTTTTTCTAGTTCAGATTGTGGGGTCCCAGATTTCCTCATCTCCATCAGGGACCCCAAAGGGAGGCAGGGAAAAGGCCAGGCTGGGACCATCACCTTCAGGACCTCATCAAGTCCACACATGAAGGCCTCCATGAACATTTCATGGAAGATGAGGCTGGGCAGGTCATGCAGAGCAATACAGGCTATGGACTCACTTTTCAGCAGGCTGTGCTTGGTCAGCTCATACAGAGTCAGTGGGCTCTGCATACTTATCCTGGTGGATCTGCAAGAACAAGGATCCTGGGAACATCCAGGAAGAGGCACCTGCTCAGGCCAAGATCAAGAGACTCCTTATGACCTAGAAAACTAACTCTGGACCAAGATCTCTGTCCTGTCTCTGGTGGAGGACTTCTCAGTGTGCCTCCATATCTCTGTCCTCATTGACCAAAAAGTCACAGCTCTGCCCCTTGTTAGCAGCAGCGCACCACTATCCCATCCACTATTGGCCACTAATCCTGTTCACTCCAACCCTTGTTAGAAGTGGGTGATGAGGAGTCTGAAAGCTCAGCTATGCTCATGCTGGAAAAATTTCTGATCATCACTCCATGGTCCTGGGTCAATAGCAAAGGAAATAGCACATGGCCCAACCAACCCACCTTTCCATTCAAATTATGAGCATAGCTGCAAAAGACTAGAGAGATGCTATAAATGGGTGCCATTACTTTTGCTTTAAAAAGCTGAACAAGACATTTTCGAAGCTCTTACAGGCATGTCATTTAGAGATGGAATATGCTAACTCTGTGATGTAGATTCCCATTCACACCTCTTCCATATTTGATAATTTGCCAGTTTGAGGAGGAGTATAGGGGAGAAAATAGACAACAACAGAGACTCTAACTCTAAAATACTGGATAGAGAGCTGGTTCTGGTGGCTCATGCTTCTTGTAATCCCAGCACTTTGGTGGCAGAGTTGAAAGGATTCCAAGCTCAAGCCCAGCCTGGGTATTGGATTAATTTAGCAAAAGCCTGTATCAAAAAGTTAATAAAAGTCTGGGAGGCCTGGGATTTAGCTCAGTGGTTCCACCACCTGCCTCACATGCACAAGGACCTGCGTTCGATCCCTGGTACCAAAAAAGAGAAAAACAAATGTCTGGGGATGTTCTTGAGTGGAAAGTTTCAGATTTCAATCTCTGTGAAAGAGAAAACAAAAAGAGAAACAAGATGGGCTTGGTGGCACACTCCTGTAATCCCAGCACTCTGGAGGCTGAGGCAAGAGGATCTGAGTTCGAGGTCAGCCTCAGGTACATAGTGAATTCAATGCTGGCCTAACTACATAGTAAGACCTTGTCTCAAAAAAAAGCAAACAAATAAAAACAATAAAACCTGATGTAAAGTATTGCATAGAATATTGTGTGTGTGTGTGTGTGTGTGTGTGTTTCACTATATTGTGAAATGAACCAAGAGTCTGCTCTGACACGTCCATTCTTTTTTTATTGAAATTCCATCTCATTGACTTGCTCATGTTGGGTATGAACTCAAAAGCTTCCCTCCTCCAACTTCACAGTAGGGGATATTTTAGACACAGGCAACCACTACTGGTGATAGTGTTTTTTAGGCTCATTTTTTCTATGTAGCAATGGGGAATGAATTCAGGGCTTTGCCTATGCTAGGCAAGTGTCCTACCATTGAGTTTTACCACATCCCTATATTTGATCTTTAAGTAAAAGTTAGTAGGTATGGTGGCATATGCCTATCTATATTCCCAGCACATAGAAAGCTGAGCAGGAGGATTACTTTGAGTATGAGGGCAGCCTGTACTATACAATGAGTTCAAGGCCAACCTAAACTACATAGTGAAACCTGGTCTCAAAAAAATAGTTATTAACCTTTAAAACCACAAAGCCAAAATCTTTGAAGTATCCTTTAAGGAGAAAAATATTTAATTAAAAAATTGTCAAGAAATATACTGCCTGGTGACTTAAGCACGAAAGTCCCAAATTCAAGCCCCCATTGGATACCCGTGAAACGGTGAGACCTTGTCTCAAAATTTAAAATGTTTGTAAAAAATAATGGCTAGGATGTAGCTCAGAATGAAGGCCCTCAGTTGAATTTCTCTCCTGAAAAGACGAAGAAATAAAATATTCCAACTGGTTGAAGTGACACCAGCCTGTGATGCCAGTGCTGCAGAGGCTGGCAAATTCAGGTGGAGTTTGCTGTCCGCCCAGCAGGTTAGGGGACCGTGTCTCAAAGTGGGTCACTGGGGGGACTTGTTAGTGAATTGGTAGGCACCCCTATGTTCTGCAGCCCTAGGTACTGAACAAATAATCCAATATCTTTCCCCCTTTTCCTTCCTTCCTTCCTTCCTTCCTGCCTTCCTTCCTTCCTTCCTTCCTTCCTTTTGTGTTGTACATGGGATCAAAGCATCTACTACATGCTGTTCAGGCCTCTAGTGTTTAGCAGTATTCTCCATGGATTTTTAAAAAGATTTGACTCAGCCTGGTGTGGTGGCACAGGCCTGTAATGGCTGGACTTAAATTCAAGCCCAGCCTAGGCAATTTAAGCCCTTCAAAATGAGCTGGGAATGGTGGTGTGCACCTGTAATCCCAGCAGTTTGGGGTGGAGGCAGCCAGAGGGATGAGAGTTTGAGGCCTGTCTGGGCTACACAGTGAGTTCCAAACAGGAGAATAAGGTAAATTTGATTTAGGGTCAAAACAAAAATCTCAGCCAGGGGTGGTAGGATCAGACTTAATCCAATCCACAGGGAGGCTGGGAGTGGAGGAGCTGGAGTTCAAGGTCACTGTGGTTACATGTTGGAGGTCAAGCACAGCTTGGGTGCCAGGAGTGGAGGCGGAAGCCTGTAATCCGGACACACTCTGGAGGCTGAGGCAGGGAGATTGCAAGTTTAATCCCAGCCTGGTCAAGTTAGTGAGACCTTGTCTGAAAATACCATAAAAGCTGGGGATATAACTGTGAAGGACCTGGGTTCAATACTCAGTAATGAAAAGAAAATTTTTTTAAAGAACAGCTTGAGTGACATAGCTAGGCCTTGTCTCCAAGGAACAAAAACAAGCCGAACGTGGTGTTGAGTGCCTGGAATCCCAGCACTCAGGAGGCTGAGGTAGGAGGATCAGCATGAGTTTGAGGTCAGCCAGGACTGCAGAGTGGAAGTCCAGCCTAATAGTGAGGCCCTCTCTAAAAAATATACTACCACAAAAACACAAAGTCTTAAACCTGTTGATCTGAAAAAAGAAACTATGAAACCCTCAGGGTCATCTGGGACCTCTGTTCTCACAGGACACTGGCCAACGGTGGCCAGGAGGGGCATCCTCATGGATGGCAGTGACTCACCAGGTGTAGACTCGGGTGATGGGGCTCTGTGGGTCTCCGGGATCCTGGCAGGACCAGGCGCTGACTGAAAGCTCCAGAACTGAGCATCTCCTCAGCTCCTCTCCTGCTTTTATCCTCCCTGTTAGCTACACCTTATGTGCCCAGCTCCTCCCTTCCCATCAATCTTTGATCTGTAATTGGGTTTCTTCCTCTCTCCTCACTTAATCCTGTGTCCACATTGATTGATTTTAGCAACTCTCTAGACAGAGCCAGAGAAGAATTTAGGAGAGAGTGAGGCTGGGTGTGGCGACACACGCCCGTAATCCCAGCACTCACTTGAGAGGCTGAGGCAGGAGGATAGGCAGGAGTTGGAGTCCAGCCTGGACACATAATGAGGTAAAGTCCAGCCTGTGCTACAAAGTGAGACCTTCATTTCAACCCCTACCCCCAAAAGTAGAAAGTGAAAATCAAGGATTCACCATTGATTTACTTCACAAACACAGATTTAGTTTTTTAGTTGTTGGTTTTTATTTGTACTGGGGATCGAACTTGGGTCCTTCAGCTTGTGCAGCAGGCAGTGAAACCACTACACTAAATCCCCGGCTTGATTTAGTACTATTAAAATGTGGGGCTGGGGATTTAGCTCGCTGGCACCTGTGACACTCAATTTAGCAACTTAGCAATACCAGCGCCATGTTGAGAACATTCTCCATTTTGCAAATATGTGACTTCCAGCTGCACTCTTTCTCCTGAAAGAAAATCCCACCCCAAACCGATGCCTGTAACCACAAGGTAAAATAAACAGAAACTGTGTTTCAGGTGATCTACAACAAACCATTACCCAGGGAAATGGGAGGAACTAACTGTGCTTATCCTGGCTTCTGTAACCAGCTTCTGCAACAATCCGTAACCCAGCGCAATGTGAGGAGGGACTTTTTCTGTGGTTTTCCCCTTTAAATATGCAGTCCTCATTTCAGTTGGGCCTTTGTCCTCTGACTTGGTTGGCGTGTACATGGGTCCCGGCTGGAAAATAAAGTTCTCCAGTAAGATCCCAGGACTGTGTCATGCTTTGAGAGTTCATCGCTAATCTAATTCAGGGATGAGGTCCAACAGCACCATCCTTGCCTTGCAAGCTCAAGGTCCTGAGTTCAATCCTCACTACCAAAACAACAACAGCAAAACAAATAAAACAACCACAACAACAAAAAACATGGCAGTCACAGATGTGAGTGTGAAATGGGAATTATTCTGGTTCTGATCTTGGGCAGGAATGATCCCTGCAGAAGGATCTTAGCTACCCCCAAATATTGATTCTCTTCTAAGGTTAAAACCACTATACATCTTGATGTTCCAGCCTCCAGCTCCAGGCTGCAGTCCTGGCTACTTTGGAAGTACCCTGAGGCACAATGAGCATTTGAACACAGGAGTGTGGTTACAGCTGTGTAAAAAAGAAAAGCCTCGTTAGCCATGTTGGTGGCTCACGCCTATAATCCCAGCACTCAGGAGGCTGAGGCAGGAGGATCACAAGTTCAAGTCCAGCCTGGGTAATTTAGTGAGTAAACAAGACCCCACCCCCACCCCAATAAAACAACGAAGGTCTGGGGATGTAGCTCAGTGCAGAAACTCTGTTCAATCACCTGTGTTAGAGAAGAAAAGCCACATGGACATCCACGGATCTGTATATATCTAGGTACAATGAGCAGAAACTAAGCACCACTCTCTTGTGACTAGGAGATAGTCAGTTTTTTGTGGTGCTGGGAGTGGAACCCAGGACCTCTCACATGCTACCCAAGCTCTCTACACTGAGCTGTACCTACACTTGAATTATTGGAAAAATATTGCTTTCGGAAAACTGAGCCATGAAAGCCCTGGTACCTTTACATACTCTAAAGAATGGTTTTGTTTGTTGGTTTCAGGCAGGGTCTCAGTATGTAGCCCACAATGGCCTTGAACTCACAGCAATCCTCCTGTCTCAGCCTCCCAAGTGATAAGATTATAGGCATGTGCCCTTGCCTGGCTAAAAAATGATTTTAAACACAGGAAAATGAACACAAAATTTATGCCATGTCAAAGACCTGGGAGTGTGAGACGCCACACCTTAGTGTCTAAGAAAGGCACCTAAAGTTATTGGACCTTACCAGAAGAGTAGCTTAGAAGTTGAAAATGTGCCTTCACCACTTTTTTGTCTCCCTTTAAACATTTTTTTCTCTTTCACATTTCTCGAGGTGGAAGACTAACCTCTGCTCCTAGTCCTATAGGAATATTCTGTTTATATGAAGTTTTACTGAATTTGAGAATTGGAAATAAAACCAATTGAGATCTTTAGTGTGTTATCATTTCACATTTAAGAAAAATTTATTAATTAGGCCTGGTGGCCCACATTTCTAATCCCAGAATTCTAAGAGGTTGAGGGAACAGCATCACAAGTTCAAGCCCAGCTTTAGCAATTTATGCAATTAGAGAATTTTCTTTTGGTCTTTTGAGAAAGGTCTGACAGTGCAGCCCAGGCTGGCCTCAAACTTCTGCTGACCCTCTTGTCTCCCTGAGTGCTGGGATTACAGGCATGTGCAACCACACTCAGCTCCCAATTAAGGAGATCTTGTCTCAAAAACAAAAAATCAAACAGAGGGTTGGGGTTGCCAGGCATGGTGGCATATGCCTGTAATCCCGGCACTGAGAAGGCTGAGGCAGGAGGATCAGTACATGTTTGAGGCCAGCCTGGCCTCCATATTGAGTTGAATACCAGCCTGAGCTATATACCCAGGCCTTATCTTCTCTCTCAAAACCAAAAACAAACAAAAGAAGGAGGGCTGGGATATAAACCCATGCAAAGTATTGTGTTCAAACCCTAGTCCTGAAAAAATAAACAAACAAAAAAACAAAGACAAAAAAAATAATGATAATAGGACTGAGATACAGCAAAATGGAAGCCATTCTTGGTGTTCAAACCCTAGTTCTGTCCAAATAATGAAAAAGAAGAGTTCAGAAATGAGAACACCAGACCCTCAAAGGGCAGTGCCCTGAGGAGGAGCTGTGGAAGGAATACTGACCTCCATGTAAGTGAATTTGTTGATTGGTTGCAGCTATACACTTTTTCTTCATGTTTTGTTTTCTTAGATTTTCTTCCTTTTCCTCTTTCCTATTTTCCTTCCCTTCCTTCCTTCCTTGCTTCCTTCCTTATTTCCTTTCTTTTCACTACTGGAAATAGAACGCTTAGTCACTTTAATAGTGAGCCTTTTTTGCCAAACTCAATTTTTTTTTAAGATAGTCTCTCTGTGTATTTCAGGTTGATCTTGAATTCACGGCAATCCTCCTGCCCCAGCCTCCCAAGTGCTGGGATTACAGGCGTGCATCACCATCTGTTTTTTGTTTTGAGATGGGGTCTTGCTTGTGCCCAAATTTGTGCTCAGGTTGTAATCATCCTGGTTTAGCCTACAGGGCGCTGGGATGACAGTTGTGGAGCACTGGGCTGGGCCAAAACTTTCTTTTTCCTTTATTACTTAGTTGGAAAGTTTCTACGTCCACATTGTGAATTAGGCCACTGTTTATGAAAGCCTAAGTTTAAGTTTGTTTCTGCCTAATGTGTTTGCCACCAATGGCGCAAGTTTAGCTGTCTATGGTCACAGTTTTACCAAGGTTATAGTAATTTATAAAGCTCAATTGCTTTTGTTTGGTAGATATTTGCAACTTCAGACTCCAGTTTATTTCTAACTGATATTTCCCCTCCTCCAATGACACAGTCTTGTTTTTGTTTTTTTTGGATTAAATTCTTTTACTGGTACATTGTAGGTATAAAACACAATTACATTTCTCATTGGGAATTTTACCTTTACATAATGCATCTTGGTTCTTATTTTTTCCACATTCCTAGCCCTCCCTTCACACCCGCCACCCTTCTCTATTTACAAAGACTTTAATTCCATTTTTTCCATTTCTCATCATTTTTCTTTTCCCTTCTTTCCTTTCCCCTGCCCCTCCCACTACCCCTACCCCTTTGGACCTTTTCTTCCTATTTT
>NW_004624818.1:146451-166680 GCF_000247695.1 Heterocephalus glaber
GAGAAATGTCTGTTCATTTCAGATGACCTTTTTCAGATTGGGTCTTTTAATTTGGGAGGTCTGATCTTTTTAAATTCTTTATAGATTCGAGGTAGTAGACCTTTCTCTGAGGAACACAGAAGTGATTTTCTTTTAGAGCTTCAAATACTTCACTCCAGGCTCTCCTTGATTTGAGGTTGTGTGTTGAGAAATCTGCTGCTATTCTGATGGGCTTTTTTCATAGGTGATTTGTTTCTTTTTCTCTAACTGCCCATAGAATTTTGTTCTTCTGATGGGTTTCTTGGATATTGACTATTATTTGTCTATGTGTAGATGTGTTTTTGATCATGGCTAGTTGAAGTTCTATATGCTTCACTTATCTGTATGTCCAATTCTCCACCTCTGTCTGGGAAGTTTTCTACTATTATTTCTGTGATCAGATTTTTTTCATGTCAATTGTATTTTCTCTTGGTTCTTCATGGACTGCTATCAGTCTTATATTACTCTTGTTTGCATCATCTAGCAGCTGCTGCATTGATTTCTTGTGGTCCCTTACTATTTTGAAGAAATCTCTGTTTTCATGGTCCTTAAACACTATCCTGTTTTCTATCTCTGATAGCCTTTCTTCAGATTCCCTTCATTGGCTATGCATGCTTTCAAAGGAGTTTTTAATCTCCTGAATATCTGTTTGAATCTCTTTCATGGATTCCATTTTTTTCTTATGTTGGGCAATCATGGTTTCCATTTCTTTCTTGTACTGGGCTTTCATGGCTTCCAGCATGTTTCTGAGCTCATCTATTTTTTTATCCAGTTCCATTCTAGAGCCTCTAATCATGTCTTTCACTCTGCTCACCATCTCTGTAGTTATCTGGGAGATTATTTCTGCTTTGAATTTTTCTAGCGCCTCATTCATCTTCTTTATTACTACCTGTCCTATCAGTTCATGGTGTCCAGGTGGCTGATTATCAGATTTTTCTACTTCCTTTCCCCCAGAATTTCCCTTTGTGTGGTGGAAGTCTGAGTTTGTGACTTGCTTAATGTCTTCTCATTTTTGTTCTTGGTACTCTAATTGGTTTGGTTCCTGGGTTGATGCTTTGAAGTTGCCTATTGTAAGTATCTTTGTTGATGTGTTCAGAAGCCTTATTCAATGATTGCTTCTCAAAAGTGTCTTGCCGGTATAGCTGGACTTTAGGTTTTGAGTCTCTAATGCCTCTGAGGCTGTCTCATTTTCATTATACCAGGAAGGATGACTGATTAGATCAATCACAACACCTTAGCCCAAGTGATAAAATCAGCAACCGGAGAGTATCAAATACCTTTTAGGAAATGTCAGTTTGTGGTGGTTATTAACCTAACAAATTTAACTGTGAGAATTAAACCAAGATCAAGGACCAATCCAAGATATGTTTATAGTGAATAAACTCTTCAATATAGCAACTTTACCCTTTGGGATGGGGATTCAGGAGTTGAGGAGGGAGGAAAAAGGAGGTAGAGGGAGAGGGGGAGGTTAGCAGTGAGGCCAGAGGGCACAGGTGAGAGAAGGAAAGAGAAGGAATGAAAACTAAAGAAGAAATACAAATTAGGGCCAGAACAGGAACAAAAAGGGAGATGAAAAACAATGTGGGACAGCAAAGGAGTGAGGGAGAGAGAAAGAGAGAATGAAAAGACAAACAGAAAAAAGAGAAAAACAAAAGTTTTAAATGAGTAGGAAAAGAAGAAAAAAATTAAAAATAAGAGTAAAAAGTAGTGGTGATTTTGAAAAGAACAGAAAAAAGATAAAAATGTAAGGTCTCCATGGTATATCTCTGTTGTCACAATAAACAATGTGTGCAGCAGTGTGCAGTTATAAGTCAGTGAGTCTCACTAAGCCAGACATGGACTCGTGAGATTCAGGCAGCTTCCTGGCTGCAAGTCCCAAGTTGACCTCCCTGTCTTCCTACAGGATTGAACTCTGCAAGGTTCTATTGTAAGTTCCAGCTGCCTTTCCCCTAAAGATAATACAGGTTCAAATGGGAGGTGATGATCTCTCCAACTTACCAAGTACGGTGGTCTGGTGTGCCTTTATTGCAGAAATTCTCTTCACTTTTCCAATGGGCTTCAGGTTTCATCAGGGAGCCTGACAGAACCCCTCTCTCTGTTGTTCACTTCTGCAGCTCAGGACAATGGCCTTTATGTCCCCCTGTGCCTCTGTAGTGTGGATCCAGGGAGCTGTACAGCCAAGAACCCAGAGGTGGGAGAGGGCTGTGGTTGCAGATGACCACACAGCCAAGCTGGCAGCTGGTGGGCATGCCTGGGGGGGGGGTCCACTCAGTCACCTGGCACTCTAATATCTTTTTAATATCTGGTCCTTGTGTTGAATTTCTGGAATATTCACCATTATATCCCTTGAGGAATATTTTTTGATCAAGGCTATTTGGATATTACATGCCTCACTTATTGGTATGTCAAATGCTTTTCCCCTGTTTGGGAAATTTTCTGTCATTACTTCTGTGAATAGCTTTTTGTGTTGTTTGTGCATGCTTCCTTTTTCATTGACTCTGATGAATCCTATATTATTCCTTTTTGCATTGTCTAACAACTGCTCGATTGATATCTGATTGTTTCTTGGTATTTTTAAGAAATTTATCTTTTTGTGATTGTGTTGTATATCTGATATTCTATCCTCACACTGGCTCATTTTCCTGGATATACATTCATTGGAGTTTTTAATCTCCTGGCTATCTGCTTGACTCTGTTTCACAGATCCATTTATTTCCTATGCTGTACCTTCATGGTTTCCCTTGCTTTATAATGCTGGGAATTCATAATTTCCATCATGTTCCTGAGCTATTCTATATATTTTTTATTTGTCACTGCTGTTGCCTCAATAAGCAAGTGTTACATTCTGGTCACCCTCTCTGTAATTATCTGAGAAATTATTTCCACTTTGAATTTTTCAAGAGCCTCATTCTTCTTTGTTACTTCTGCTCTCACCATTTCAGAGTCCAGGTGGATGGCTTTCAGAATTTTCTGCCACATCACTCCCTGGGTTTCATTTGGTGAGCTGAAAATCTGAGTGGGTTGCATCTTGTTTAAGTGTCTTTTCATTTTTTATTTTTAAAATTAAGTTGAATTCCTGGGTTGATGCATGTAACTTGCTTATGGCTAGGAGCTTTATAGCCAGTAATTTAGAACCTTCAGAATATTATCACTTTGCAGAAATGCCTATCAGATATAGCTGGGATTTGGGTTTTGAGTCTATTGCATGTTTCCACCTCTTCCATTCATTGGGCATGAGAGTTTTTTGGCTACTGGGCTCATTTTCTATTACTTTGGCCCTGGACTGTGACTTTTTTTGAAGACTTTAGGCAATCTCAGTCTTGATATACCCTGGGTAACAACTGATTGGCACAATATGTCAATTTGGATAAAGCAGTATACTCAACATTAGTAAGAGCATCAAATACAGCCTAGAATATTACAAAATTTGGAAAATATTAATTGCTAACTTTAACCATATGAACTAAACATGTGAAAATTTTATGCAGCAAAATTCCTGGAGCAACCAGGAAGGAGAAAAAAAAAGAAAAAAGAAAAATTTCAATTCAAGTTGTGTCTCTGCTTTCGCTGGCATCTAATGTGGGTAGATAGAGTCAAGTGCCAAACTGATTGAACCTAGCAAAGCCAGTGATATCTTCATGGTGGGGAAGTAGATAATCTCAGCCACCCTGCCCCTTTAGTTGCACAGAAGTCCAGGTCAGTTTCTGGCTCTCAGACTGGATCCAGATTCCTTGAGCCTACAAATATTCATGTTCCTCCAGTCAGCTTCAACTCTGCTCGATGACTTCCTACTTACTTGAAATTGGAACCCACACTGAGACATTGGGAGCCACCCGATGGAGTTGGCCTATAGCTGATTTGAGTTCTGAGCGCAGTTGGCCCTTCTCCAAGATGACTACTGGCCAATCACTGTTTCCTGGGTGAGGGCTGAACCCAAATTACTTACCAGTTCTTGCAATCCGCTGCAACCACCACTTCATTCCCTTGGTGCATTTCTCCATGGGGGACTCTCTGATCACCAGTGGTCACTGTGCACCTGCATGTGTGACCCACTCTTCCTACACCATGAGTTCATTCTCTGGGAAAGAATGCTGCTTGTTATCTCCTTCCTCTTTGCTGAAGTCTCTTTCTTCATTCCTCCCACAGTCTTGCATTCTTGCTTAAGCTCCTTCCAGGGTCTTTGGGATCCACTTCCCCCTTTATACAACTTGTGCAGCTGTCTTCAACTGTCAGGACACCAAATATTGGAGAGGTTCTTTCTCTGCTGCTCACCACTCCCCAGTCGTCCTTTGTCTTTTGAGAATGGATCCGCTATCCAGTCCTTATTAGGCTGGCCTTGAACTCTTCAGACTCCTGTGTCAGCCTCCTGAGTGCTAGTTACAGATATGCACATAATGGAGCTTGCAGGCATGGTGGAACACACCTGTGATCCCTGTGTTTGAGAAGCTGAGAGAGGAGGATTGCTGACTTTGATCCGAAGCTAGGCTAGTTTGAGGAACACCAGCATGAAATAGAAAGATACTGCCTTATAAGAGAAAAGAAAAAAAAATAGAAATGAAATCTATGTAAATATGGAAGGGTGGAGGGGGTGAAGGGCACACAGGTAATAGGGAAAAATAAGAACTAAGATATATCATGTACAGGTACATGTAATGATAAATGTAATCGTATTGTATTCCTAAAATGTACCCAAAATTTTTTTTCAAGAAAAAAACACAAAAACAGCAGTAAATGAGGAGATTGCAGTGATAAGAATGAATAAATGAGTAAAAGTTAGGGCTGAACAAAGCCAAGAGGTTGTCAAGGAATCCAGACACCTACTGGACCTGTACTTGAATACTCACATGAGACATGGGCTAGAAACTGGTTCAGAGCCTGCATAGGATAAGGAACTGGAATGAACCCTCACCATATACCTGGGCCACTGAAGTCTCAACCTAAGTAAAAAAGCAGACATCGATCTATCTATCTATCGATCTGTTTATCTATCTATCTCTATCTATTTCTATTTATATATCTATATTTACATCATCCATCAAGCTTTTTGTTTGACATCCATATCCTATTGCAAAGGGATATTTTTAAATTAACTTTATTGGTACAGTTTAGGTATACAATATAGTGACATTCATCATTGGAGATTTGTATCTTTACATAAAATGTCTTAATTCTTATTTTCCCCGTTCCCCTGCCCTCCCTTCAACCAGTCCACCTGTCTCTTTTTACAAAGAATTTGTTTCCATTTGTTCACTTTCTTGTATTAATTCCATTCCCTTCTTTCCTTTTTCCTGCCCTTCCCATTTACCCTCCTCCTTTGCAATTTTTTTACTATTTTACCTTTTCAATTATATATTTTGATCAGTAATTTCACTTTTAATTTCTCACACCAGAGAATCTATTCAGTAGTTACACATGGGTTTTCTATTAATTTCACTTAAGAGTATTTCCTCAGCGTGCATTCATTTAGGTGGAAATGCCACTAATTTCTCATTCTTTTTGTTTTTAATTTCTCATTCTTTATGGCTGAGTAGATGTCCATTTTATAAAACCCCCACATTTTCTTTATCCAGTCTCCAGGTATTGGGTAACTGGGCTGTTTCAAGGTTTTCCTTACTACAAACTATGCTGCTATGAACATGGGTACACATATAGCACTGTGGTATCATTCCTTTAATTCTTTTGGAAAGATAAACAGCAGGGGAATACCTGGGTCAAATGGGAATTCGAGTCCTAGTACGTTGAGATATCTTCATACTGGTTTCCACAGTTTTTGTACCAGTCTACACTCCCACCAGCAGTGGAGAAGTGTTCTTTCTTCCCCAAAACGCAGCCAACATTTGTCATTGGTTGATTTCTTAATAGCAGCTCTTCCTTCTGGGGCAAGTTGTAATCTCAATGGTGTTTTCATTTGCAAATCTGAAAACACCAGTGAGGTTAAACATTTTTTCATATGTTTATTCTCTATTTCTAATTCTTTGTCAGAGAAATGTCTGTTCATTTCAGATGCCCTTTGTTGGATTGGATCATTAAATTTAGGAGGTCTGGTTTCTTTTAGTTCTTTATAGATTCTAGACAGTAGATGTTTATCTGAGGAAGAGCTGATAAAATTATTTTCTCACATTATTGGTTTTCTCCTCATGCTGTTGCTGGTTCCTCTTGCTATACAGAAGCTTGTTAATATGAAGAGATCCCACTTGTTGTTTCTTTGGTCTAGTTCATGTTCACGTGAGGTATTGTTCATGAAATCTTTTCCTATGCCCATGTCTTCAAGAGTTCAACCTAACATCTCCTCCAGACAATGTGACATTTCTGTT
This sequence comes from Heterocephalus glaber, assembly GCF_000247695.1. The sequence goes on from NW_004624818.1 coordinate 152,784, forward strand.
TTCATATGTACCACTTTAATTCATTTCGATTTTAGTTTGGTGCTTGGTGCTTGATGTAAGTCTAGTTTAAAGCTTACACAGGTTGAAATCCAATTTTTCTGTCACCATTTATTAAAGAGGCTATCTTTCCTCCAGTGAGGGTGTTTGGCGCCTTTGTCAAAGAAGCAGTGGCTGAGTGTGTCTGCAGTTGTTTCTCCATCTTCTAATCTGTTACATTGATCCTCCTGTCTGTTTCTTTTCCAGTACCATCCTATTTTCATCACAGTAGCTTTGTAGCATAGTTTCAAGTTGGCGATTGTGATGCCCCCTACCTTGTCTTTAGTGCCTAGAATTGCTTTTGCTATTCTAGGTCTCTTCTTGTTCCAAATACATTTAGGGACTGTTTTCTCCAGATCTGTGAAGTATGCTGCTGGAATTTCAATTGGGATTGCATTGAACCTATATAGCAGTATTGGAAGTCTGCCCTCTTTCACTATATTGATTATGTCTTTCCATTTTCTGATATCCTCTCTGATCTCATTTTCAGAGTGCTATAGTTTTCAGAGTAGAGGTCTTTGATTTCTTTCATTAGGTTGATTCCTAGGTCTTTCATTTATTTGGATGCTATAGGGATGGAAGTTTTTCTCCAGTTCCTTTTTCAGTCAGTCTGTTGTTCACGTTCAAGGAAGCTATACATTTTTATGTGTTGACCTTGTATCCAGCTAGTGCACTAAATTTGGTTATTAAGTCTAGAAGACTTTTGGTGGAGTTCTTGGGGTCTTCCATATACAGTAGGATGTCATCTGCAAATAACGACAATTTGATTTCTTTATTTCTTATCTTTATTTCTTTTATTTCTTTGTCTTATCTAATTGCTGTGGCTAATGTTTCCATAACTAGATTGAACAGGAGTGGTGATAGTGGACATCCTTGTCATGTTCCTGATTTTACGGTGAAGAATTTCAGGTTTTGACCATTTGGTATGATATTGGCTGTTGGCTTTTCATAGATGGCTTTTATCAGGTGGAGGTAGAGATCATCTATCCCAATTTTTTGGAGGATTTTTTTAATGAATGGGTGATGGATTTTGTCAAATGCTTTTTCTGCATCTATTGTGATGATCATATGGTTTTTGTATTTGGCTCTATTAATATAGTGTATTGCATTGATCTATTTGTGTATGTTGAACCATCCTTTCATCAGTGGATGAATCCCACTTGGTAAAGGTGTATGATCCTCCTCGCAATTTTCTGCATTCTATTTGCTGATATTTTATGAATAATTCTTACATCTATATTCAATAGTAACAATGGGCTATAGTTCTCTTTTTCGGTTGGTCTTTCTCTGCTTTGGGGATCAAGGTGATGCTTGCTTCCAGGAATGAATTTGGGAGTATTGTTTGCCTTTCAATTACATTGAATAGTTGAAAAAGTAGTGGGAATAGTTCTTCTCTAAATGTCTTATAGAATTCAGCAGTGAGTCCATCAAGATCTGGGCTTTTCTTATTGGTAATCGTGTAATTACGTTTTCAATTTCCCTGATTGATATTGAGTTGTTCAGAATTTATAGGTCTTCAAGCCTGTGAAACTGCACCTGGCTTTGTAATTTTTATTTTGAGAAAGAATTGCCTCAGTTCCTCAGAGTAGGGGGAATATAGGCATTTGCCACTATTTCAAGGAAATATTAGAACAAATCATATTTGTTTTCTTTGAGTTTAGTTTTTTATTCTTTTTTTGAGGCAGCATCTATCTATGTAGTTCAAGCTGGCCTTGAACTCAAGACAATCCCCCTGCTTCTACCTCCCATGGGCTTAGACAGCAGGTGTGACCCACTATGCCCAGCCAATACAAAATTGTAAGACCTATTCTTAAATGGAAAAGAAGTAACATGATTGGTAATCCAAGGTACCATTTCTAGAAGGGAAGAAGCAACCAGAGCCCTCAAGATGTATAAATACATGGGATGTCAGAGTGATCTGGAAGCAGTTTAAGCTGGGATGTCTGGAGAGGGCCCTGCAGTGCAGGGGAGATATTTCCTGGGACTACATTACAGGACTGTTTACAGTCAGAATATCATCCTCCTTGGCTTGGAGGAGAATGTAAAAATAGCCCAAAATGTTTTTCTTCTGTTGGGAATGCTGCACTTCATGACACCCATTCAGTGTCCACATCATCACAAACGTTGTAATGACATTCACCTTATTCTCATTTTTAGCCTGCTATTGTTCCCTTACATATACTTTCCTCTTCTTAACTACGAGGTGAAACTTGGAATTTCCAAGCCACATATACTCATTCAGCAGTTATTGCCACTTGCCAGGTGTCATGCTCAGGTGTGGAGACCAGGATTGCAGGACCTTGAATATGCTTCTTGAAATTTCTAACAGGTGACTATATCATGGGAAAAATGTTGACAGATATCCCTAACACATGACTGAGTAATGGAACTCTTGAGTGTTTATCCAAGTGTGCAGACCTCCACCTAGATATTCTTACTTGCTCTCTTCATCACTAGGAGTGTTTGGAATTGACCAGCTGTCCTTTGGTAGATGAATGGATATCTCAACTTTGCTGTCCAGACCATGGATTATGGTTGAGCCATGAGAGCAGGTGGGCATCACAGGTGTAACCACAAGCGAATGAAGCCAAGCTTGACTTGACCATTCTGGAAACATCCAGAATAACAAGCAGGGATATAAGAGATAACCCAAGAGAAGGAAAGAAGATGAGAAGGGGGTGGGGGCTGGGAGTGTACTCAATGGCTGACCCCTGACCTAGCATAGTTGAGGCTCCAGTTCCATTCCAAGACCTGAAAAAAAGGAAGGAAGAAGCTGAACAGCACCAAGTTATTTTGATGATTCCTGATGCTGCAACCTGTCCCAAGGGACAAGAAACAACCTGATGCCTTGTTTTTCTAAAACCACAAGAAATTGCTGAGGTCAAAGTGAGAATGCAAGCTGGGTGTGAGAGCGCATGCCTGTAATCTCAGCACTCTTTGAAACTGAGATAGGGCCACAGGCTTGAGCCTAATAGTACCACTAGGCTATATAGTGAGAGCCTGTCTCCAAAACTAAACTTGCAAGTGGAAGAGGACCAAGATATGAAAGGGGTGGTGAGAGAACATAAAAATAGTCAGGATGTCACCTGTACATGTACCATCGCCACATGATGAAGGAAACATTGAAATAATGTAAGTGTGATAGCTAAGTGTGAAGATCTGGAGTTCAGTCCCCTATACTGAAAAAAACAAACAGTGATGAAAAGAATGCTTCCTTCTCCAAGATAAATATCATTATGCATGGGAAACATACAAGTAGAAAGAAACCAAAAATAATGAAGGCATAAATATCATGGAAAAGCAAGTCACTGAGTCACCATAAAAGATTTTATATTGAGGATTTATTTATTTCTGTATTTAATCTTTTTGGGAGATAGTCTCACAATGTAGCTCAGGCTGGCCCTCAAACTTAAGGGGACCCTCAGCCACCAAAGTGTCCAGCCACTGGACGTGTTCTACCTTACTTGCCAAGAGTCCCTTTATGCTCATTCCTTGACAATCTATGCAACAATAACTTCAGATACATGCGTGTGAATTCACTATTCCATCATCAATGATACACTCTAGACAACCCTCACAATTTTAAAGAGGAAAGGTTTACTTGCTCTTATAGTTCAGTTCATAGGTTGGCAAGGCAGAGGGAGATATACACAGGAGGGTGAGAGATGGAGCCTTCTAGGCCACACCTCCAGTGACCCACCTCCTCTGACCTCACCTCATTTCCCTGCATCACACTGAGCTGTAGACTCAGTAGAGAAGTCCGCTGATGAGGATCATGCACCCATGATCCAGTCACTTCTGAAAGGCCTACCTGTGGGCACAGGAGGCTTTGAGGAGACCTCTACAGAAGAAAGATACAGTCACCAAGCAGGGGATTCACACAACTGTCACATCTAAACCAACTTCGATAGCCGATACTCCTCTGTGATTTCCCAGTTCCCACTGGGCTCCAGCGTATAAAATTGGCACAACATGCACCAATCACAGGAGTAGGTACAGATCTGAACCAGAAGGGATGGCCTTATGTCCATCAGTACTGGTGCCAATTTAGCACAGACCTGGTGAAATTTCTCAGGGTGCACAAACTCTGTAGGAATCTTGGACTCATAGCTCTCCAGGGGGGCAGGATACACCCCCTGGGTTAACTGGCTCAGTGCACTACACTCATGCAGCAGGACCTGAAGGATGCCTAGGGAAATGGGGTTATCAGATCAACTGAATGTCTTGATGCTCAGGGGAGGCAAGATGGCAAGGAACTGGGCGTCTCTGATGTCACAGTTCTCTAGGACCAAGGTCTCCAGGGTGCAGGCCAGTTTGTCCAGCAGAGCCTAGAGTGTCTCCAGGCTGAATGACTTCATTGAGAACTTCCTAAGACTCAGGGACTTCAGCTGGCTTGTCCTTTTACAGTGGGCCAGATGCTTTAGGTCAGACTCCTTCAGTGGACTTGAACTCAAGGAGAGGGCCTCCAAGGGGGTCTGGCTCCTGTAGAGAGAGAGAGAGAGAAAAGTTGTTTGGTATAAATTGCCATGATGAGTGGGGTGCATGATGAAATGACCTGAAGGTAGCAGAGTCAGATTGGGGCTTAGCTTGCCTTCACCATCTGATGATCATCACCCAGATGCTGTGTGTTGAAGGCACTGTTCAGTTAACTCACCATCACGTGTGTAATTGGCTCAGTCCCAGTTCTCTACAGTCCTCTGTGCTCATTGCCAAGAAAAAAGCTCAGCTCTGTCCAGAGGAGGCCAGGGGGGGCACACGCAGAAAGAAGGAAGCCGGGCAAGATTATCCACTTGGCCTGGAGTTGGCCCTGTGTCCTGAGCAAAGCCTGTGTCCCTGTTCTCAGCCCTGCACTCTTGCTCCTCACCCTGAGCTCCAGACTCCTGCCCATCCCATGTGCTCATTGCCCTGCCTGGAACAAGTTATGGCTTCTGTCTAGATGTCCTCCAAAGCCTTGAGCCCTCTGCAGTGGGGATATGGGAAATTGGTCAGATCATGGGTGTGGTATCTGGATTGGTCTAATGATTGGTTTAGCACGGCTGAAGGTGATGGAATTCATGAAGAGGGAAACACTGCCCTCTTTCCTCTCTGCTGGGTGTGGATGGCAACAAGGAACAGAATTGTAGCCTGGATGGAATCTAAATGGATAGAAGGAAGGCAGGCTGGCTGCTTTCCATGGACCCTGCTATGGACTTGTTCTTCTGTGCCGGGTCTTGAAGTCAGATAACTATGGATCCAAATCTTTGTAAACTGAGCTAAAAGAAAATTTGCTCCTTTAACTTTCAGGTGTGAGGTATTATATTGTGTGACAAAATATAAGGCAACACCCAGAAGCTTTTCTGAAAGTTGGATATAGAAAAGGGCTTGCTCCCTTTAAGACCTACTAACCTTAGTCTTCTGTTCAATGAGCAGGTGTGAGAGCTGGCCCTCCTTTCATGCTCCTCTTCTGGGCAATTTAACCTACACATGCTTCCAAAGGAAGAAATCACAGCTCCCCTCCTTATGTCCCCTCGTACACTCCTGGTTTGCTGAGCACAGGACTGGTTGCAGACCGCCAGTCCCAGATTATTCCCTACCTTCACATGAGTTAGCACGGGACATGGGAGACCTTGCCATGGTCAAGACATGGCACTTCCATGGTCCAGACATCTCACTTCCTAGGATCTCCCATTCTACCACCAGCTTGACACACAGATCCCCTCTTCATATTCACTGTCCCCTTGAATGTGCAGGTAACCTCACCACCCACTCACCTGAAGATTTTGTGCAGAGTTCCTTCCAGAAAGAAGACGTCATCTATATGCAGCTCCCGGAGACCTTGCATCTGTCCTAAGTGAAAAGCGTAGATGCGGGAGTGCCACTTGTTTTTTGAGGCTGAAGTAAACACTTCTGGGCTCAGGCTACTGAAGTGAAATGTGTGAAGGTTCGTCATCTTCTTGAGGTGAGGAACAAATGCTTTCATGCTTTCCCGAGTCCAGTCGCTGAACACGTCCAGCTCCTGGATAGAGTCCAGTTGCACAGCACGAAGAAGCTTCAGGATTTTAAAGACAGCATCGGACTTGATCATCACCTTCTCAGAGCTCAGGTGTACTGAAGCTTTTCTCTTCCTGGCCCACTTCAAGAGACAGAGTTGTAATTCATCACGGTGGCAAAAGACCTAATCCAGGCTTCAAAGCAAACGTGCGCAAATATTGTCGAGGTCAGCTTCTTCTCCCTCAACCCAGGATTGCCTGCATCCTTTCTGCTGGCATCTTCTAGGTGGACAGCCCTCATGGCTCTGGGCCCTACAGTCCAGAAGTCCCGGTGTACATCCCTCCAATCCAACACCTGCAGTCTCCACCAGGAAGCAGTCTGAGAATTCAGGTAAAGACCCAATTTCCTACCTGTGCATGTCTTTCACTCTCTGGACATTCAGGGAACCCCTACTTTTCCTGCCTTCCAGTTTCTATCCTTGTAACCATTCAGTGCAGTGGGCTTTGACTCCTAGTCCCTCTGAGAGGAGGCAGGTTCAGGTTCCTCCTGAGTTCCCCACATGCAGCTTTCTCTTCAGGAAACCCCATCCCAGTAGGTGAACTCTGTAGGCCAAAAATCTGAAATATCAAAGCTTATACTTCCATCTCCCATGTCCTGAATACCAACTCTCCTTTCCCTGGGCTCCCAGAACCCTCATTCCAGTATCTATGTATCACCCTCACCAGTGGTGAGCCTTCTGGGACAGCTGAATGTCAATTCCATCCAGTAGGGCTTGCAAGGTCCGTAGGTTTCTCTGTTGCAGTGTGATTTCTCCAAACTGAGGGTGTGGGGTCTTTGGTTTCCTCAGAGTCATCAGGGTCCTCAAAGGGAGGCAGGGGAAAGGCCAGGTCTGCACCATTACCTTTAGGACCTCATTGTGTTCCCCCATAAAGGCCTCCATGAAAATTACATGGAAGATCATGGAGGGCAGGTCATGCAGAGCAGTGCTGGCTATAGTCTCACTGTTCAGCAGGCTCTTCTTGGTCAGCTCATACAGAGTCAGTGGGCTCTGTGTAGTCATCCTGAAAAACCTGCAAGGAGAAGAATGTGGGGTCACATCCAGGAAGGGGCATCCAGTCAGGCCAAGCTCATGAGCCCCCTTCTGATCCATGAAGACCAAATCATTGTTATGACCCCCGGTCTAGCTATAAATGGAGCCTTCTCAGTTTACCCCAATTTTTGACTTAGGTGGCCAAAAACCACACCTCTGACACTGTTGGCACCATGACACCACCACCCCATCCACTTGAAACCACTAGTGCTTGGCATTCCAGTCCCTGTGGCAAGTGGGCTCTGTGCTTTGTAACATCTCAGCCCCTTCTTGTTTGGGAGTTTCTGGTCTTTGCTCCAGGGCCTTAGAATAATAGCAAAGGAAGAGTCTTATGGCCCAAGCACCTTACCATCTCCATTTCACCCATGAGGCCACCCAGGAGATATTAGGGAGACTCTGCAAAGTGGATTTCATTTTCATTTTAGGAAGTGCAGTAAGCCGTTACTGCAAAAGCCATGTAACATTGTTCTAGAGCATGTTGAAGTTAGAGATGGAAAATGCTAACTCTGGTGTAGGTTGTTAAAACTCTTCCATGTATGTCAACCTACCACTTTGTGATTGAGTGTGTGGGAGAAAATAGATCAAAACAAGTCTCCCCCTTAAAAATACTGTAGAGACGTGGGCATGGTAGAAGTTTTTCCTCTCAGCACTCTAGGAAGCAGAGTCAAAGGAATTCCAATATCAAGCCCAACCTGTACCATTTAGTGTCTTAGCAAAAATTCTCTGAAGTGAATTCTTTTTTTTTTAATTGAGTTCATGTTTAATAATTACAGGCCCCGTGCCCCCCCTCCCCCTGTCCAGGCAGCAACAGGGGTGGTGCAGGGGCTGGGGCATATGCCCCCAGCAGTGAGGACCCCTTTTCCAAGAGTGATTTTCAGAAAATAAAAAAGGACCTCAGGGGCAGGGCTTGGTGATCCCCTCAAGACACACCAAATTTCAAGACTTTATATATAATACATCTCTGTGCCCCCAGGGAAGGAGTGGGTAACCTGGCAGCATCCTGGAGGGGGCCCCAGGCAGCCCCAAGCCATCCTGCCTCTTCAGCCACTTTATTAGCTCAGACTCATCACACTACAGTCACCTGCTGCCACCACCGCTCCCGCCCCCTGCAGTCCAGGTGGCTGGTCGGGCCATTGGTGTCCATGGGGCTCATGTCCCCAGCCCCACCCTCCCTCAGTTGTAGTCCTACTCCTCCTCCTCAGCCTCCCGAAGCCAGTTGCAGAAGGTTGTGACAGATTTAAGGGCCACACCCTTGCCCAGCTGCTCAGCGGGGTCCTTGCTGCTCTCCCAGCTGTAGAATGCTTACTCCTTCACCACGTCTTCATCATGCAGCGCATCGAAGAACATCCGAAACAGGTTGGGAGGCTGCTCTAAGGTCACCACAAGGGCCTGGAGGGCGTAGAGCGCTGGTAGCTCCTTCTGTTCATCACACAGGTACTTCTGTTCAGCAACGAATGCATCACCATCTTGGCCGTCAGGTAGAAACTCCTTCCAGCTGAGTTCAGCCTCTCGCCAGAGCATCCCCACCTTTTTGGGACCCATGGTTTTGCATAGAAGCCCCAGGATCTCCAATAAGAGGGAAGTAGCTTTGCCCAAAGGTCTCAGAGGCTTTGTAATCTCCCTGAATAGTTCTCCCATGGCCAGCCCACCTTCCTGCAGAATGGGTGTTACCAGTTCTGCCAGATAAAGCCACACATGGGGGATGTCAATCTCCATGTCCTCCGCCACTTCCAGGATTTTGTACAGCCCTTGGTAGTACTGGGCGGTGGAGAGGTGCCCAGCACACAGCAGCCTGTGGAGCAGCTTCCCCATGTGCTCTCGAGCGATGTTGCTGCGCTCCAGTGTGGACTCAATGCCATGCCGCACAAAGATAAAGAGCAGGGAGGGCGAGGCCAGCTCCTGTACACACTGCACTGCTTCCTTCATGTCGTGGAGATGGAGATACTCCTCAATGATGGCCTTGGACTTCTTCTCCAGCTCCTCCTCAGAGAGTTCAGCCTTCAGGGGGCTCACTGTGGGGAGGGTGGCTTCCTGCTTTACAGTGTCCCGGCCCCGGTCACGATCTTCCCTGAGGCTCCAGGCCTTGCACAGTCCCTCAGGCTGGGAAGGCTGCTCTCTACTCCACTCTTCCACTTCTCTGCTAAAGCTTTGCTTGGTGGCAGGTGTCCGTGCACGATCTGATCGGTCCCCATAGTCACCACTCTGTTCGCTCCACTCTACTCGGTCTTTCCGGTCCCCAGCTTTCTCACTTCGTTCCCGGCTCAAGCTACTCCTCTGCACCACATGTCTGTTATCTGTGCTCTCTGTAGGTACTGCCTGTTGAAGAACTGAGAAGCGATTCAAGGTACTAGTAGCTGGACGAGCAGGTTCTGATGCTGCCTCGGAGAGCTTGGCTCCTGAGCCCCCACTGCTACCTTTGCCCCAGCTCAGTCGCCCTCCTGGTGCAAAGAGCTGATTGTTGGAATCAATGGAGCCAGGCTTTGTGATCTTGGTGAGTCGTGAGGTGTCAATGGGGCGGCTGCCTTTGCTGATGGGGACTGTGTTCCAGCCACCATCGTCCACAAGTGGGAGGCCACGACTAAGGGGTGAGCCTGGAGGGCCTCCCCGATGCTTGTCGCTGCCCTTGGCCATGACCTGCTGCACTTTGATATGTTCGTGATGCTCCTCCATCTCGGCCTCCTTGTGGATCTGATCAATGGTCTTGGGACCCTGATCTCCATGGCGTGGTACCCAATTGCTCTGTCGCAGATCCAGCACACCCTGCAGCATAAAGCGGATGCGAGATGACGTCTTCTTTTCTTTAATGATTTTTTCCATCTGGTAGAAATACTGATCCATTCGTGGCTTGGCTTTTGCAAAATCCAGGTCTTTGCCAATGGTGGTGAGCAGGCGGCAGAGGCATTCCAGGGACTCATCTTGGTTCTTTAGTAGTTTGACTATGCAGTCATGCATAATCGCCTCGGTTAACATCTTGAGCTTGAATAACTCGCCGATAAACTTGATGTTCCCTAAAGAGCGCCTTCGGGCCGTGTCCCGAGCCTCTTCTAACTCCTCCTTCAGGTGGCCCCGCTCCTCTGCTGTAGCAGCTTCATCCATTTCTTTTTGCTTTTTCTCAAAAACTTCATCATCATCTTTGTCTTTCTCAAATTCCTTCTGACATCTATTCAACAACAGTTTTCGGAAGTTAAGAGTCACCGTTGGCTTTTTTCTAGTGGGCACATTCAGCTCCATCAGGCAGCGGCACATGTTGGCGTAGGCCACAGAGAAGTTGGGCTCTGAAATGGCCTTCTCGAAGATGAGGTCAATGACTCCTTTCAGGCATTCCTCAGTGTCAATGGCCAGCTGTGTCACTTGCTTCATCAGCTGCTGGAACATCTGGGGTGTGAGCTTATTCAGGATGCAGCGCACCCTGCGGAGTAGGTCCTGGGTCTTGGTGCCATCAGCATCCTCTTCTCCTCGTTCCTTATCAGCCGCTGTCTGCTTGCTGCTTGGTTTCCAAGCCTTCTCTGCTTTATTCAGTTTTATATCTTCAGTCATTAACACTGTGGCAATGATCTTGTGTGGTTCTTTTCGGGGGTCCTTCAGAGAGCGCCTGGGTCCTAAGCCAGCCTGCAGCCCTCGGGGCAGCTCCCCACCTGGCCCACCCCTCAGGGGCCCAAGAATGCTAAGGGCTGGTTGGCCAAGGTTGGCAAAGGATGGGGTGAAGTCTGGACCACAGTTTATGCCAGGTAGTCTTGAGGGATCCAGTGGCCACAACGGTGTCTTATTGGCTTTGTCCAGCACCACGCCAGTGATATGGGGCAACCCTTCTGGCTTCTGCATACTGGCAAAGATGAACTGAAAGCCAAGCAGGAACTCTCGGTCGTAACGCTTTTTCTCCTCCAGGTTTAGTGGCTTCCACTGATCTGACTTATAGCCGTACTTCTGTTCCCCAGGCTGAATGTTCTCAGCATTCTGGATTTTGTCCTCTTTGGAGTCCCAGGTCTCCTCTGCTTCCTCAGGCCGTGGGGCCACACTGGTGCCCTCAGACTCTGGGCCTGAGTTGTTGCCTATGGGAGGCTGATTCTCTGCCTCTGGTACTGCTGGGTTTGTCTCTTTGAAGGCATCTAGGAGGTCTCCCACAGCCTCCTTCTTATTTAGCTTCTTAATTTTCCATCTCCTCTTTGGCACAGATACTGCCACTTGGGTGGCTGCTGCCACCTCCGAAGGGGGGAGGGACAAATGGGCTGGGACAGGTGTGCTCTCTGAAGAGAGATCCTCTCCACCCTTCTCATTCTCAGCTTCAGCTTCTCTTCCTTCTTCCTCTTCCTCCTCCTCTTCCTCTTCTTCTTCCATTTCCTCCTCCTGAGGAGGAGAAGGAGCTGGAGGAGTTGCAGGTGGAGTGGCAGAGAGGATGGCAGAGGAAGCCACTGACACAGTAACCTCTTTAGCCTGCTCCTCTGGCTCACTGACTGGGCTCAAGTCCACAGCTGGTGGTGAGGGGGCTCTGTTGAGCACTTCCTCAGGTTGGGCAATTGGAGCAATGGGCTCAGGGGATTCTGAAGGGCAAGCCACAGGCAGAACAGGGGCAACCTCTGGGCTTGACTCCACCTCTGGCTCCAGCTCCTCAGATGGTACTATGCCGTTAGCCTCGGGAACTTCTACCTTGTGAGATTCCAGGGGAGCAGGAATCTGGAGCCCACTGGAAGAGAACTCGGATTCTGGAATTGGTTTGCCAAGTGTCACTTCTACTTCCAGTATGGGTACGGCAAGAGGAGTGGGTTCTGGAGAGAGGCAGTATGGCTCCTCAGTTTCGTGGGAGATGGGAGTTGATTCTTCTACAGACATTTGTATCATCCCAGTTGGCATAGTGTCCCCAGGAAGAGAGAGGACTCCAAGATTAGTCTCAGACCCTGGTTCCAAGATTGGGGATGGTGATGGGGTTGGAGATGGTGATAAAGGCTGGGACTCTGAAGGGCTGTGCTCTGGGCCTGGCAATCCTGACCGGCTCCCAACAAGCACTCCCTGAGCCTGGTCATCTGGCCGGACAACGACAGCAACCTGGGGCTTCTTCCCATTAGCTTGAGGCTCCAGACCACCTCCCGTCTGGGGAGGGGTGAGTGTGGAGGCAGTTCGGGCCCCAGACATGATCTCCTCTGTGATATCTTTCCCTCCTTGGTTCGGATCTCGAATTCGGATAGTTTTACGTTCCCTCTTAGGAGCAATCTGGGGTGGCTGGTTCAGCAATACCGGGGTGGAGGCCACACCAGCAGGAAACTGCTGTACAACTCGGGCTGGGTAGTAGGCACCAGCATAGGTCCCAAACTCAGTAGGGCTTACACCAGGATAGAAGCTTGGGGCTCCTGGCTGCACAGGGTACTGCTGTGTCAAGACAACATATGTGGAACACCCCTGTCCAGGGATATAGTAGGCCCCCTGAGAGGCTGAGTGGGTGATCTGGGAAGGGATCATCATTACTTGGGATCCAGCAGGGTAGACATGGGCAGCTGGGCCAGGGCGGGCAGGGGCTGCACTCTGCACTCGGGAGGCTGCACTGCTGGGATGCTTGGCCCAGCTAGGGTAGAAGTGCTGGTGGGGCTGGGAAGGCATGTTCTTTTGTGTTGCTTGTGGCATACTGGACACCACCGGTGAAGTCTGCCCCAGGGGAAACACTGGATGAGGGGAGAGACCAGAGTTCAGCAAGAGGGGAAGGCCAGATGGGGCTGAAAACCAAGCTGTGGGAGTCCAGGGGATGGGGTGGGCAGGGGGCCTGTGGGCTCTGGAACTTTGTTCATTTCATTTGGTGCCACACCAGGGTCCCCCCAGCATCCGCTCTGTTAAGAATAAGTCCACTGTGCAGCCTCAGGCTCTGGGCATCTGAGGGCCTTCAGTCTCCTTCAGTCTGCATGGCTGAGCCCCAGAAAACCAACACAGATGTAGTCCACAACCACTTCTGGCTCTCCACACAGATCCCGCTCGGTGGCCTCCACTTCTCCGCAGGTGCAGCCAGCGCCCCCACGTGACCGGAGCCTGGGACGGAGCCTCTGTTGGCACCTGAAGTGAATTATAATGAAAGGAAAAAAACATATGTGGAGGTAAGTCAGCAGAAAGGCTCTGGTTTCAAGCTCAGGACCACTGAAAACAATGCAACAAATAGAGCCAGGTATGGTGGTGAAAGCCCATCATCCCAATATTCCACAGGCTGAAGGAGATGGATGAGTCCAAGGTCACAGCCAGCCTGCACTACATAGGGAAAACTCATTTAAAAATAACAACATAAAACACCCCACCCAAAAGAAACAACTCGACTCTGAAAATTCAAATACAAAATTTAGATAGAGTTTTAATTTGTGCACAGTCTCATTGGTTGAATGTAGCTTTTCTTCAGGGTGACAGCTTCAACACTCCTTTTGGCATTTAATTTTAAGATAAGATCTAACTTGCCCATGAGAAAAAAGGGCCCTAGCTAAAATCACAAATGAACATCGATGAAAGATCACTGAGGAAAGATTAACTGAACATTAATGTGTGAATAAAGGAGAGGCCAAATCAGCCTGCTGCAAACAGGCAGATCTGCACACATCCTACCAAGGTCCCGAGTCACACGGAAGACACCGAATCAGCCCGTGCCCCGGCAACAATCCACTGTACCCCCCACCCCCTGTTCCTCTGTACAGCCACCTGGTTCCACACTACAAAGACACAGAGGACACCAAACTACCAGACCATGATACTGATTCCCGCTGCTCCCAGCCCAGAGGTAGGGGCTTCTGAGCCACCGTCCCACTGCTCCTGGACCAAAGGAAGGGGCTTCCTGGCCAC
>NW_004624818.1:191617-216985 GCF_000247695.1 Heterocephalus glaber
TAGTGGGAGGGGCAGGGGAAAGGAAAGGAGGGAAAAGAAATATGCTGAGAAATGGAAAAAATGGAAATAAAGTCTTTGTAAATAGGGAAGGGTGGAGGGCGTGAAGGGAGGGCTAGGAATGGGGAAAAAATCAGAACCAAGATGCATCATGTAAAAGTACAAGTTTCTAATGAGAAATGTAAATGTGTTGTATAACTAAAATGTACTAATAAAAGAATTTAAGAAAAAAAAACCCAATGCCTATTTTATACTAAGATGCACATTTAAATGTGTTACAAAGATAATATAATCATGATTGTCGTACTAAAATATTGTTTAGCCCTTGATTTCTAAACCTTTTTTCTTTTAACATTCTACAGGAATTCTACTAGAACAACCATGATTGATATAAATAACAGTCCTCTAACTAAATTTTATATTCCAAAATGCTTGCTATTCAGGTAAAATTATAATAGTTATGTTCACTACTCCCGTTGCAATGCTAGTGTTATTGATCTTCTCTTCTGGGTGTTCAACAACTAAAGTTTAGGGACCATAGCTAGAAAAGTAATTGGGCTAAGAAGACAGACAGTATTTTGGCCCTTGCCCCCCAAGGAAAAAAAAGGAAAAAGGACATGAGAGAACCTTTTCTATGAGATCCTACAATTTTGGTAAGTCATTCAACCTCCTGAGCAGGGAGATTGCTGGACACCAAAACAATAAGAATCAACAGTGCAGTGTGTCAAAGAAATGTCACCTGGAGGGGAAAATCTCCCATGCTTTCACAGAAAACAACACAGTCAAGCAAGGCCAAGACACATCCTGATGGCTGACACTGACAGGAACTGAGAGGCTCTATGCATGATTTCAAGGTAATCCCTGAGGAGACTTAATTGACCTTGCTAGATAGCAAGAGGTTAATTTTATTTGATATAGGTCTCACTATAATTTGGTCTTGAACACCTAGTGGAAAAGTATAACTAAAAGATATGTAGAATCAAGACCATAGCAATAAAGCTAGATTTTAAAAAGAGACTCCACTTGCTGACCCCTTCTGGCAGTTCCCAAATATATCAGTGGCTAACCACTGTTATGGGTCATTAGATAAAACTGTGGTAAAATTTATATGAGTTCAACAAGTGTTTTCAATTTTTTTAGCTAAAATTGTTTTTTAAATTATTAAATTTTTAATCTTTTTATGGCTAAAATATAAAGAAATTATGACAAAATATCAGACTTATAGATAATCTCCATTAATGAAGGGTCTATGAGTCAACAAGTTACAATTTGTATTTTATTCCCTTAAAAATAATTTTTCTAATTTCTTAAAAAAAATTTATTGCCTATAGGCTGCCAAACTCCAAGTGATCATGCAGATAATATAAATAACAAATATGTTAGAATTTTTTTACCAAAACTCACCACATTGACTTTATAAGAGTCTATAATTATTAAATTACCACATGATCTTTATTTAAGGCCTATTGAATTAGCTCTCTAAAAGGGATCCCTAAATGTAGTCTTCCCTACACTGATCTTTCTCTACTCAAAGCAGTCAGACGAAACCTGCACCTCTTCTCCTGAAATTGCAGTTGGGGAGAGCCCTTTAAAAAGGAACTTATTATAGACAGCTAAGCCAGTTAAACACATTATAGGTCCTTATAGCCCACAGGGAACAAGTCATGGTTGGGCATACTCACCTTTTCCTAAAAACACACTTATATATAAATAAAAAAGGGGATTTATTGGGAGCTACTCTACATAATTTTGGGGGAAAATCATTTCACAATCAAATTATGATTAGAGCTGTCTGAGGCCTACTCTTCTTGCCTGCAGGCCATCTGACATACGGCAACATAACTCCATTTTGCCTCTGGCCACAGGTGAGGCCTCAATGGTCCCATGATGCTGTGACACTCAAGGACGAGATTACATTAGACCTTGGTTCTTTGAGAATTGAGTAGTAGTACAAAAAGAGAAAGGTTTCACCTGGGGAGGTACAAATTCCTTATCAGCTTAACTCATCCTACCTATTGTTGTAAGAATGTTTTGCTCATCTCATGGTCCTAATCAACATAAGCTCCTCATTGACATAGGATTACTGCCACCCTCCAAGTCATCTGATACTTCCTGAGATTATAAAATCCTCATCCTTGTGATCATCCATGGCCTCTGAGTCATCTAATACTCCTTATGAACACAATAAATAACGACAAGCTCAGAGAGTCTTTGTTTTTGCCCACTCTGTGGCACTGACCTCCTGGCCCCCATGTATTTTGAAATTATTCTGGTCTCTATTATCTTTTTTTTTCTTTAGCCCTTGCCATCCCCCTTTTGAGGCAGTCAGAGGATTGGTCATCCTCTGATATATTTGACAGAAATTTCATTTATATGAGAATAGAAGGGAAAAAATGGAAACAAAGTTGTTGTAAATAAGAAGAGGAAGAAGTGTTGAAGGGAATGGAGGGGAATGGGAAAAAAGAAGAATCAAGTTATATCATATACAGGTACAAATTTCCAATGATGAAAGTTATTATTATTTATATCTAAAATGTACCAATAAAAAATAAATTAGAAAGGAAAAGAAATTCCCCCCAAAAGAAATTTCATTTATAGATGTGAAGATCCCCATGAAAGTTCAGTCAGATGTTCATTCAGGAAGCAATGGAAAACAAGGCCAAGAGGTAACGTTGTTACAAGAATGTTGGAGTCATGGTTCATGGTGACAAAGAATGAAACAGTGGAGCCAGGGATTTAGCTCAGTGGTGCCACCACCTGCTTCAAAAGTGCAAGGTCCCCAGTTTGATCCCCGGTACCAAAAAAAAAAAAAAAATGAATGAAACTGGAGGAAGAAGCCCAGGTGTAAGCAAACATTTAAAAGATGTAAAGTTGAGAAATAAAAGCTATAACTGTAAGGAAATCAAGCTCCTACTAACCAGGAGGTGGTTCTGAATCAGATGCCCATGAATGTTCTTTGTTTTGGGCCTTTTAAGGGATTTAGAAGGGAGCTCAGGCCTTTGTGGAAACAATATATTCTCTCCCTTATAGGAGACTATATAATTTTTAGGTCTAATCTGTGTAGTGCTTACAAAGTGTCTGTGTAGGGCCCATGTGCCCTTGAGTCAATGTCCTGTCTGATCATGTCCTGAGGAGGTCTCAGACAGGCAAAGAACATGTGGCACATTATTTTGTACGATTTCTGGAGGGTTGTGACTTAGTAGACTATTTTTATTTCTTTTACTCTATTTTGGGTGCATTGTCCTTATTCTGACCTAGAATCTTAATTCTTATCTCAATAATTTTTGGTACACTCCCCCCTCTGAAAAGATAACCATAACTACCATTAGAGAAAAGAGTAGTGATTACTTTAGCTGTTTTGAGCTGTACAGGAGGCTAGGAGAGTGCTAGGTGTCAGGACCATTCTCTAGAGTGTTTGTCTAGCAACCCATGATAGAAATGAGGTGTGATCTCTTCTATAGGTTCCATCTTGATGACTATCTGAAGTTTAATAGATTCTAGGCAAGAGGAAATAAAGTGAACAAGTAGACTGAGTAAACAAGGCCTAAATATGCAGAGGAATAGCAAGAGTGTCAATATTGGTGAAGTTTTAAAAGTGTCCAAGCTTACCCCCCATAAGAAATTAAGGAGGAAGCATTTTAACCTAGATTGAGTGAGAGACTATTTTAGGAAATAGCCCAGACTAGAGATAAATGTAGACATTGTGAAGGTGGACTGTTTAAGAATGTGATGTCAGGGAGGGCACTGGTAACAGTATATCTTTTTCTCTGAGACAAAGGCTGAATATCATATAAGAGTTTTCTACAGAGGAAGTAGATGGCAACTTCTTCAGGATACAGTGGTGGTTTTGTCCAGGCAAACTTTTTTTTTGAGACAGTTTTTCACTATGTAGTTCTAGCTAGCCTGGAACTCACTATGTAGCCCAGGCTGGCTTGAACTCATTGTAATCCTCCTGCCTTAGCCTCCAAGTGCTGGGATTACAGGGGTGTACTGCCACACTTGGTTAGCCAGGAAAATTTAGAGATAAATTGTAAACCTGTGTCACATCAGGGGAGATAATGGTTTCCCAACATGACTATGGGCCCACGGAGGAGGGTCTGGTTTAGAAAACCAGTCACCTTTGTACAGAGTGGGTGGTCATTAATTGTGTGTTTATGGGGGTTTGACTTGCAATGTTTTGGGTGATAAGAATGAAAAGAGAATCTGGGTATAGTTACAAGCTAAATTTACTGCTTTAAAAAATTACCACATTACTGGGTCCCAGTTAATGTGAACCTTTCTCAAATTTGGTTTTTAATAGCTGTAAACTGATTGTAAAGATTTTCATATAGCATGCATTCTGCACACACTGGTGATCACATGCCCAGGCCCTTGCTCAGCTGTGGGATCACAAGGAGACAGAGAAATGGTCTCTGCTTTTTCAAGGGACAATCTCATACTCTTAAGGCACAATCAAGAGATTCTTCTCCTTGATATTTACTTAAATGAGTAAACCAGGAACTGATGTTCACAGGACCTCTAGAGCATGGTGTATTATCAAGCCATGAAAAGCCACGAGGACATTTTGGTGCATATTTTTGTGTGAGAAATGACAATGTGAAAATGCTACAAAAATGACGATATTCTGGAAACAGTAAAACTGTGGAGAGAGTAAGAAGGCATTGATTGGTAGAGACTGGAGTGAGGGAGAGCAGCCAATGCACAAAGCATTTTTAGGCCAATTGCAACTGCTCTTTATGATGCTATAATGGTGGGAATTCATCATGATTTGTTTTTCAGAAGCTATAGAATGTACAACACAAAATCTGCAGCTTAAACTATAGACTTTGTGTGACAATTGTGTGTCAGTTTGGCTCTTCAGTTGGAACATAAGAACCTCTTTGTGGTAGAAGTGTCACAAGCTAGTTCTGAGGGTTCCCGAGGCTGACATAAGGAATTTAACCCACCCCTGTAACAGAAGCACACTGGTTCACCAACTCCTGTAATGGAAAAAGAGTTTTCAGGATGCATCAAGAAAAGAGGCATGAGAAGGGTTTATTAAAGGGTGACAAGATGAACTCAAGTGTGGAATGTGGGTCCTCGGAGAAAGGAGATGATATAATTGGTGACTGAGGATCTTTATTTGTTTTACAAGGTAGAAATCTATGGAGTGCAACAATCTATAGTCTTAGTCTTAGTCTTAGTCTTAGAGGTTGGGAGAGGATGGCCCACCTATTGTGAGCTAGTCCTGGGGAAAAGCCAAAAGGGTGTACCCTTCATGGGTGAAAGAGTATTATAGAGAGCTAAGTTAGGTAGAAATATCATAGGCAGTCAGACAGGGCTAGGTCCTCAAGGAAGTCAGTGCAGAGGATGAAAACACATTACAACTGTGGCTGGAGGCACATTTTTTGAATTTCAGGCCTTAAGGTAAGGACAGAGTGACCAGGCCTGCATGCCTTCCCAAGGGATAGGTAGTATACTATAATTGGTACTGTCTGGTCCAATAAAGTCTACATAGACATCAGACACCCCAGTGGGTGACCAGGACCTCCTGATTCTGCTCTTGCTAAAAACATCCTTGTCCTTTCTATGTACACTTGCTACATGTGACCTGCTTCCCCATTGTATCATTATTACCTAAGAGGCTATACTTGTGATCTTATTGGTTGATCTTAGTTTTGTCCCACTTTGTACCCACCTTGTAATTTTGCTCTGTAAAACTTTCTCTGTAACATGCAGTCCATGGCAACCCAGTTTTGGATCCCATCCTATCTCTCAGGAGATATCTCTCCCAATACATTTTTCCTGTGTTTAACCTAGATGGTTAATGCAAGATAGGAATAGTGATAAAGTATTATATGCCATTATGATTTTAGTATTCACTAAGAGTTAATTTGTTTGTCTCTACTGGCCACGTACAGTTTAGTTTTGCAAACCTGGCATCCAGCAGAAGGGCAGACAACAATTAATGAGGCCCAGAGACTCTGGCTCCTATCCAATTTGGTGTAACTCCACCCTTGGGAGAGGGGTTCTCCCTAGTGCAGTGAAGCTTTTCCTCAGCAAGGCCAATGATTAAGACTGAGTCTCCTAGGCAAACCCGTGACCAGTGTTCAGGATCTTGCTGTTTCCTTAACACTGAGAATCCCTGGTAAGAAGAAATCTTTCTTTTACACACTTAGAATGTTCCTGGCCTTGAGTGTTCCCCTAGTGCCCCAAGCTCCTGTCGCTACGGTTGTTTTTTAGTATCAAAGTAGCTTACATGGAGCTTTTTCCTCAAAAACTCTCCCTTTCTCCTGTCTTCTGTGGTTTCACCAATGACCTGCCCTAGTATGCATGACCCTGATCACCTTTCCTGCAATTTCAAAGGAACCCTACTCTACTGAGTTGATCTTTCATGTGCTCTTTAGGCTTATTACCTTAGAGTAACCCAAAGAACAACCACAGAAATAAGGAAGAAAGAGCCAGGCATAATGGACTATTCTTAAAATCTCAGCATGGTGGAAAATTAAGGCAGGAGGTCCAAAAGTTTGAGCCCAACCTGGACAATTCAGAGACATTGTGTGGAAATAAAGAGGCAGTGAAGACTCAAAGATGAATTCACAAAGATGAGCCTTCACAAAGATGTGAAGGCTCAAGTGAAGGCTCAAAGATGAATTCCAAGAATTAGAGGTGTACGGGGAAAAGGGAAGAAAATCCAAGAAATACAGAGGTAACAGTTGCCCAGAGAAAACTAAAGAATGGGAGGGAATGAGCAACATGGCAGAAACCTTTTTTGATCCTGTAAAATCTTGAGGTCAAACCTCACTGATCAGGCAAGACAGGGTCCTTTCCCATCACTTCCTGTAGATTTGTAAGGTCTAAACTTGAAATCAAGCCCACTGAACATGGAGAAAACTAAACAGCAATTTCTTTATTTCTAGTCATTTCTTTACATCCATCCACATATTGGCCATGCAAAAAATCACCATTCAAGCATGATTTTACAACTTGAAACTCAGATTACTTTTTCAAAGCCTATCTAGGACTCATGTCCCCAAACATCAAAACCACTTTTCAGATCAACACTTCTCCCTCCAATGCCACCCATTTCTGTCTGGCCTGTGCCTTTCACAGTCACACTGAAATATGAACTGTCTGGTTCCCAATGGCATGAAGGAAGCATAGGATGTATGAATTCAGCTAGATGAAGATATAATCAGGGCAGCGAATAGACTCCTTGTAATGGATTTTTGAGTTACCACAGAAATCACACTGACTAGTATTGAAGCAGATCATCCTGGGATAGTTTAATGGCTTCATAATCCTCTTCAGTGCATCACGAATCTTGCCCAGTCTAATCTGATGGGCAGCGTTCTGGCCACCACAAATCTCCCAAGGAACAGGATACTGCTCCATTCTTAAGTTGCTCATCCTGGCAGTGCGGCACAGCAGGCTCTCCAAGGTTGCCACAGAGATGCAATTCCTTATGTACCTGAAAGTGGCGAGCTTGGAGCATTGGCCCAGGGCAGGAATGATGGCACAGAGCTGGGAATCACTGAACCCACAGGCCTCCAAGTGCAGCGTGGTCAGAGTGCCAGCAGCTATCTCCAGCAGAACTTGTAGAGGCTCAGGAGGAAAATCAAACAGCCGGACCTCACTCAGATATAAGTGTTTGAGCTGCCAAGTGCTCGGGAACCGGGACAGATGGTTCCAGTCTGAGTGTGAAAGCCAGCAGTCAGTTATTGAAAGATTCTCCAAGGGAGACTGCAGAGACCTAAAGGGAGACCAAGCAGTTAGTACTGGCAGTTGAC
The DNA here is from genome assembly GCF_000247695.1 of Heterocephalus glaber. The sequence continues at coordinate 199,384 of NW_004624818.1, forward strand.
GAGAAGGGAATGGAGGAGCAACTACAAGGTAAAGGAAGACTGCTTTCACCCATGTCACTTGGGATAATCATCTGATGATAATCATCAGTAAAATGCTATGTGTAGCAGATACTGATCATTCATGTTACCCCACTTTAGACTGAGGTCATTCACCATCACTTGCATGAGTCGCTGAGCGCCCAGTCTCAATAGTCTGCTTTTCTCACTACCAAGCAGCAAACCACTTCTTGGGCCACATAATACTGATGGAAGTGAGATAAGAAGGAAACATCAGACTTGATCTGGCTACAAGTCCTGGAATTGCCACTGTGTCTGCAGGAAGACTGTTCCTATTCCAAGGACCGCACCCTAATCCACACCCTCAGCTCTAAACTGCTGCACCTCCTATTTGCCCATTACCCTTCCTGGAGCCCTAGTGGGATTTTTTTTTAATTTGTTTGTCTCTGAGACCAGGTCTCACTTTGTAGTTCAGGCTAGTCTTGAACGAACTATGCAGCCCAGTCTGGCCCCAGTCAATCCTCCTGCCTCACCCTCCAGAGTGCTGGGATTACAGGTGTGTACCAGCACACATAACAACAGCAACATTTTCAAGAGGGGCCATAGAGACAGGTTCACTACTTGTCACATGCCTGCTGTGTAAGACCTCAAACATTGAACGTGAGGTGTGAGTTATTTCCCTCTTTCATGCACTCTCTCTTCTATATTTCTCAATACCTTAACCTAGACATGATTCCTAAGGAAGAAGTAAGCAATGTGCCATCACAGTACCCCACATGTGGCATCCCAGCATGGTGGCCCTTTCCTGTCAAGTTGTTTCATGTTAGTTGTTATGTGAGACCTCACTTTAGCACGGAGGTGTGACCAAGGAAATGTGTTGACTCTCTAGTGTCTGGATCCCTGTTACATCTGGTGGCAGACACATCATCCATATCCATTAAACTTTCTAGAACAAAGAAAAGCTTTTCTGTACTCTGCAGAGAGAGCTTACCCGAGTATCTGGTTCAGGTGGCCTTTAAGGAAAGAGGCAGAATTTATATAAATTTCCTGAAGACAGTGCAGCTTGAGAATCTGAGAGGTGAATTGATTGGCCAGCTGTTCTCCCTTCTCTGTAGGAATGAACTCTGCTGCAGAGATGTGGGAGAGAATTAGTTTGTGAAGATTTTGCATCTGGCCCAGGTAAGGGGCAAAACTCGCCAGAGTAGAAAATGACCAGAAGGGACACAAATCTGCCTCCAGAACACAGCTCAGGTCCACCATTTCTATGGCCTTCCTCATGATTCGGATGGGGACTGAGCCAATGTGCAGCTTCCTGCAGTCCAGCTGCAGTGAACCTTTTCTCTTCTCCACCCAATCTAATAGGTAGAACTGGAATAGGAATTCGAGTAGATATTCCATCCTGATGTGTAGGTCTATGATCACCTTCAGAGGCTGCTTTTCCTCCACATTTGACCCATTCTTTTCCATTTTCCTAGTGCTTGCGGCCACAGGGGAACAGGCTTGAGTCGGGTTTTCAGTAGAGGCTTTCCAGAAGTCCTGCTGTGTGTTCCGCAAATCTAGAACTTGCAGTTTCCACCTCCTGTGGGTAAACTAGGAATGAGTCTCAGAATTTAGGCCTTGTCCCAGCTTTCCTCTTGTACTATATTCCTCATCTCTGACATCAACTGGTTCTCTCTCTAGTCCTTCTGTCTTAATTATCTCTTCTTTACCATGGATCGAGGCCAGTCCTTACTCTCAGTGCCTTTTTGAGAAGTCAGGTAATATTGCTCCTTTCACTGCTGCCTCCTCTGTTCACAGCCCTCCTCCCCCAGCTGCCAGTACCCAGGGGGCTTAGCAGTGGCCAAGGCCTCTCTGATCCTCCTCATGGAAACCATATGAAGCCTCTGTTCCTCCTCAGCCCCACACTCTCCCTCACACTTATTATGATTTCCCAGTCCCTCCCTCCAAGATGCCTGGGTCATCCTCACCTGGGGCGAACCTTCTGGGCCAGCAGCACGTCAAGCCCATCCAGCATAGCTTGTAAGTTTTGTAGGTACTGTACCCGCAGCTGGGAAATATGCAGGTGTGTTTCTGAGGCCTCTTGTTTCCTCATGTGCATTAGGGTCCCCAGTGGGAGGCAGTAGAAGGGCCAGGCTGGAACCATGGCCTTCAGAACCTCAGTGTGTCCCCTGGTGAAGGCCTCCAGGAACAGTGGTTGGAAGAGGTCCCCTGGCAAGTCCTCCAAAGCCTGGATGACCAAGTCCTTATTTCTTAGAAGCCTTTGTATTGCCAGGTGCAAGAGTGTGTTTGGGGCCTCTTTGCTCATTGTGGTGAATCTGCAAGGACAAGTATCCTGGAAAATAATTCAGAAAAAGGCATCCTTCATCCTTTTAGCTAGGTTGAAAATCCCTCTCTCCTCACCCATACAGGAACCAACTTTCAGCTCTATTTTGTGGTGTGGCAATGGCAGCAGACTCTTCAATTTACCCCAATTGTATTCTGTGCTTATTGCCGAAAGCAATAGCTCTGTCTCTAATGACACCAGGATGAATGTGTAATAGCCCAATATGGGCCCATGCATTTCCAAATGCAGTATCGTAAACTCTGGACCCAGTAGGAAGTGGGAACTGAGGAACTTGAAAACCCATTCCCAACAATTTTAGCCCATTCCCAACAATTCCCAACGATTTTAGCCCATTCCCAACAATTCCCAATAATTTTTATGCTTGCTCCAAGAGTATGGAATTGTCATGTGGCCAAACCTTTCTAATTTCTCAGTTCCAACAATGCATGTGACTACCAACGATTAAGGAGATTCAACAAAATAAATACCACGGTTTTCATTTCAAAAATTATAAAATGTGAATTTCTCCTCCTTCAGAGCCAGGCAGGAGTGGAACAGGTTCTACATGTCTTCTCCCCTGGGGTGTCTTCTCATGAAACACAAGAGGGGGACATAGACACCCTGGGGGTAATCATGCATGGATCTCAGCAGCTACTTTGGGAACCCCACAGTACAAGAACCATCTTCATGGATGAAATATATGAATCCCAAGCTGGTAGATTTGAGGGATGAATGATAGGATGGAGGAGGTGTTTCAGAAAAGGAGAGAGCAGGTAAATGAGATTACAGGAACAGGAAATGTCTAGGACCTAGGATGGAGAGGAGGGTGCAACCTTGGTTTTGCAAACTTTGACAAATAGGAGTTACCAGAATGTAACTCTTTGTCTTACTGTTTTTAGCACTTTGACCAAATTTTTCAAACTCTATTTTTCTCATCTTTGATGGTGCTCACCATCTTATCCTGGTTCCATTAATTCTTTGAAAGAGGTACTACTGTCATCTCCGACTTGGAGTAAGGACTTGGCATAAAGAACAGTGAGATTTCTGCCCAAGTCCTAGAGCTCCTTCCTAATTGCTCATGGATCTTTGATGTTCCTCCGTCCTGTCCCCTCTTTCCTCTCTGCACACTGCTCTGTTTGTGGGTCTTTGGCTCCACTGTTTCCTCCTACTAAACCCCACCCCTCAGGATAGACTGGGCCTGGTAGGCCATGCTGCAGAAATAAATGAATGAGACTCATTGCTACACCCACTTTCTAGATCTTGTTGGGACTCAACCTCCTGCTGCACCCCAGTCCACAAAGACCCTCCTGTGCTGTCTCCACTATCACGCACACTTGTCATTCACCAGGAGTTTCCCTGGCCTTGCAGTCACAGCCCTGGGCTTTAGCATTGCAGTTTATTGGGTAGAGGATAGAGAGTGAGACCAAGAAGAAAAAGTAGGATGATAGAGGAATGAATGAGAGACTGAATACCCTAGGAATGAGGATTGTGGGGAGAACAGAAAGGTATGAATCACAATACTTTTCTCTCTTCTTCTCCTTCTCCCCTGTTGACTGTCATCAGTGAGCTATGTGGCCTTGGACAGGTGTTTTAACCTCCCTCAGCTCCTTCAGCAACAAGTCCAGATGATTAGCACCTCTTCCAGGAGGCCATAGGCATGCATGGGTAACACCAGAATCCATTCCATCAAACTATGGCACAGCTCATTCAAATTCACCTCCGTTTTGCTCTAGGCTCTTGATATGTTCCTGACCCATCCCTGAAACCACACTCTAGCCCTCATGTTTGTGCTATTATCTTCCCCACTTCTGTATAATTGTTCGCAGGTCTCAACACAAATTGGAAAAGATTAGTTTCATTCCAATTTTTTATATTTTTTTGAGACAGGATTTTGCTTTATAGTTCAGGCTGGTATTGAACTCATTATGTAGCTCAGTCTGGCCTCAAACTCATGATGATTCTCCTTCTTCAACCTTGTGAGTTCTGAGATTATAGGGATGGGCCACCTCACCCGATTCATTACAAATTTTGAAGACTACAAGAAAATAATAATTTTTCTCCTTTCCAACTCTTCCTCTCACATCACTGTGCATTTTGTCCACCACTTCCAGGTGAAATAAAATAACCAACTTTAATAAGGAATATGTGAAAGCAATGTAAGTATTATAGAGTACCTTAAAGTTATGATGAAAAAATGCTAACAGGTATGTAGATGCCCACAGCTATGTCTTATTTATCTAAAATTTACCACTTTGGGATGGAAATGGGGCTGAAATAATTTCACTTTAAAAATTGTTGCCTAGAATATTCTTAAGCTTTTAGCTAAAAGGAGCATCTAACTTATCCATTCATAAAACCACAAAGTTTATGAGCAATAATTTTAAGGAGCACAACCTAAGTATTTAAAAAAATCTAAGGGCCAGACATGTTGACCTACCTACCTGTTATTCCAGCACTCTCAGGAGCCTGATGCAGGATGATCACAAGTTCAAGCCCAGCCTAGGGAACTTGGTGACTTCACAATTCCTTGTCTTAAAGAAAACAAATGTAAAGGGCTCAGGATGTAGCCAATTTTAAATCCAGCCAGAGCAAGTTGGTGACTTTGAGACATGCTGTCTCAAAATTTAAAAAATACCACAGGTGTTGGCACACACCTATAATCACAGCATCTGGGATACTGATCCGGGGGAATCATAAGTTTGAGCTCAGCCTGAGTCACTTAGCAACTTAATGAGAAACTGCCTTGAAATACAAAATAAAAAAGGGTTAAAGTATAGCTCAGTGTAAAGGCTCTGAATCCAATTCTCAAACTGACAAAATATAAAACTAAGGATAATTAAGAAAGATTGACTTTGTGAAGAGTCCCTAAGTTTAATTCAAGGTACCAAAAATAAAAATCAAAAGAGAGTTAAGAGTTAAAATTCCAATCAGATTCTTCTTTTGAAAATAATCTGTTTAGTTAATAAATTTGAAAAATGACATAATCTACATCAAACATCAAAATACTTAGAATGAAAGCAAAACTACATTTTGAAGCAAAACCAAAGCTTCACAACTATTCATCTGCATCTGTAGAAAATGGAATATTCCTGGCTTCTCAGGCTGCAGGTCACCAGGGTAGAGAGCTGAGGGCAGACAGGATGAGTGTTCTCCAGAGGAGGTGACTCACCAGAGGTGGATGGAGTTGGCCGGGTGCTCAGGGCTCCCAGGAAACCAGGCAGTGACTCCAGGCTCCAGGATCCTGGATGGCTCCTCAGAAGCTTTTATTTACCTTCCTGATCCTATCTCTTCCTCTTCCAGTACTATTGTCCTATCAGAGTGTAGATTTCTGAATGGCCACTCAGTTAATTCTGGTTGTTTTCCAGCTTTCTCCAAATTAATAAATAGGATCAAATGTCCATTTTGGACAGGGAAGAATTAAGAACAGAGTAAAATTAAGGATTCATTTCTGATTCAGTACATATCACTCATTGAGTTCTACTCAGATGTGAATGTCATACCTTTCCATGTGATATAGGTTAGAGTTTAATCTGTTCCTGACAAAGGAGAGGAAAAAATCAAACTTGAAACACGGTTGTTTAGCAATCTCTAGCCACATGAAATTTTCAAAATATATCAGAGTTAGAACAACTGATCTAAGTTTGTATGAAGATAGTGATGTTATCTACAAAGAAAACAGAGCAGAAATCTGTGTATCTAATGGTTACTTTTCTTCCTGACAGAAGACCATGTGCTCATTCAGGAAGAAGAGAGAACACTTAGTATGAAGTTGGTCTTCAAGACTCAGGTGAAAGCCAGGCTTGGTGACACCTGCCTATGATCCCAGACCTGAGGAAGCAGAGGCAAGAGGATAGCAATTTCATACCCAGTTTTGTCAACTTTGCTGTTTAGTGAGAACCTGTCTTAAAATAAAAAATAAATGAAAAGAGCTTTTCTTTGTAGCTCAATTGGAAGACCCTGGTTTTATTCTGTAACACTTGGTGGAGCAGAGTAGGGAGATCTTCATGTAAAGATTTTTTTGAAAGGAATCAGGCCAAAATGAAAAGGAGACATAAGTATGAAAGCCTGTACCTCAAAAATTAAAAAAAGAAAGGAAAATCTTAAAAGATCAAGCTTAAAATGATTGTAAAGAAACCCAACTTCATGGTGTATGGTGTAGTGAGTTCAAATTCAGTATTAACTACATAGCAAGACTTTGTATAAAAAAAAGACCTCAACTTCTACAGGATCCAAGAACATAGGATAGGTCAGTGGTGGTGAATCTATGGCATGCATACCACAGTGGATATACAGAGCCCTTTCTGCCAACATGCAAGCAAAGTTGCCCCAGTAAGCCAAGTGACCCTAGCAGCCAAGTATTCAGGTTTAATTGCAGTCTTGGAGCTTTGTGATAAATAAGTGGATTTGAGGGTGCAGTATGGACACTCAGTCTCTAAAAGAGTTATCATCACTGATGATGAATAGCCTGTCATTTTAGAATGCACTAGAATTATAAAGTATAAAAGCCAACATTCTTATGTGTGCTGGTGCACACTTGTAATCCCTATAGTCTGAAAGGTTAAGGCAGAAAAATGGCAAATTTGAACTTAGTTGTCATTTGAATCTCCATCTCAAAATTAAAAATAAAGAAATACTTGGGTTGTACCTCATCACAAATGTTTAATCCTGTGTACCAATAAAAAAAGAACCCCAACACCCTATTCCCCCATGAATCAAGCAGACATTAATCTCTCCCCTCACCCAGAGCCTGTTCGCTTGTGGGAAAAACAATGTCCAGGAAGGGAGGACCAACCAAGTTCATTCTTTGCAAAGCCAGAATTTTCTGTACAATTCAGTGTCTTAGCACCTCTCTCTGGTCCAGCCTGAAGGCTGGAAATTGGGGACCTTAGTTCCATATGCTAATTTCTTGTTCTCCTCATGGTTCTCCTTACCAAGTCAAAGGAGTCTGGCAAGCCCTTGTGGTGTACAGCTCCCCCCTTCTTTAGCTCAGATTCCCAACCAGAGTTCCAAAGAATCTGCCCCAGGCCCGTCCTTAGGAGCTTTACAATATTCTGCGTGTCTGGTTCCTCCTTTGAGCCTGAACTGACCCTTCAGTCCTGTCACTCTGCATCCCATAAGCATTAGCACACCCCTGTCCTGGAACAGAGATCATGGCCACTGGACTGGGGGACCCTTCTGAGGCAAAAGTTTATGGCATGCCAAAGTGGCTGGACAAGAGGGCATCATGGCAATCATGGATATTCAGGAATGCTCTCAAGCCCTGCACATGGAAACAATCACAGAATGATACCTTCATTTTTTTCTAGCAATAACTCAAGCAGATTTTTGGTAGGTTGACCTAGACCTGATGTCAGCCTAAGGAGTTAAAGATACAACAGATAGCTCCAATTAAGTTCTTAGCCACTGTGTTCTCTCTTTCACAATTGTCTGCTTTACCCTGTATCATGCACTTCTTTTCCTATTTTTCATTAGCCCACACTCACTCTGCAGAAAATATTTCCTTTCCTACATTTAATAAATGTAAAACTTCACTTCCTTTTTCCCTTGTCTTGACCAATTCTTTGTTCAGGACAGAAAGAACCTAGAAAGCATTTCTGAAATGAGACTCCTGAATGCCACATGCTGTGACCATATTTTAAGGAGCCAGCCAGTAGCAGGTAAGGCTCTTTGGGAGAACTGAGAAACAGTTTTGTTTTTCTCTAAATTCTCTGGCCAAGGATGACTGCATAGGTTTTTTTCTTCTTTGGCCCTTCGCTCCCCTAGGAGACCTCTAATCCCCTTCTTGTCTCTTCACTCCCACTTGGCCTTTAATCTGTTGGAGGGCTCAAATCCAACTTGTCTCTGCAGTTGGTTGTCTGAGACTAGAGGGTGGTAAAAATAAATGGAAGCCACCATTGAGTGGTGGGCCCAGGACTTCCCTCTGCCACCCTGGCACCCTGTGCTGCCACACCCCCAGACCACCATGCAGGCTGGGCTGGTATCTGAACCCACACTGCAGAGGCACCTGTGTCCATAAAGTCCATGGTTATGAGCTCCAGAAGATAGAGCAGAAATGAACAAGAGAGAGAGGGCCTCTCTGAGGCTCCTTGATGAAAATTGAAGCCTACTGAGAAAGTAAAGAAAATCTCTGAGATAAAGGTGCACTGGAACACCATGGTTGGTAAGTTGGTGGGATCAGCACCTGCCATCAGAACCTGGACTCACTTCAGGGGAAGAGCAGCTGAAACCTGCAGTAGAACTTTGCAGAATTCAATCCTGTAGGAGGTCAGGGAGCTCAACATGGGCCTTGCAGCTGGAAATCAGCCTGAATCTCAGGGGACTATGGCTGGCTTGCTGAGACTAATCAACTTAGATCTGCACACTGCTGCCACATTGTCTATTGCAACACCAGTCATACCCTGAAGGAGGACCCTTTTTTTTCTTTTTTTCTTTTAATCTCTCTCTCTTCTTCTTCTTCATTTCTCTCCCTTTTTGTTCTTGTTTCTGTCCTAGTTTGGATTTTTTTCTCTCTCTTTCCTTCTCTCAATTGTCATTATTTTTATAAGAAGGTGGATACAGCTTCTAGCTTCCCAATACTATTAGTTTGGTTTGTTCTTGTCTGTTCCTTCACTCTGTCTTTTACTCTTGTCTTCAACAGTTTCCCAAAGTTTGTGTGATCTTCCTGTGTCCTCTAGCCTCACTTGTAAACTTTCTCTCTCCTTTCTCTCTATCCCTGCCTCCCCAACTCCTTCTAAGTCCTCATCCAGAAGAGTAAATTTGCTATATTGAAGGGTTTATTTGCTACAAACGTATTTTGGGCTGGTCCTCAATTTTTATATAGTTCATGCAGTTAAAGGTGACAGATTAATAGCTATCACAAATTGTCATTTTCTAAGCTGTGTTTGATGCTATTTTTTTTTTTTTTTTTTTTTTGGTACCGGGGACTGAACTCGGGTCCTTGCTCTTGCACAGCAAGCAGCGAAACCACTGAGCTAAATCCCCGGCCCTATGCTATTGTTGATATTGATTGTATCAGTTGGGCTAAGGTGTTGTGATTGATCTAATCAGTTATCCTCCCTGGTATACTGAAAATGAGATTGCTAAGAGTCATTAGAGAATCAAAACCTAAAGACCAGCTACAGCTGAAAGACACCTCTGAGAAGCAATAATTCCATAAAGGTTCTAAATACAAGCAATAAAGACACTCACAATAAGCAATACTGAAGTATCAACCTAGGAATTAAACCAAAAACAGCACCATCTACAAAAATAGAAATGACAAGACACCTAAACAAGGAGCAAACACAGACTTCCAGCTCACCAAAGGCAAATTCTGGGGGTAAGGAGGTGAAATAGGACAGACTGTCTTGAAATTGGAAGAGGTGGAGGTGTATGCCCAACACAGAGCCCATTCAATTCCCCAGTGCGACCCAATGAGAAGCTGGAGGGAACATGGTGAATGACCATGGATTACCAGGAATTGAATAAAGTGACCTCCCTTGTTCCACACAGTGTTATCTAATACTGGAGACTTGATGGATTATCTCACCCTGACATTGGGTTAATACTATTATATGGTGGACTTGGCCAAAGCCTTCTCCTTTGCTATCATACCTGATAGTCATGATGAATTGGCCCTTACCTGGGAGAGGTGACAATGAACCTTCCAAGGGTTGCCACAAGGCTATTTGCAGAGCCTGACTTTGTGTCATGTCCTGATGGCCCTGGACTTGGCCACCTGGACCAAGCCACACTCTGTGTCTTGGTTCCATTACATTGTTGACATCATGTTAACCTGTGATTGCTTTACAGATTTGGAAGCTGCCATGCACAATCTGAAGGAAGCTTTGCTGGCCCCGTGGTGGCCCATCAACAACAAGGTCCTAGGACCTGGCTGGCTGTCAAATTCTTAGGTGTTATCTCGTCTAGTAAGAAAAAAGTAATCCCTGATGCAATCATTGATAAGAATTAGGTCTACCTCAAACTGACTACTGTTTGGCAGTTACAAGCATATGTGGGTTTGCTAGGTTTCTGGTGGAATTTCATATCACACCTAGCTACCTTGTTGCACCCTCAGTACCAAAGGACCTGTAAGGCTGTTACATTGGACTGGACTATTGCAATAGAAACTGCTTTTCAGGACTCAAAGAGGGAAGTCAGGCAAGTACAAGCCCTCTGAGTGTTTGATCTTTATCCAGCCTTTTACCCTGTTAGTGTAGATGATACTGGATTTGGCTGGTGTCTATGACAAAAAACAAGGAAAGCAGAAGCACCTTATTAGGTCTTGGTCTCAGTTGTGGAAAGGAGCTGAAAGCCAGTATTCCCTGATTGAGAAGCACTTAGTAAGAGTATATGCTTGCTTTGTATGCCTGTGAAAGAATCATGGGGCAGCAGACTCTGGAAGTGTAGGCTAGATAACTGTTAGGGGGATGGGCCTGTACGTGAACGTCTCATCCCAGGAATGGGATAGCCAGGCATGCATACTCATGTGTTGGGGGAAATAACTGCAACAGGGGGCCTCCTTTTTGGCCTGCCCATTGATGGCCAAATTGGCAACAGTTTGGGGACCTGTGGTGGACATGGCACAGGAGACCAAATAAGAGATAAACTCCAGCTCATGACATCTAGCCCCTACATGGAAAGGACAGAGGAATCTCCAGCTGAGGACTGGTATACTAATAGATCCACCCATGGCACAATCCCACAATGGGCAGCAGTCACTCTTCAGCCCACTTTGGAAGCACACTGGATTGAAATCAGAACCAGCAAATCAAGCCAAAGGGCAGAATTTGGGCAATATGGTTACTCATAATGCATGAAGAGAGCTCCCTGCATGTTTGCAAAGACAAATGGGCTACACTGTGAGGGTTGACACTTTCATTATTTACTTGGGCATCTAAGGATTGGCAGATAGAGCATCAACCAGTATGGGGTGCTGACTTACTGCAAGACTTATGATATTATGGCCAAATAACACATGTGGTATACCATGTTTCAGGACATAGGACTCTCTTCTCATCAAGGAATGATTTAGCAGATACCATGACAAGGGTTGCTGCCCTCTGAGGGCCATCCTCAGTGGTGGCACCTTGGCTCCACAAGAAACTGTGACATGTAGGGCCCTGTACCATGCATTTGTAGCCCAGTGATGAAACGGTACCTGACTCATGTGGAGTCAGAGGGGGAGTGAGGGTGCTCCCCCTATCTGCTCGTTTGGCTCCCTGGAGGAGAAGGGTGCCCACACAATTGGGTGCAATAGTGTGGGCACCCTACCCCCTACAACAGTGGCAGGTAGATTATATTGGGCCTCTGCCTCTCTCACAGGGACATGTTCTCTGACGACTATGGATACAGTGAAGGATGTAGGCTTTGCCTACCCTGTGCCCTCTGATGACCAAGCCCATACCATTAAGGCAGTACAATAGTTGCCTTCAGCATACAGAACACTGATAAGGAAAGCATCTGACCAAGGAATCCATTTTACAGGGGCTCAAGTACAACAATGGGTCAAAAACATTGATAACACTTGACACTACCATGTGCCCTGCTGATCACAAGCAGCTGGTGTAATTGAGAGGTATAGTGGGCTTTTAGAAACTAACTTAGCCTACTTGGCTACAGTGTTTACTGAGTGGGTACAGATATTAGCTCAGGCTGTTCAATTCCTCAGGGACCAGCCTTGGAGTACAGGTGACAGGCCATTGGATCACCTGCTAAAAGCACAACTGACCTGTCTGACTGTTTGACTGGCATATCAAGGCCCTAAATTGATAAAATGGGCTTTGACCCTTCTCCTACTGGAGTCTATGTGGCCAAGAACCCACTATTAATGGACCTGGGAGTGGCCCACACACCCCTTGATGGAACATTGGGTATTCTTCCTGGAACCCTGGAGGGAAGGATTATGACAAGCTATAGAGGTACATCCCTGGATTTCCACATGGTCCCTGAAGGCCTCAGTATGTTCTCCACCTGACACTGAAGCCAATATCCTAAAGGGAAGTGATACCATGGCTACGTGGCCCATTTTCTTGGCGGGGTGGACTTAGCTTCAATGGCCTTACCCATAGTGACAATGGGAACCCAGGTCTGGTATTCTAAGCCAGGGAGTAAAATGATCCCAACCACAACCTTGTCAAAGTATGAACATGTGGCCTCTATTCTCTCAGAAAGGCAAGATCTCCATATGATGATTTTTTCCAGGTGCTTATGATCAGGATGACTCAAGCCCACACCATCATCTCCTTGTCGAACATGTTTGCTTATGTACACCAGCAATATCATTGTTGGGTGTGCACTAAACTCCCAACAGATGCAGCCAACTGCTTCCCATGGAGAATTGCATCTCTATCTCTGTTCAATTGGACTGATATGGCAGCAAAATCAGAGAGGCTCTGCCTGAGACCAATGATACCAGGCTGTTGAGGTGCTGAGCAGAAAAAGCACAACCAACCCACAGGGACTGGGGCCTGTGATATATAATGGCTGGGGTGGATGACAGGGAATCAAGTAATAGTGCTAAATGTAGCCCCACTTTGTATTCAACAAGTAAGTACATCAGTGGGGAACAGATTAACAAAGTGAATAGCACCTAAATTGTTTACCTATACATTACTGATAAATGATACAAATACTTGGTGGGATTGCCACTGATATGATATGGTGCCCACTGACTGGCTCACACAGAAGAATATGGTTCTATGGTACCACAGGTTGGCCATACCTCCTAGTGCACTGGATGGGACGCTGTACCTGCGGGTTCCCCTGTATTAAAGATAGATGGTTCCATACTTGACAGATGGCCTAGTGGTTTTATCCAATAGCATTCATGATACCAAGAGGAAGGACTATAGACGTAGCCCTCCAGGTTGAAGCTCTTGCTCAACATACAGCTCAGGACCTAAATATCACATGCCAGGCTCTTATGTTGTTCATGGATGACACGTCCCAAATGTAAAGGTGTTTTTATAAAGACACATGGCCTTGAATTTGCTGGCCACAGCACAAGAGGGCACTTGTGCCTTCTTGTATAGAGAATATTGCATTTTTATTTCTGATCAACAGACACATGTAGAAGAAGCCCTGAGTGAAATGGATGCAGAAATGTCCACCATCCAGGCCTTGCAACAGGATCCCCTAACCCAAATGGTGGGAATCCCTGGGGCCCACCCGACACTGGGTGGCCATATGTGGAGCTGTGGTAGCAATGAGATTAGTGGCTATATTGTGTTGTGCACTTTGTGCACAAGGGTCAGCTTCATGAGCTGCTCACAAGAAATGGCAGCCCCTGACCTTTGAGGGGGTGGTATGGAGGGAGCTGCTTCAGACTGCTTCAAAGCCTGGGGCATTGAAGAACTCATAAAGACATGACCCCTCCTTTTAGTACAGGCACACAATGGGGCCTACGTATGTAAGAATGACTTAGCATAGACAATCACACGTGTGCAACACAGTCATGTCAGGATTCAATGCTGTAATATATGATAATGGTTTATATGAGGGCCAAGAAATAAACATCCTTGCTGCTGGTTTTGCTAAAATTGGCCCCACATACTTTGCTGATGTTGGCTCCACACATACTTTGCTAATATTGGCCCCACATGTTAATATTGCCCCCACATACAATGTTACCCACTATGGTTAACATTGCCTGAGAAAGTACCCCATCAGCTGCCTGACCCCAAAATGAGTATGCTGTCCAAGGTTAACAGAAAATACAATACAGTCTGGATAAAATTCTAAAAGCTGTATGCTATGGTGGCAGGCCTGATGAATTAGCCTAGCCATTTGATCTGCATATGTCTAAAGACTTTTTGTAAGCTGGTTGGGAAGATAAAGCCATTCAATATGTTCATCTTTATTGTTCACCTTCTAACCAAAGAGTCCAGGAAGAGAGTAAGGAGTAAGCAATATAATCCACATAAAAGGCACCATCAGACTAATTCAAAACACCTGTCTATCTACCAAAGCAACTGCTATTAACTGGATCTCTTTAAGGGCTTCAGGTGTGAGGGTACCAGGTGAATTCAAATTGGAATATCCTTGTAATGCTTTATACAGATTGCTTATCTGGTATGCGGGTATTCCTAATTTGGCGCCCATCCAATTAATGTCCCCCAACAATCTTTGGAAATCACTCAATATTCATAATGAGTCTCTTTTAAATCTTATTTGTGGACTCGAACTGCTCTCTACATTACCAGAGTTCTCAAGTAACTATATGGAAAGAGAGTTTGAATTTTCTCTGGGACTGTGCATAAATCCTGTTGCACTAATGTCCATTTAGTTTCTGTTCTAAGCAGCACTTATTCCATAATATGCAGTTGTCCTGCCAGTTGATTCTGTCAAGGTTGCTCAGCTGCTAACTCTTGAAAATTAACAAGAAAAGTTAAGTATTGCCCTACAGAGAGACAAAACTTGGTTAAATGATAATGTCTAAAGTAGGCAAGCACAAAGCTCCTAGTACAGACTGCAATAAGCCTAATGTGAAAAACCCTTGACCTTCATTGTTCATGACACTGTGTTTTAATTCTTTGAGCAAATTATACTCCAAATGATTGTGCTTATGAACATTTTGTTGTGGATTGTTAGGATCTGGATTAATATCAATTGGAAATGCACACATCCCAAAAGGCTCTCCATCAAGTGCTGCCTGTGTAACCAGTGTTTGATAACAAGACACTACTTCTGTCTCAACCACAGGTGGAAAAAAGGAGAAGGAAGAGAAGGGGACCAGGGCTCTTCACCTTTATCTTTATCTTCTCTCAAGGGGGCACTAGGTGTAGGATCTTCCCCTGCAGTTAAAGGGCAAAAAAACTGCATGGACCAAGCTTCATGTCAAGAAAGTTTTAGAGGATATAGCAGAATCTTGGGTACAATCATGCTTCAAACCCTCTCTGACTTGGTCCCAACTGTCTACAATTAAATGTACCCATCTGAGGAAACCAAGGATCATGTTTGGTAACATCTTGGAACATCTGAGAAATCAACTGTGTACTAACTTGAGCACCAGACTGGCACAACAGAATTTCCAACAAAGGTTATAACACTGTAGTACAATCAATGAATTCTGCCCCATTACCCTGGCTGACTACTATATCTACTCATGTTCCTTTTTCTTTTTCTTTGTCATTTTCTTTTGCCACTTTCTTTTGCCAGCTGGCACCTCCTCGGTGCACAATTCCCTGTTGCTGACTCACTACATTTCCCCCCCTGGGGTGGACTTCTTTGATCAGGTCTCTATTCAGGCACCACCTGTAGGAACCAGCCTATGAGCTTGAAACTGACCAACAAGTGACAAGAATTAAAAGTTAAGACACCCAAAATCAGGATAAAATATAGAGGGCCAGGAAGTTTCTGTTTGCCTTTAACATAAAACCTCCCATGTCTGGTTCACCTTGGATTTATTCACTCAGATATGGGCATAGGCAATTAGGGTTATAAAGGATTCATCTCACTCTCACCCTCCAAGGTACTTGTCCAGGTAAATAACAGGATCTCAAGTGTTTTCACTTTTCCTTGCAGCATGTCAGCACGCTTGCATGCCCTCATTCTTCTTAGTGCTCACTGAGGAGGCCAATTATTAGTTTCAATCTTCCCATCTAGTTTCCCATAAAAAACAAAAGAAAATTTTAAATCCTTAAAGATTTTTTGAGGAATAAAAGTATAAGAATTAAAATAATTTTTTGCAGATGGAATTTGGAAATGATTGGAAGGTACTACAAAGAATGAACAAAGACTCATTTTTTTCCAGTACTGGGATCGAGCTCAGTACCTTGAGGTTGCCAGGCTGGTGTAGCACCACTGAGCTATATCCCAGCCTAAACAGAGACTCTTAAATCCAAAACAATCCTTGAATGCAGGGAGGAAGACTTAGTCTTTGGTGTCCTTAAAGGGAAAAGGTAGTTTATATGAGACTAAGTCAACATGATAAAGTTGAAGAATGTGAGCTGTGGCAGAGCTGAAGAGGAGCATTGCTGGCTGACTTAAGTTGCAAGCATTCAAGGACTCTAATTGCAAGCCAGGGAGTCAGACATTTCCCAGTCTAAGAACTATAGAAGTATGAAGGTGGGGGATGTTAGGGATGTTGGAGAAAAAGATACGTGGGCGACAGGCCTTGATCCTGTTCCAGTGTTGGATAACACAAGCAAATTTTTCTTTAGACTAATGTTCTTTTGACTGGAGATTTTCATGAGCATCAGTCAGCCCCAAAGGGAACTAGCATCTCTTCATCTGGTCTGATGTAACAATGGACACCAATACAGTTTTAGGAGCCCTCTTTTCTACTCAAGCTCTCCGACCCATTCTGTTCAGGAGGCACTATCATGCCAGACATGGTGATGAATTTCTGTAACCTGAGTATTCTTGCAGGCTGATGCAGGGGGATCAAAAGTTTAAACACAGGCCTGGCAATTTAGCAACATAGTGTGAACTTGAAACAAAATTTAAAAATAAACAACAAAAAAAAGAGTTTGAGATTTAACTTAGTGTGAAGGTCTTTGTTTACTAGAAAAGAAAGAAAGATAGAAAAAGCAATTTGTAGAAGATTAAGCTTAAAATGTACAGTATTTATAAGATACCAGCTTCTGTAGCATTTAGGGTAGGATAGGGTGTCAGTTGGGATATTTCTTGCAATATAAAGTATAAATACCAACATTTGAGGGAGAAATTATGGCCTCATAGGAGCTGCCTGCAAGAGTAAGAGTCTCTACTGAGAAAAGCATGTACCTGGATGTAGGAGTGAAAGATAAAGTTCTAGAAGAGAGTATAAATCAAAAGAGCAAATTTCTGGAACAAAGTCCTATTTCTCGGGTGTATGTGGGGCTAAAACAGAGCACTCTTGGATCATAGCATCTTACTCCCAATCCAGACCTAGTGTACATGCCATCTTGTGAAAGAATTAGAAGTAAATTGGGAGTAATCTTCCAGTGACAGCCTGGCAAATGGAATAAACTCAACATGATTCTAACATCCCTACAGGGAATGGTGAGTGAGATTATTGCAAACTAGAAATTCAGAGAAGCTAAAAGCAGAAGACCATTTTATTTTTATCTTATTAGTTTATTCTTTAAAAGTTCTCCTTTGTTCTGTTTGTTCTTTGAGTTCTTCTGTTCTTATTCTTTGAATTTCTTTCCACTCAATACATTTTGCTTTCTCTTCCCCATTTTGTTGCCTCCTCATCTTTTTTTGTTGTCGTTGTTGTTAAATTCTTTTATTGGTACATTTTAGGTATAAAACACAATTACATTTCTCACTGGGAATTGGACCTTTATATAATGCATCTTGGTTCTTATTTTTTCCCCA
>NW_004624818.1:224245-247958 GCF_000247695.1 Heterocephalus glaber
CCCCTTCCTCTGGACCAGGAACAGTGGGACAAGGGCTCAGAAGCCCCTACCTCTGGGCAGGGAACAGTGGGAGTCAGTACCTTGGTCTGGTGGTCTGGTGTCCTCTGCGTCTTTGTAGTGTGGAATCAGGTGGCTGCCTGTCTGCAGCGGGGTGATTCGGTGTCTTTCGCACAACTCAGGACCTCGGTAGGTCGTGCACAGACCTGCCTGTCTGCAGCGTGCTGATTCAGCGTGTGTTCCACGTGACTGGGGACCTCGGTAGGATGTGGGCAGACCTGCCTGTCTGCAGCGGGCTGATTTGGCGTCTCCCGCAGGACTCAGGACCTCGGTAAGGCGTGCACAGACCTGCCTGTCTGCAGCTGGCTGATTGGGCATCTTCTGCTTGACTCAGGACCTCGGTAGGGCATCCACAAACCTGCCTGTCTGCAGCGGGCTGATTCGGTGTGTTCCACGGGACTGGGGACCTTGGTAGGGTGTGGGCAGACCTGCCTGTGTGCATGGGGTGATTTGGCTTCTTCCTCGTGACTCAGGACCTCAGTAGGGCGTGCACAGACCTGCCTGTCTGCAGCGGGCTGATTCGGCGTGTGTTCCGCGCCTGCTTTTTGATTTTTGATGTCCATTAGTATTTGTTTTACGTAGTTGGGTGCACAATATTTGGTGCATATATAGTTATGATTGTTATCACTTCCTCTTGGATTGTTCCCTTTACTAGTATGTGCTGCCTTCTTTGTCTCTCTTAATTAGTGCTGGTTTGAAATCCATTTGACCTACAAAGAGGATAGCTATTCCTTCTTTTTTTTTTCATGTTCCCATCACATGGAATGTTGTTTTCTACCCTTTAACTTTTCGTGTATGAGTTTCTTTTTGAATTAAGTGTGTTTTTTGTTTGCAGCACATTGTTGGATTTTGCTTCTAGACCCACTCTGACAGTCTATTTCTTTTGATTGGTGAATTGATATCATTAACATTGATGGTTATAACTGATATGTATTGACTTACCCTTGTCATGACCTTTTCCTGTTATTGGAATCTCCCCTTTGCATTTAATTTCTTGTCTTGCCTGATGGATTCATTCTGCTTGGCTTCCAGGGGTTGTAACCCTCATTGTCTTTTCTTGGGATATTGTTTAAATTTTTTGGAGTGCTGATTTTGTATTCATGAAGTTCCTCGGGTGCTCTTTGTCATGAAAGTATCTTATTTCTCCATCAATTTTGAAAGATAGTTTTGCAGGGTACACCAATCTTGGTTGGAGGTTGCTTTCTTTTAGGGCTTGAAATACTTCACTCCAGGCTCTTCTTGACTAGAAGTTGTGTGCTGTGAAGTGTGCTGTGATTCTGATGGGCTTTTCTTTGTATGTGGTTTGTTTCTTTTCTTTGTAGGATTTTGTTCTTCTGTTGTGTTTCTGGAATCTTCACAATTATATGCCTAGAT
This sequence comes from Heterocephalus glaber, assembly GCF_000247695.1. The sequence continues at coordinate 225,677 of NW_004624818.1, forward strand.
GTAGCTTTTTCTCTAATCAGACCTAGTTGGAATCCTATGTGCCTCACTTATCTGTATGTCAAATTCTTTTCTCCTACTTGGGAAGTTTTCTGTAATTACTTCTGTGAACAGTTTATGGCATTGTACTCTCTCCTGTTTCTTCATTGACTCCAATCAGTCTTATATTATTCTTCTATGCATCATCTAGCAGCTGCTGGATTGATTTCTTGTGGTTTCTTAGTATTTTTAAGAAGTTTTTCTTTTCCTGGTCACTAATTGCAATTATGTCTTCTATATCTGAAATTATGTCCTCACATGGGCTCATTCTGCTGCATAAACTTTCAGTGGAGTTTTTAATCTCCTGGAAATCTGTTTGCATCTGTTTTATGGATTCCGTTTGTTTCCTATGTTGGGATTCTATCATGTTCCTCAGCTCCTCTATTTTTTAATCTGTGTCTGCTCTAGATTTATTAATCATGTCTTTCACTATGGACACAACTTCTGTTGTTATCTGAGAAGTTATTTCTGATTTCATTTTTTCCAGATCCTTTTTTGTTCCCCTTTCAGGGAGTCCAGGTGGTTGAGTATCAGAATGTTCCATCTTGTTGTCCTTTGGGGTTGCCTTAGGTGATCTGGAAGTCTGGTTTTGAGACTTGTTTAGGTGTCTTCTCATTTCAACAGATGCAGTCTGCTGTGCCTTTGTTGAGGTGACTTCTTGCTTGCCCAGTGGTCTTCAATTCTAGGCAAGCCTCAAAGAGGCCTCCTCTCTGCTGCTTACTACTGCACCAATTCCTGGGTTCAAAATAGTGGTCTTCTGGATTCCTGCATTGTGGTGCTGTCTGTACAGGGTTCTACCTGTAAACATTAGCATGGTATTTGGGTATGCCTCTGGCTGGGGCCTGCCCACCTGCATATTTGTTGTCTGGGAGGGACTTTAGCTGGGGGCTGTGCACCCCAGTCACTGCTTTCTGACTCAGCTTCTGGCTGGGGTCTGTGTGCACTTACTGATGGTATCTTGTTGGCTTCTGGCTGTTGCCTGCATGCCTGTGCAGCTGTTTTTTAGGTGGCCTTTGGTTGGGGCTGGTGGGTCCAGAGGCTGTTTTCTGGGTATTTCCCTGTCTGGGACCTGTGCACCTGCACTGCTCTGGTCCACTCAGACTTCTCCAAAACTGGTACAGTTTTGAAAATACAATATGATCCTACTTTCAACACTAATATAACCCATATGGCCCACTCTACCAGTACATGCTACAAGGATGGTATGACTTGGAAAATTTTATTTTAAAATAACTAGAGATTAATTGGTGCTGCATTCCTTATCTGCCAAGCATGGTGGCTGCTGAGATTAGGCTTTTTTGAGAATATCCTGATTAAAAAGTGATAGCATGTAAAACTGAGTGCCCTTGTGTTTACTGTGTCTTTGATCATTTCCCTCTATTCAGAACTGGAGGAGAATGTTGAATGATAAAAAAAAATGCTGCCAAATTCTGCTACAAGGGATAAAGAAGAAAAGAATGCATTTATTGACCTCTTACTGCATGCTAGGGCTTATGCCAAGGTCCAAAAGTACATCATCTCATTGGCTTTTATAGGAACTCCACCAGCTGGGTGTGCATCATTAACCTCATTTGACAGGGATATTAAGGCTTGTTATGATTTGTGTCTATATGTGGCCCCCAAATCCTTATGTGGTCACAGGTGGGACTTTTCAGAGGTGGCTTGACCTAGGGTGTGTAACGCTGGGATTGATTCATGGTTTAATGTTAGGATTAAGGGTGCCTCATTCTGGTTGTGGGTGCTACCCACCCTAAGTGTGAATAACTTGGATAGCATATAAGAGACAGAAAGAGGCCTTCTGTTGTTGCTGCTGCTTCTTCACTGCTTCACTGCTTTGTTGCCTTCTGCCTCCCAAGAAATGTTTCTCCTCTGCAATGCCTGTCTGCCACAACACCCTGCCTTGGAGTCTATGGACTGAAACCTCTACAAACTGAGATGAAATAAAACTTTCCTCCTTTATCTTTGGGTGTTGGGTATTTTGTCTAAGCAACAAGAAAAGTAACTAAGACTAGGCTCTTCCCTCAAGTGTGCTGATCTACCCGAAGATCCCTAGGATCCCCCGAAGGGAGCCCTCATTTAGATGGCATTTGTTTAGGACCAGGAACCACTGGTAAGGTGACTCCCCTACCTATAGGCATGTAATCATTATTCACCCACTGATGACAGGCTGAAATCAAAATATGCCATGTTAGACTCTTTTGGTAGGAAGATGAAGGAAGATATTTCATTGGTATGAACTAGATCCCCCAAGAGAATCATCTGATACAAGAGAAGAATAGTGATAAAGTCTTACATGCCAATCAGATATGAATATTTCAATAAGAGATAATTTTTTTGTCTTTAGTGGCCACAAATAGTTTAGTTACAGCAAAGCTGTCACCCACCAGGAATGCAGGCCTGGATTAGTGAGGTCCAGTCTCACCAATTTAGTGTAACTTCACCCCCAGGAAAGTTGCCCTCTCTGTGAATTGAAGGTCTTTGCACAAGCAAGAACTAAAGACTTAATCTCCTAGGCCCATGCATTACCAGTGCCTAGAGTCTTGGTTATATCTTCTTGTGAAGACTCTGAGATGAGTCCCTAATATCATAGGTGTACGGGGATTAGTGACAAAATCCAAGAAACAAGGAGGTAACAGTTGACCAGAGAAAACTAAAGCATAGAAGGAAATGATCAAGATGGCACCAACATTTTTTGATGCTGTCAATACCTGAACCCAAACCTCACCAATCAGAAAACTCAGATTCTTATCCTATTACTGTAGATTTTTTAGTTCTAAACTTGAAGCCAAGTAAATTGATCATGGAGAAAATCAAATGGTTTAAACTGTGAATCTCTTTATTTCTGATCATTTCTTTACATCCACTCATGCAGAGACTATGTCCTCCTACCTCTCATGCACAATTTTACATCTAGAAACTCAGATTATTATTTCTGACCCTGCCTAGGGTCCATGTCCCAAATGACACAACTACTTTCCATGTCAACATTTCTCCTGACCATGCTACTCCCTTCTGTCTGACCTGTATTTTTCCCATTCACACTGAAACAGGCTCTGTGTTCCCAGGGCCCAGAAGGAAGCAGAGAATGTGTGCATCCAACTAGATAGGGATGTAATCAGGGCAATGATAGGTTGTCTCATTATCAGAGAGATGACAGTGAGTAGTACGGAACCAAACTCTCCTTGGATGGTTTAATGGCTTCACAATCCTCACCAGGGCATCACGGATCTGCTCCACCCTCAGCCACTGGAGAGGACAATGGGGACAATATATCTCCCAAGGAACAGCATACTGCTCTAGTCTTAAGTTGCTCAACCTGGCAGTGCAGCGCAGCAGGTTTTCCAAGGTGGCCACAGAGATGCAGTTCCTAATGTAGTTGAAGGTGGTGAGCTTGGAGCAGTGGCTCAGGGAAGGAATGATGGCCTTAAGCTGAGAGTCTCTGATTCCACAGGCCTCCAAGTGCAGGATGGTCAAGGTGCCTGCAACTTTATCCAGTAGAACTCGGAGGGGCTCAGGACTAAAGTCAATCAGTCGGACACCCCTCAGATACAGGTGTTTTAGGTGACTAAGGCTCAGGCACTGAGACAGATGTTTCCAGTCTGAGTGTGAAAGCTGGGAGTGAGTTATAGAGAGGGTTTTCAAGGGAGACTTCAGGTACCTACAGAAAAAAAAAAAGCAGTTAGAGCTGACAATTGATGGTGATGAGTAGGGGATGGTAAGGAAAAATTACAAGGTGGAGGAAGACTGCAGGGCCCCACACCACTTTAGCCATCTGATGATCCTCATAGATGCTATGTGTTGAAAGCACTGGTCATTCGAGGCACCCCAATTTAGTCTGAGGTCATTCACCATCACTTGAGTGACTGGCTGAGTCCCTAATCACTACAGTTTCCTTTCCTCATTCCCAGGCAGAAAACCATAAATCTGGCCAGATGATGCTGGGGGAAGACAGGCAGTAAGAATATATGAGACAAGATTTGGCCGTGAGGACTGGAATTGTCCCTGTGTCTTCTACAGTGCATGTATCCTCGTTCTAAATACTGCACTCCTCATCCTCACCCTGTGCTGTAGACTGCTATACTTCCTACCTGTACATTGTGCTTCCTGGTGCCTCAGCAGCATTTCCAATAATAGGACATAGAGACAGATTTCCTGCCTATCATACCTGCGAAGAGCTCACACATTGAATGTGAAGTGTGAGCTCTTCCCCTCCTTAATGCCCTCTCTTCCATATTTCTCAGTACCTTAACCTATATATGATTCCTATTGGAGAAATCAAAAACCTGTCCTCATTGTAATTGAGCCCCCATGTCTGGTTATTACAGCCCTTTTCAATCAGGCTATTTCAGTCCAGTAGTTATGTAAGACTTCAATTCAGGCCTGAGGATTGCACTATGGAATGTGTTGATGCTCTCTTGTTTGGATCGCTTGTATGTCTAGCCACTATGTACCATCTATGGCCACTAAAGTTTATAGAACAAAGAAATGTTTTACTGTGCTCTGCACAGAGCGTACCTGAGCACTTGGTCCAGGTGGCCTTTGAGGAAAGACACAGACTCTATATAAATCTCCTGGAGGCAGTGCAGCTTGGGAAACTGAGAAATGAATTGGTTGGCCAGCATTTCACTCCTCTCTGGGAAAATGAAGTCAGACCCAGAGATGTGGGAGAGGAATAGTTTGTGAAGATTTTGCATTTGGCCCAGGTAAGGGGCAAAATAAGCTAGGTTGGAGAGTGTCCAGAAGGGACCCAAATCCACTTCCTGCACACAATCCAGGTCCACCGTTTTCATGATCTTTATGATGCTTTCGATTGGCAGCTTCCCACAGTCCAGCTGCAGTGAAGCTTTCCTCTGGTAGACCCACTCGAAGAGGTAGGACAAGAATCCACCTGGATAATCCACCCTGAGGTACAGGTCTACAGTCACCTTCAGGGGCTGCTTTTCTGCCACATATGGGCCAGTCCTCTCCATTTTCCTAATCACAGCAACAGGGGAACAGGCTTGAGTCAGGTTTTCAGTAGAGGCTTTCCAGAAGTCCTGCTGTGTGTTCCGCAAATCTAGAACTTGCAGTTTCCACCTCCTGTAGGTAAACCAGGAAAGAGTCTCAGAATTTAGACCTGGGCCCAGCTTCCCTTCCATTCCTTAGTCCTCACCCTGGACATCAGTTTCTGCCCTCTGTATTCCTATTCCTCTCCATTCTTTCATAATTTGCTCTTCCCATTTCTCTCCTTGATGCAAGACAATTCCTACTCTTAGTGACTGTGGGGGGAGGCAGGGACTTATTGTTCCTTTCATTGCTGCTTTTGTCATTAGCAGTTTTCCTCATCCAGCAGTCAGGTCCCAGGGGCTCAGCAATGGCCAAGACCTCTCTGATTCTTCTCATGTACCGGCTCTGAAGACTATGCTGCATGCTTCAGTCCACCACTCTCCCCAATTCATGCTGTACCTTCCCAGACTTCCTGTCCCTCCCTCCAGAATACCTGCGTCACCTCACCTGGGGCGAACTTTCTGGGCCAGCAGCACATCAAGCCCATCTAGCACAGCTTGTAAGATCTGTAGGTTCTGTGACTGTTTTTGGATGACACTCAGGTGTGTTTCTGAGGCCTCTGGCCTCCTCATACTCATCAGCATCCCCAGTGGGAGGTAGTAGAAGGGCCAGGCTGGTACAATGGCTTTCAGGAAATCATTGTGTCCCCTGGATAAGGCTTCCATGAAGAGTGTCTCAATGATCTCTCTTGGCAGGTCCTCCCTAGCCTTGATGGCCAAGTTCTTTTCCCTCACCAGTCTGTGCATCGCTAGCTGAAAGAGGGTGGGTGGGGCCTGGGCGCTCATTCTAGTGAATCTGCAAGGACAAGGATCCTGGGGAACAGTTGAGAAAGAGGCAATCTTTTAGGACAGGATGAGAAACCTTTCTTCACCCGTTCATGACCAACTTCCAGCCATAATCAGTGGTGTGGCAATGGTAGGAGAGTCCTCAATTTAACCCAATTCTCTTCTATGTTTTTTTTTCCCCGAAGCCATACCACTGTCTCTGATGACAAAAGAATGAATATCTCATAGCCCAACCTGAGCCTAGGTGACCTCCACCCCATCCATTTCCAAATAGCACCTTAAACACTGGATCCATCAGGAAGTGGGAACTGAGGAACCTGAAATATCATCCCCAGATATTTTAAGGAAATTTTTTGATCATCTCTCCAAGACCACAAAATGAAGAGTATGGAAGTGTGATGTTGCCAAAGTCCCCTAATTTCTCAACTCCAGCAATACCTCTGGCTGCCAAAGATTAAGGAGGGTCTATAAAATATATGCTATGAGTTTTCTTTTCATATAATTTTAGAATGCAAGTTTCTCCTCTTACCCAGGGCTGGGCAAGAACAAGAAAAGATCATCCCTGTGTTTCTCCCTTGGGGTGCCCTGTGTCATACAATACCTGATGGGAGTGACAGACATTCAGTGGTATAACTACACATCAATCTCAGCAACTACCTTGGGATTACCAAGATGGGAATCCATCTTAGTGGATGAATATACATGAATCAGAAGCTGGTGGATGTGGGGGTTGAATGACAGAGTGGAGGAACTGTTTTAAAGAAAGTGAGAACAGGGAAATGTTATAATGGGAATAGCTGATGCTTGGGGGATATGATGAAGAGGAGGGTGAGTCCTAGATTTGGGAACAGGTGTTACTGGAATTCAGCTCTTGGCCATGTCTCTGGTGTGACTCTGGCCAAGTTATGCAAACACTCTACTCTTCGTTTTCAGTGGGGCTTGCAATTTTATCCTTTCTTCATTAGTTCTTTGACAGAGACACTAATGTCATTCCGCATTGAATTGAAGACTTGGGGTGCAGGAGAGTAGGGTGCTTGCCAAAGTCCCAAGGTTTCTAAGTGTCCACATTTCTGGTATGTTCCTCCCTCCTCTGGCCTTCTCTCTCTCCATTGCTCTGTTTGGGGGTATTTGGCTTCACTGTTACCTCCCACCAAACCCCTACCTCTCAGTATAGCCTGGTCTTTCTGTGCTATGGTGCAGAAACAATCGAATAACATCTGCTTTCTAGATATGGATGGGACCTACCATCTTGCTGCACCCCAGTTCTCACACATCCTTCCATGCTGTCTCTACCAGCAGGCACACCTGGCATTAATCAGAGTTTATCCGGGCCTTGCAGTTGACAGCTCTGGGCTTTGGTATTGCAGTTTGTGGGTGGAGGGCAGAGTGTGGGACCAGGAATTGAAGGTAGGAGGATGAATTATAGTGGGACTGAATACACCAGGGAGGAGAAGGGTAGGGAAAACACAAAGGGATGTACCATAATCCTTTTCCTTCCTCCTGTCCTCCTCCCCTGGTGTCTGGACTCAGTGACCTCTGTAGCCTTGGGTGAAGGTCATCAGCATGTGTGGTTATTGCCAAATCCCAGATAAACCATTAACAGCCCTCTCAGGTTTACTGCTGTCTTGTTGTGTACCTCACCTGGCCCTGAAACCTCACTATATCCAACAGGTCTGTGGTGCTCTTATCATCTCCACTTCATTATAATGTTCATAGATCACAAGTTGGAAAAGATTATAGTTTCATTGCAAATTTTGAAGTATACAGGGAAATAATTCCTTTTCCTTTCAATTGCTTCCTTTCACATCACTGTACATTTCATCCACCATCTCTAGGTGAAATTTTAAAAAAAGAATTTAAATAAGCAATTGTAAACGTTGAGTAGCAGTATTGTACAGTAGCTTAAAATTTGGATGAAAAACGTGAGAGATGTATATTTCTATAACTTTGTCTGACATATTTCAAATTTACCACTTTGGGAGCCAGGGATTTAGCTCAGTGGTTTCGCCACCTGCTGTGCAGGCACAAAGACCAGAGTTCGATCCCTGGTACCAAAAAAAAAAAAAACAAAAACAAATTTACCACTTTGGGATAGAGAAAGGGATGAAACAATTCCACTTTAAAAATTGTTGCCTACAATATTTTTAAACTTTAATTACAAGAAACGTCTCACTTATACATTCATAAAGCCACAAGTTAATGATCAATATTTTTTTTTCCTTAAATCTATTCCCACATCTTAGGTATACAACAGTTACATTCATCATTGGAATCTTATACCTTTATACGATGTACCTTGTTTCTTATTTTTTCCCCATTCCCCTGCCCTTCCTTCACCCTCTCCACCCTTCTCTATTTACAAAGACTTTGTTTCCTTTTTTATTCCTTTTTTCATATTTTTTCTTTTCCCTTCTTTTCTTTCCCCTGCCCCTCCCACTTCCCCTACTCCTTTGGACCTTTTCTTCCTATTTCACAATATCAATTATACATCTTCATTGTTGGTGGGAGTGCAAACTGGTGCGACCACTGTGGAAATCAATATGGAGATACCTCAAACAACTAGGGAATTCCCATTTGACCCAGCTATTCCCCTGCTGGGTATCTTTCCAAAAGAATTAAAAGAATCATACCACAGTGATATATGTGCACCCATGTTTATAGCGGCACAGCTTGCAATAGCTAAAGCTTGGAAACAGCCCAAATGCCCATCAACTAGAGACTGGATAAAGAAGATGTGGGTTTTTTTATAAAATGGAGTACTACTCAGCCATAAAGAATGAGAAACTAGAGACATTTATATCTAAGTGGTTCCACATTGAGGCCATACTCGTAAGTGAAATAAATAGGACACACATGTGTAAATACCGAATAGTTTCTCTGGTATGAGAAACTGAAAGTGTAAATAAGCATCAAAATGATCCATAATTTGAAGGAGCACAACCTAAAGGCATGTTAGTGCAGGTACCTGTAATCCCAGCACTCTAGGTGCCAGAGGCAGTATGATCACAAGTTCAAACTCAGCCTAGGAATCTTGGTGACTTCACAAGTCCCTGTCTGAAAAGAAAAATTAAAGAGTTGAGGATGTAACTAATTTCAAATAAAGCTTGGGAAACTTGGTGATTTTGTGACACCCTTTCTCAAAATTTAAAAAAAAATATGCCAGGTGTATTGGCACATACCTATAATCCACACCACTCTGGGATACTAATGCAGGCGGATCAGAAGTTTGAGCTTAGCCTGGTCACTTAGCAATTTAATAAGAACCTTCCCTGAAATACAAAATAAAAAAGGAGTTGGAGTGTAGTTTAGTGGAAAGGCCCTGGGTTCAATCCTTAATACTACAAAAAATGAAAAAGAAGAAAATAAAAAACTAAGAAGGACTGGAGATGAAGCTTGGTTTCTTGGCCTTATTCTTAATCCCAAACACCAAAAAAAACAAAAAAAAAAGATTTATCAGGTAAAAATTCCAATCAGAATATTTTTTTAAAGTTTGTTTTGTTAAGAAATTTTTAAATGATAGAGACTACCGCAAAAGTCAAAATGTTTAGAATAAAAACAAAGTTACATTTTGAGGCAAAACAGAACTCTTACATCAGTTCATCGGAATCTATAGAAAAGGAAACATTCTTGTCTTCCTAGGCTGCAAGTCACATTGAGAGACTGGCGTGGCGTGGCGTGGCGGGGCGGGGCGGGGCGGGGCGGGGGGGGGGCACCGCAGACAGGATGAGTGTCCTTTGGAAGGTGGTGACTCACCAGAGGTGGATGGGGTTGGCCAGGAACTCAGGGCTCCCAGGAAACCAAACAGCAGTGACTCCAAGCTCTAAGATCCTACGTGGCTCCTCAGAAGTTTTTATTTACCTTCCTGATCCTATCTCTCTTTTTTCAACCACTACTTTCCAATCAGAATGTAGCTTTCTGAACTTCCGCCTAGTTAAATCTGACTGTTTTTCAGCTTTCTCCAGATTAATAGATTGGTCAAATGTCCATTAGAAGGAAAGGATTAGGAACATGTTGAAATTAAGAACTCATTCCTCACCGTTGATTGAGTTTTACTCACACATTACTTTTGTAGTTTTGAATGTGAGACAAGTTCTTGAGATTAGACAGAAAGAATCAAACCGGAAATATTGTTGTTTAGCAATTTTTCGCCACATGAAAATTATTAAAATGTTACAGAATTACAACAGCTGATTTATGTGTGTATGTGTGTGTGTGAAAACAGAGCAGAAATTTCTGTGTATCCAATGGTTGTTTGAGTATTTTGCTTCCTGATGACAGACTCAGGAAAGAGGAGAGAGACCACTTAGGATGAAGTCAGCCTTCAAGACTTAGTGAAATCCAGGCTTGGTGGTACCTGCCCATAATCCCAGCACTGTGGAATCTATAGGCAAGAGAATAGCAAGTTCAAGCATAGCTTGTGCAACTTTGCCTTTTACTGAGATCCTGTCTTAATACAAAATAAATATAAGAAAAGGCTGCTAAGGTAACTCAGTCAGAGGCTCTGGTTTCATTCTGGAATACTGAGGGGGAGGATTAGATGAAGACTTCTTTGAGGGAAATCAGGCCAATATTACAATGAGTAGTTAAGCATGAAGGCTTTGCAACTAGAGCAAGGTGTTCTTAGTGGAGCCTGTGAAAGACCTAAGACAATTTAAAGGACATAGGGCTGGGCTGGGGATTGAGCTCAGTGGTTCCGCCACCTGCTGTGCAATCTCAAGGACCCGAGTTTGATTCCTGGTACCAAAAAAACACATAGGGCCTTTTTGAGGGATCAAAGTACAAGAATTGAAAGAAATTTGTGTAGATGAAATTTGAAAGTTCAAAGAGAGTACTACAAAGGGCCAACAGAGACTCTTAAACCCAACACAGTCATTGAGAGCAAGGAGGGAGACATAGTCTTTTGTGCCCCAGGGAAGAAAGGATGGTTCCAAAGGGATCAGCTTAGTGAACTTGCTGAAGATGATGAAATCTAAGAATGTGGGCTATAATAGAGCTGAGAGAGCAGTACTCCCTGAAAGAGACAGAAAGTGAGACTATTCCAAGTCCAAGAACCATTATGTAGCCCAGGCTGGCCTTGAACTCTGCCATCCTCCTGCCTCTCCCACCTGAGTGCTGGGTACAGGTAAGTGCTACCTCATCTGGTTTATATTTCATATTTAAGCATCTTAAATATTAAGCTGAGGAAAAACTCTTATCTTGGTGTTAGGACTTGTGTTTAGATGAGCCCCCAAAGCTTCATAGGGTCATAGGTAGGGCTTTTTCAGAGATAGCTGGATCTAGAGTGTGTGGTGCTGGAATTGATCCATGGTGAAATGCTTGCCTCAAGGGCACTAGGATTAAGGATGTGAGTGCTACCCACCCTAAGTAGTCTGGATAAGATACAAGGAGCAGAAAGATGTGTTAAGGTCCCTTTTTGCTGCCTTCTGTCTCTTTGCCATGTACCACTCTGCCTTGGAGCCAGGCAACTATGGACTGGAAGCCTATGAACTGTAAGCCAAATAAATTTTTCCTCCTTTAACTTTGGGTGTTGGTGTTTTGTCTCAGCAACAAGAAAAGTAACTAAGACACTTAAGAAGGATTCCACATCAATTCTTTCAAAGTTTCAGGATACACAGATAGAAGAGCCTCTTCTGCCACTCCAAAAGTTATGCTTCCTAATTTATTATAATGTCTTTTCACTTTAGATCAGATCTCATAAATCTCATTTATCACTGGCCTGGGAAACTTAATGACAGAGAGAATCTGTTTCAAAATTTTTAAAAAATGAAATGAAAGACTAAGGAGGTGGTAGAGAGTTAAGGCCCTGAGTTCAATCCCCTGTACCTCAAAAATTAAAAAGAACAAAAAAGAAAATTAGAGAAGTTTAAGCTTAAGATTCTTGTAAAGGACTCCAGCTTCACCAAGCATGGTGGTGCAAACCTGTACTTCTAGCAGTTGGGAGGCTGAAGCAGCAGGATCTCCATGAATTTGAGGCCAGCCTGGGCTACACAGTGAGTTCAAAACCAGCCTGAAATACATAACAAGATCCTGTCTCAAAAAAAAGGACTCGAACTTCTAGAGGATCCAAAGACATTGGATATGCTATCATTTTAGAGTACACTAGAATTGTGAAGTATAAAAGCCAACACTCTTCAGCCAGTGTGCTGATCTGCACTTGTTGTCCTAGTACTCTGGAAAGGGAGACACCCTTCTCTCCCCTTGCACAGAGCCTGTTTGCTTGTGGGACATAAGGATGGCCAGAGAGGGAGGACCAAGCAAGTTCATTCTTTGCAAAGCCACACTGCATTCTACATAATTCAGTGTCCCAGCCCAACTCTCTGCCCTATCCTGAAGGTTAGAAGTTGGCAATGTTACTGCCACTTCCTCAGGTCTCTTCATGGTCTTCATTTGCTGGCTAGGTCAGAGCAGCCTTTCAAGCACATGTGAGGGATAGTGCACCCCTTCTATAACTCAGAATCCCAACCAGGGTTACAAAGAATCTCCCCTGGGCTCTCTTTTTGACAGCTTTACATATTTCTGTGCTTCTGATCCCTCTTCTAACCCTGAGCTGACTCTTCAACCCACTCACTCTGCATCTTGTAAGCATGAGCTGGCCCCTCTCCTGAAACAGAGAGCATGGCACCTGGGCTGTGAGATCTTTCTGAGGCTGGAGATTAGGGGACTTCAAAGCAGCTGGACAAATAGGTCTGAACTGTCAATAATGGAGCTCCAGAATATATGCCTAAACTCTGTACCTGGGACCAGAGAATGCTATTTTCAATTCACATGAGAGCTCAAGCCAGTTTTGAAAGGATGGTCTAGACCTGACATCAGCCTGAGAAATGGGAGATAGGAAAGACAGTTTTCATTAAGCTCTTGGCCACTGTGCTCTCTCTTTCATTGTGGCCCTCCTCTCACACTGTACGGTGTCTTTCTTTTCCTACTTTTAATTGGCCTGCACTTACCCTGTAGAGAATGTCTCTTTTCCTACCCTTAATAAATGTTAAATGTTACTACCTTTTTTGCTTGTCTTGACCAATTCTTTATTCAGAACAGAAAGAACTTTAGAAAACACCTCTAAAAGAAGACCCCAGAACCTCAGAACCCAATAACATATTTTGTCTCACCAACATATTTTGCTGAGCCAGCCAGGAGCAGGTCAGCCCCTATGCACACAATTTTGGTTTTCTCTCTCTGAAATCTATGGCCTAAAAGGACTAGTTTAGTCTTTTTTCTTTCCCTTTTTCTTCCCCCTAAGAAAGCGCCAATCCGCTTCGTGTCCTTGTTCCTGAACTTGGGTTTTCACCAGTCAGGGGGTTTAAATCCTTTAACTTTTTTTCTCATATTGGTTGTTGGGGAGATGCAGGGAACTCAAGGGTTTTAAAATTCCATGGAAGCTGGTGAACTCAGGAAGATTTCTTGTGGCTCTGGAAACAGATTCCTAGTGTGCCCCACCTTGTAGGATGGGGAAGGGGAAGCACATGTCTATATTTTTCTCAGTTGCTAAGAAAAGCCTACAGTACCACTTCAAATTTATCTTGCATTTTCTTTCTTCTCTTTCCTGTTTTTGTTCACTCATTGTGAGTATGGATCAGTTAAAAGATGCCAGAAAGCCAGTTATTAACCCATTCATAGAATAGATCATTCAGATTCCATGTGTAAAACCTAGAGTTTAGTATGGTTTTCTGCCCTTATGTTTTTGTTTCTCCTGATACTTTCTCAGCTTTCTCACTCATTTGGAAGCCTGCTTATGCTCAAAGTTGCATCTCCACTTCTTTCCTAGATGTCCTTTTATCTCTGGGTAACCTTATGAATCACTTTCACAGGGCCCTGTTTCATCCCAGTCCACCTTTCTGCCATGACTGGCAGCCATTTTGCTTTCTCCTGTGAGTCAATCACCTGTTTCCACCATGTTTGGTGGCCAATTTGGTTCATCTTGTGGGGGAAGATATGTGATTGTGCCATGTTTATTTGACATTTTGGTTGGTTGGATGAGTCAGTCATGTGAATCCTCTATATTTGTTCACCATTTTTTTTTAACTGACTCATGGATACCAGTAAATCTCACCCTTATAAATAAGAGCTAAAGCCTCTACTGTTCAGGATCATATGGTGTTGGGGACTAGACTATGTTGCTCAGATCTCACAGTTTTAAAGTTGGTGTTATCGTGGCTCAGAAACAAGGAAATATGCAGAAGGCCACATGCCTCCTGGCTATGGGTATGGAATGCTGATAACCCAGAAATCCTGAGGCAAGATAGCATCTGCTGAGGACAGTTGTCAATATACAGGCATTTGGGGATAGAGAAAATCTGGTTCCTCATTAATTTAATCCTTATCTACCCATTCTCCATAGTTGCTTTTCCATGAAATGAATGCTACCCCTCCCCTTGCACTCCTCACTAGCTAATAAAAGCAGGCCAATTGCAGAGTTTTACTGGAGGCTGTCTGCTAGAGGCAGGTCTCCTCCCACTCCCCCATTTATATCTCAAAAACTCTCTGTCTCTTTCTTTTTATTCCTTGTCATTCCCCCCAAAAGGTAGCTGAGGGTCTGATCAGCCCTCAGTAATATGGGCCTCATCCTCCTGGTATGTCTTCTGAATTGGGTTAGATTCCTTTTCTGGTTTTTTCTAACAGAAATTCAGGTAATTTAGAAACATGTGCCTGGTGCCTATCCAGAACAAAGGAACAGCCAGTTAAGTGGCTGTGAGAATGCAAAGAAGAGTACTAGCTCTCTTTCTGTCTCCATTGCACTTGGTTTACTTTTGTTGTGATAATTGTGGCCTCGATTTTATGTTCCCATGTAAAGGAATGTGTGACCTGTGGTTGTTCCATTGTGAAGTCTGCCTTTTGCCACCAGATGCATATCCTTTTGTGCCTTGATGACAGCTAGAGGCTTCAAGGGACACCTATGCAGAAAAGATTTTCAGCATTTTTAGGGTTTTATTGAGGAAAAGGACCTCCTACTCCTCAGACAGGCAAGCTATGATGTTAGGTGGTTTTGTAATTGGCTAAAAGTTGTTCAACCAGTAGAGCCCTCCAGCTTCTGACTCTGCCAGGTAGATGGTTTGTAGCCATACATGGGGATCCAAAGGTTCAAAAGAAAGTAGCACCAGTGCCCACACAATCCAGATACTTCTGGTCCCCACAGAGTTCAGTTTTATTGGGGATGCCCTGATAATAACTTGAAGGATTTGAGACTGACCTAGAGGATGCCCTGTAAGATTCCCATGTGGGAAGTGAAACATGGAAAGACTATAAGGTTTCTATGACCTAATTCCCAAGAAGTTCAGAGCTATCAGGTCATATCCTGGGGCTGAAATCTTGGGTACACCAGGAGATGCCCTATAAGGTCAGCACAAATAGATTACTGATTGAACCAGGGATAGGCCTGTTAGGTTTCATACAGTTCCTCCTGATCACAAAATCCATTTTGGTGTATGTCTTATCCATCCCATCTGACTCACAGTTTGAATATCCTCTCAGGGAGAACCTACAATGCCCCTGTCCATGGACATCACTGTCTTTTGAGAGGAACTCCACTATGACCTTGGATGTCATAGGTTAACCAATTCAATTTCTGGTAGATACAAGTGCAGCTCATTATGTTTTAACTTCCTTCTCTGGAAAATCATCCTCTAGATCTATAGCCATAATTGGAGTTGAGGAGACTTCTAGTCAGAGCTTCTTTACTCCTGCTTTGTCATGTCAATTCCAAGGCCAAACATGTAAACATGAGTTTTTAATTGTTATATAGTGTTCTTCTCCCTTTCTAAGAAGGAATTCATTAGTAAAATTTTTAGACAGTCTGTCTTCCTGGTCACTGTCATTAATCACAAGACATCCAAAAGGGACATGTCTAAAATATTTTTTTGGAAAATCAAAATGCTGATAGGAAGGGCAGCCTTATACCTCCTCAAACCCCTAACCTTATTCCAAGTTGATGAGGAATGATTAAACTGATTCTTCCTCAAGAGAGAAAGTAGAAATGTATAAAAACCCTACATGGGAAATAGTCTCTCAAATTTTTACAGAATGAGAACTAACAGTGGCCACCTAACAAGTCTGAAAAGCTTGCTCACTCTGTGCTTTCAATCACCCTGGCAAACCCAGACAACCCAAATTAAGAAAGCTACTTTTGTGAATCTCTGAAATACCTGAGCTTCCTCTTCAAAAGCAAGTCTCTAGTACTGCTCTGTGTGTGGATAAGCAGATTAGAAATCATTAATGATCCCTAATTCACCACAGCTTAAATAGACATCTGTATTAAGACTCCTGTTTATAATTAGATCTATATTGTGGGTAATCTTGTTAAGACTATGGCCTCAGGTTGTTGGTAATTTATCTAACATTCCTCTTTGCTATATTTTCTTCTCCATAGGACATATGGAAATCTGACTTGCTCCTTTTCATATTTGGGCTCTACATCCCCAACCTAGTAGGAAAGCTAGTCTACTGACAAATACACCAAGCTCTCTCCCATTGAAAAGGCAATGTAACAGTCCTACACATATAGACACTAACTCCTTTTTTATTGTCTTCTAACACATTTATCCAGTGCAACTGGTGAGGCACAACATCACAAAGTAGTTGGAAACCACATAAACCCCAGTAGATAAAGCATACAGCCCTGTTCAGCAGGAAGTAGCCACATAAAGACAGAAAACTCCACACCACTGGCACCCCAAAAAGTATTATGTGGGTTTATGTGTCTCAGGGGGAAATGAGGCAGGAGATTAGGGCATGGAAAGATTGCTGGGCAAATTGTGTGACCTGTTAATTATGGTGATCCAGAACACATGGCCACACCCTGAATCTGGGGTCAATTAAGAGAATGCTTTCATCACTTCTTGTGAAGACTCAAGCCAGTTTTTGATAGGATGGTCTAACCCTGACATCCTCCTGAGGAATGAGAGATAGAAAAGAAGGAACCCAAGGATTCTTGGATGGAAAAATCCTAAATGTCCAGCTCAGCAGTCTGGTAAGAGGCCCAAGAAGTGGACACTCTGAGCACATGTCCTTGGGGAAGATTCTGGTAATATTTGGCACCTCTAACATCTCTCCTTCACTATTTTCTTCTGACTCATTCAAACACATTTCCCAAGTGCTAGAAAGAAGTCATTGCTGTTCTGAGTGAAGGGAGATACTCAGTGAATATGACTTGGGCCTGCCTTCAGGTTATCTCATATATGTGGACCTTATATTCCATTCAGGAAAACAGAACAACAGTAATTAAGCCAGGGAATAAATTCAAGAAAGACAAACTTGCCTCTGCACATTATTCCAGAGTATAAAAATGACTGTTCAAGCTAAAAATGCAAGGAAATCTTAATTATCCGGGTAAATAGTTATTATCCTGTGACCTTTAAAATATTTTGATGAAACTGGGTGTGATGCCCTATGCTGGTAATCCTAGCACTCAGGGGCCTGAGGCAAGAGAATTGTTGTGAGTTTGAGTCATGTCAGGCCCACATAGTAAGTTCAAGGCTAGCCTGAATTACATAATGAGACTTTGTCTCTAAAAAACAAAACAAAAGAAACAACAACAACAACTAAAAAAAATTTGGATCCAATTATTAAGAATTCTGTTTTAAATATTTGGAAAAATCACCTAGGCAGGTTGGTGTACAACTGTAATACAGCACATTGGATGCTGAGACAAAAGAGTCCAATATTCAACATCATCCTGAACTACAAAATGAGACCCTGGTTCAAAAACAAAACTAATGCTGAGCATAGTGGTGGACATCAGTAATCCATACACTCGGGAGGCAGAGGCAAGAGGATCACTGTAGGTTCAAGGCCAGCCTAGGCTACAGAGTGAATTCAAGGCCAACCTGAACTACACAGTGAGATCCTGTCTCAAAAACCAAAGCAATAACAAAACTAAAACAAAAAACAAAAACAAAACAAATATATTTAGGGAAATAAAAATAGTTTAGCACACTTTGACTTAAAATGTTGAATACCAAGTGCTTTACTTCTTTGGAAAAAACAAATTCATACCACGAATACCTTTAACAGTGATTACACTCTTCCTGGGGCATGGGATATACAAGGAGAAAGCATTTTTTCTTTCCTTGTTGCACTGGGGATGAAATGCAGGGTGGGAGCTCTACCACTGATCTCCACAGACATCCTGGAGGAATCTTTTCTGTGCCTTGCTGAATGGTCCTCCTAGCACCAATCTACCAGCCTTTCTGCTTCAAGTTTGTGACATCTCCTGAGTTAATGGGACATTTCTTATGGGTTTCATTTCCTTCAAAACATCTTCATGCTCTGCTTCATGACACTTTCCTCTCTTAAGCACTCTGGGCAGTGAAGAGCTGAGCCCCAGACAGAAAAGTTGAACTGTGGGTCTCCAGACAGTGAACTTGGCAGGGAAGCAGGGTCTAGATTTTCATAATTTTTACCCAAGTGGGGTCCCTTTCAAGTCTCCCCTTTTACGGGAACTTCATGAAAAGAGAAAGGATTCTGACTTGGAAAGTTCATGGAACAGCAGGAGGGAAATATCTTTGTTAGTACAAGAATATAGATAGAGATATAGTTCTAATTTCAAGACCTTTCTTTTTTCCATTGTTCTTTAGTTTTTATTGGTTGTATACAGTAATGAGATCCACTTTGTCAGTTTCATACATATACATAACATACTTTTCACACATTCTTTCACTGCTTCTTTTGTCCAGACCTTCCCCCAAGTTTACATAATTTATTTAAGGATTTCATGTGCATAACACATTTTCTACATATCTGTGCTCCTTACTGACTTCCTTACAACCTTCCCTTCCTTCTTCTTCCCTTCCTTATGTTCACTAATATCCTTCTAGTTTCATTTGTTTGACCATAATAGCTTTTACTTCCTTCTAAGAAAAAGTTCGATAAATTCTATGGCTCTCCATCAGGATGGACCCAGGAGAACTGAGTACGTTCTTGGGTGAGGTGAAGAATGGGGTTCTGGGATGTGTCCTGTGGCCACACTTGCCAGACCTTGGAATGGGGAAAAGCCAGATGCCACCAGGACCCATCTCCTTGGGCCTGTGCATTTGATGACTCCTCTCCTTCCATTGCATAAAGTGGTGGAGGGGTGAGTATGGGGTCATCACCCATCCCTAAATCACTCTTCCAGAGAATATGCACCTGTGGAAAATGGCAAGAACCTGCAGGGAAGAAGAGCTTGTTGGTGCCGAGGAAGGTTTCCTGGGGTGAGATTGGAGTTCCACCAACCTCCCACCACTGCTGCTGAAGTCCCATTTTTTGGAACTTATACTGCACTGACTAGGACATCCCTGACTCACCAAGAATTTTGGCAAAGTCAGACTTGGGAGAGAGAAGAGGTGCCTTCTTTTACCCAGCCCCTGAATTGCCCCAAGTCTCCTTTTTGCCCAGGTCCTCACAGGACTCTAGCACCAGATCAATTTGTTGGTTCACACGGGACCCTGTGGAAAGTGGGGAGGACATAGGGCCTTCAGGTCTTAAGTTCAACTTTTAACATCATCTCTAATGAGCTATTTGCCCAATAGTCTGTCTGCAGATCCCAGATCACCTTGCTGGGGTGCTGGGTACACAGTCATATATGAGATGATAGTGGAGCTGAAAATTTGCTATCATAGAGCAATCCACCCCTCAAGAGTTTCTTGTCAAGAGAGAAGTCAAACACCTGACAGATCAAGGTAGGAGTTGAACCAGGTGCTAGACTAACCCTAGTATAGAAGTCTTGAGGGTCCGCAGGTGTCCATTTTAAAGAAGGACAGACCAGACTTCCACTGAATCATCTTATTTGTTTACAGGACAAAATCATTGTCAAAATATACAAGTCCCCAGGAGCCAAGAACAGAGGAGCAAAGGTTTCTGCTGACATTTCTGTGGAAACACACAAGGTACAAATACTGAGCATACATACTTCTGGCCATAGTGCTGGGGTTCAAATTGCAGCTCCATGCCTCACCATTTGTGCTGGGACCAGGGTTGGCCAGGGCCAATTTCTGCAGTTCCCAAAGGAATTCTACTTTAAAAGGTTGATCTCTGATGTGCATTTCAGGTTGAAAACCTTAGAGCAGCACTCTGAGTAGTTACAACATCCTGTCCAAAGTCAGCTTGGAGAACACACACAGCATTTGCCTAATAAGGGAAAAGACTGAGATAAGGGTGGGAGATGGAGAAGGAAGATGGTCTAAAAGTCACAAGGAAGCAGAGCTGACAGAGCTGAAGCAACTGCACGAGAGCAATGCTGTGCCAGTGCTGAGTGCAGAACAGCCAATTAGAACGCATTTCTTAGAAATGAGTATCCAATCGTTCAGTTCTATTTATGTGCAGTTGAATCACTTGTTAAGCTCTGGACCAGGGTTTGCAATGGATCCAAAGGTGTTTAAGAAAAGCTACCTACTGCTTTGTCATGGTCTGTAACACACTTATGAGAACTTGGCTAAGAACACGCACACACACACACACACACACACACACACAGAGGCATTTGGGGCTGAGAGCCCCAGATCCTTTGTTCTAACTGTGCCTTGCATCTACTAAAGTGCATTTGTGTGTTCAGTACACACTAATGGTGAACGTCAGAGCATTAGCATGGATTGGAGATGTCAGAGGGGAAGGGACACCAGTGTGGTTCATTCAGATGTGCTTGTGTGGTTCACCTGGGTCAGTGCAGCCTAGGAAGCCAGCAGAGAGCTGAGAGTCTGACACTGTTAGTACTGACATGGATCTGCAAATGCAGAAGACAAAACTTCATTCTTGCCAGATGGTGAAATGCAACCATTACCACTTACCTTCAAATATCTAATCATTTTTCACCCTCTGATGCAGGCTGAATTCAAAACATGCTATGTTAGTCTCTCTCTATTTTTTTTTTAATGAAACAATGTCTCACTAGGTAGTTCAGGCTCGTCTTGAACTCAACTATGTATCCCAGACTGGCCTCATACTCATGGCATTCCTTCTGCCTCAGCCTCCCACGTGCTGGGATTACAAGCATGTGTCAGCATGCCTGGTTTATGTTAGTCTCTTTTGATAAGGGAGAGGAAGAAAGAACTTTCATTGATATGACTTAGATTGCAAAAAAGATATTTTAATGTCAGATGCAAATAGTGATGATGTGCTATATGCTGGTATGCTTTTAGTATTTCTCCAAGAGGGAATTTGTTCGACTTTAGTGGTCACAACTAGTTTAATTCCTGAAGGGCAGATGTGGCCACCTTCCAAGATGGCAGGCATGGGCTGGTGAGACTCAGAGTCTCTGGCTCATGTACAATATAGTGTACTTCCAGTTACAGCAGGGAACCCCTTCCTTGACCAGTGAAGACCTTTGGCAGCACAGCCAAGAACTGAGGACTGAGTCTCCTAGATCCACTCAAGGTCAGTGTCTCTGGGAAGATTTGTCCATTACCCATTGAGTCTGTTCCAAGCCTTGAGTTTGCCCCTAGTGCCACAGACTCCTGCACCAGTTTGTTTGTTTGTTTGTTTGCTTTTTAATCAAAGAAGCTTACATGGACTTCTTCTCACTCTAAAAACTTCCCTTTTTCCCTTTCCCCTTGAGTTCACCAATAGCCTCCCATAACATTCATGTTCCTGATCACAATTCCCGTAATTCCCAAAGGAACTTTAGATAGTTGGTCTCTGATGTGCGTTTCAGATTGAAAACCTTAGATTAACCCAAAAAACAGCCACAGAAATAAGCAAGGAGAAGCCAAGTATAATGGCCCACAACTGCAGTGCTAGCATTCTAAAAGGTTAGTGTAGGATGATCAAAAGTTCAAGCCCAGCATGAGCAATTCAGAGGGACTTTGTCTGGAAATAAAAAAGGCCTGTTCTTGTAGCTCATTGTGAAGATCCTGATATTAGCCCCCAGTGCCATTAATGTATGAGAAAGGGGGAGAAAAATCAAGAAACAAAGAGGTAACCGGAGCCCAGAGAAAGCTAAACAATGGGAAGATGTAAGTAAATGTGAATCTAGACAGGTCAATTTTGTAGCTTATGAAGCCTTTGTCTCAAAATAAAAGATAAGCTGGGCATGGTGGCACATGCCTGTAATCCCAGCGCTCTGTGATACTAAGGAAGGAAGATTACAAATTAGAGCTTAGCCTGGGGCATGTTGCAATCAAGTGAGAACTATCTCAAAATGAAAAATGAAAAAGTTGCTGGGATGGAGCCAAGTGCAAAGGTCATGTATTCAATATCTAGTACCACACAAAAAAATTAAAATGACTGGGGATATAGCTCAGTGTAGAGACCCTAGGTTTAATACCAGGTACCTGTCAACTTGGGAGACTGGCTGAGGGCAGAGAGGATGGGGAGTCCTTAAGGAAAAGGGTGTCTTACCAGAGGTAGATGGGGTTGACCAAGTGATTAGGTGTCCCCAGAAACCAGGCAGTAAGCCAAGAAAGAGAGAAAGAAAGAAAGAAAGAAAGAAAGAAAGAAAGAAAGAAAGAAAG
>NW_004624818.1:248253-266451 GCF_000247695.1 Heterocephalus glaber
AGTGATGTTGAACATTTTTTCATATATTAGTTTGCTGCTTTTACTTCCTTGTCTGAGATATGTCTGTTCATTTCAGATGCCCATTTTTGAATTGGGTCTTTGAATTTAGGGGGTCTGATTTTTTTCAGTTCTTTATATATTTTAGATAGTAGTCCTGTTTTTAAAAAGTGTGTATATGAAACGTGTAAGGTTCTTTTTAACCACCCCCTTTTTAAGAGAAAATTTGGAAGATAGTTTCTTGAGATACATTAAAAAAATCTAAGTGTTGCATTTGCTTTTGGATCTAACAATTTATGATTTTCAGTATTTGTTTAAAAAAGAAAGAATGGGTTTCTGTTGTTTTCTCTCCCTATGTAGATCAGGTTGGTCTTGAATTCACAGTGACCCTCCTACCTCAGCCTCCCAAGTGCTGGGATTACAGGCATGCACCACCATGCCTGGCTCAGGAAAGAATTCTTATTCAGTGCTTTTTAAAATGTTTTTTGTTCTTTTTTTGAAGCTGGGCTTGATAGTGATGCATGTAATCCCAGTTTTCTGGGAAGTGAGACAGGAGGATTATAAATTCCAGCCTATCTTGAGCAATCTAGAGACTTTTAGAGATCCTATCTCAAAATTTAAAAAAATAAATAAAGAGGTGGAGAAATAGCTCCGTTGAATCCCTCTGTTTCAATCCCCAGTAGTAGCAAAAATAGTCTTATTTTGAGACACCAAACCATATTAAAATTATTTTAGCATTGCATTCTTTAAAAGTACCAAATATGCTTTGTAATTTTGAAAGATTATTTATGCTGGCTCCTACGCCTATCCCAAAGTGCATCATCTCATTGGGTTTTTCAAGGACTTAACCAGCTGTGCACACCATTACCCTTCTTCGACAGGGACAGCAATGCTTTTGCCTAAAATGCCTTGATTAACACGGCTAGTTCAAGGATTCCAACAGGAAGCCCTCACTTAGATGACTTTATTTATAACCAAGCACCACTATACGGAAACATCTTTATTCCTAGGTACTTAATCATTGTACACCCTCTGATGACAAGCTGAAATCAGTAAATGTTATGCTCTTGTTTTTAGAGAGAGGGGAGAAAATTTTTCATTGTTTTGACTTAGTCCCACAAAAGAATCTTTTAATAAGGGTAGATATAGTCATAAAGTGTTGTATGTTTGTATGATTTTAGTATTTCAGTAAAAGGGAACTGGTTTATCTTTAGTGGCCATGACTACCTTAGTTTAAGAAATGTTCGAACCTACCAGGATGGCAGGCATGGATTAAGGAATCCTCAAGACTGTGGCTCATATACTGTATGGCATAATTCTAGCTCCATGTGAGTGACCCTCACTTGTGCAGCAAAACCTTTTGTCAACACAGCCAATGACCAAAATATTAACATCCTAGATCCACCCATGACCCATGGCCAGTCTCCTGGTGTCTGGTTAATACTGAGCCTCATTGGTAAGAAGTTTTACTCATTACACACTCAGAATGTTCCAGGAGCCATAGTGTCATGGCTCCTGATACCAATGGTCATTGTAACAAAGTATCTTTTTAAGAATTTCTTTTTTCTCTATATGTTTCTTCCTTGTTTCTCCCCCCCCCCGCCCCCACTCCTTGGGTTCACCAATGACCTACCATAGCGGGCACATTCCCAATCTCAATTCCTGAAATGCCTAAACAAAATCTACCATACAGAGTACACGGCTGACATGAACTGCAGGTGGACAAGCTTGGACTAACCCAAAGAAAACCCACAGAAACAAGCAAGGAACAACTGGGTATAATGGCCCATGACTATAATCCAGCACTCTGGAAGATGAGTAAGGAGGATTGTAAGATCATACACAGCCTGAGTAATACAAAGGGACTCTGCTTAGAAGCAAAAGGATGTGGTTTTAGCTCAGTAAAAAGGCACTGAGATGAGTCCTCAGTACCCTAGGTGTATGAGGAAGAGTGGGAAAAACCAAGAAACAAGAAAGCAACAGTCACCCAGAGAAAATTAAAGAATGGGAGGGAAATAGTCAATATAGCATCAACTCCTTTTGATGCCATTAGTTTCTTGGGCCAAACATCATTGATCAGACAATTCATGGTTTTTCCAATCAGAAAATACAGTTCTATGAGGTCTAATCTGGAAACAAGGTCAACTGAGTAAGGAGGAGTCGAGATGATTGCACAATCCTCATCAGTGCATCATGAACCTGGTCCAGTCTCAGTGGGTGGACAGAATCCCGGAGAAGAAAAATGTCCTGCGGAATAGAGTACTGCTCCTGGTTTAAGTTACTCAGCTTAGCAGTGTGGTACAGCAGCTTATCCAAGGTGGCCACAGCAGTGCAGTTCTTTATGTAGCTGAAGCTGGTGAGCTGGGAGCAGCAGCACAGGAAGGCAGGATGGCACTGAGCTGGGAGTCTGATTCCACAGGCCGTGAGGTGCAGGGTGTTCAGGGTGCCTGAAACTTTATCCAGCAGAACTCAGAGGGGCTCAGCACTAAACAGTCAGTCTGACTCCCTTCAGATACAGGTGTTTTACCTGACTGATGCTCAGACACTGGGACAGATGTTCCCAGTCTGAGCGTGAAAGCTGGCAGTGAGTTACAGCGAGTGTCTCCAAGGGGAACGTCAGGCACCTGCAGAGAGACAAAGCAGTTAGCACTGGCAGTTGGTGGTGAGGAGTAGGGGGTGGTGAGGAAAAACTACAAAGTGGAGAAAAACTGGTCACTTGTCACTGATCATCTGATAATGATCATCACCAGGATGCTGCATGCTGAAGGTGCCGACCATTTGTGTCACCCCAATTTAGTGTGAGGCCTTTCATCAATACTTGAGTTACTGGCTTAGTCTCCAATATTTAAATCCCCCCTTTCTCACTGCCCGGTAGGAAACCATGAATCTGGCCAGCTGACCCCAGAGGGAGACAGTGAGGAAGGACAAACCTGGCAAGGTGCTGCCACATGGACTGGGGTTGCCCATGTGTCCTCAGGAAAGTCTGTGTCCCTGTTCCCAGTCCTGGACTCTTGCTCTTCACTTCTGGTCTGCTCAGTACCCTCCCTGAAGACCACTGCACCTTTCTTCAGAGCGGAACATAGGGACAGGCTTGCTGCCCATCACACAGCAGCTAAGCAAGGAGCTCACACGGTGAATATGAGGGTTGAGGTCTTTCACTCCTACGGCACCCTCTTTTTCTTATTTCTCAGCACCTTAACCAAGACACGCTTGCTGAGGAATAAGTCAAAAGCCTTCCCTCACTATTTCTGGTCCTCTCACATCTAGCATCTTAGCATTGTGGCTCTTTCCAGACCTACAATTCTAATTCAGTGGTTATGTTTGATTGCTCTTTAGGATAGAGTACTGAAGAAGGCAATGCATTGACACTCTAGTGCCTGGTACATCTCCTGCAGCTAGCACAAAATCCATATTTAGTAACTTACTAGAACAAAAAAGTCTCTGCTGTCTCTGAAGAGAGAATGCCCCATCTTACTCAAGTGGATAGTCCAGGTGACCTTCCAGGAAAGAGATGGTCTACATATCTCTTCTTCAAGCTGTGCAACTTGAGAAAATGAGAAGTGAATTATGGTGATCAATTGTTTCCACTCTGCTGTGGAAATGCAGGCAGGCCCAGAGATGTGAGAGAGAAGTAGCTTGTGAAGATTTTGCATCTGGTCTGGGTAAGGGGCAAAAAGAGCCAGGTTGGAAGTGACTACAAGTGATGACATTCTAACTTCTTCTGGCAACCCAGGTCCAGGATTTCTGGGACTTTCATAATATTTTGGATGCACACCATTGTGATGTGCAGCTTCTCACAGCTCAGTTGCAGAGAATATTTTCTCTCCTAGATCCATTCAAAGAGACAGGACAGGAAAGTGCCTAGGTTGCACTGTGTGAAGCACAGGCCTATGATCATGTTCAGGGACTGTTCCGCTGCCACCTATGCCCTTCTCTTTTCTGTTTTTCTCTTACTCATAGTCTCTGGGAAGCAGCCATCTACCTGGTTTCTATCCCAGACTCTCCAGAAGCTCTGGTGAATGTCCCTTAGGTCCAGCACTTGCTGATTCCACCTCCAGAAGACACCTTTAGAGTAGTCTCAGAATTGAGGCCTGGATCCTGCTTTCTTCCTGTGCTTTACTCCTCCTTCGAGACATCAGCTATTTCCTTCTCTTCTTCTTTTGCTCCCTTACTTTTCTCTTTCCCCATTGGATCTGGCCAAATCCCTACTTCTAGTGTCAGTGGTAGCAGTCAGTTACAGTATTTATTGCTCCTTTCCTTTCTTCCTCTACCATTAGCTGTCCTTCTCATCCTCCAGCCAATATGCAGTGGGCTCAACAATGGCCAAGGCTTCTCTGATCCTTCTTAGGGATATTATCAGACTGTAGCCATAATACCCCCACTCTCCCTACTGTTTCTTTTCTAGATCTCCACAGCTCTCCCTCCAGGATACCTGGTCACCCTCACATGGAGTGAACTTTCTGGGCCAGCAGCACATCAAGCCCATGTAGCACAGCTTGCAAGCCCTGTAGTTTCTGAGCCTGCAGCTTGACAATACCCAGCTGAGATTCTGAGATCTCTAGTTTCCTCATTGTTATCAGAACCCCCATTGCAAGGCAGGGAAAGGCCAAGCTGGCACCATAGCTTTCAGGACCTCAGTGTGTGCCCTGGTGAAGGCCTCCATGAAGAGAGGTGGGGAGAGCTGTCTAGGAAGTTCCTTCACAGCCTGGATGACCAAGTTCTTGTCCCTGCAGGTCCTGCACCACCAGCTGCAGGAGTGTGGGGAGGGAGTGAGTGTTCATTGTGGTGAATCTCCAAGGCCAAAGATCCTGGTGAAACATTCAAAAAGATGCACTCTTTTAGGCCAGACTGAGAAACCATTTTTTTTCTTCATCCGTCAAGGAACCAACATTTGGCCATAATCACTATTCTGGAAAAGTCCTCAATTTTCCCCAATTATATTCTGTGTTTATGACCACAGAGCCATAGCTGTCTCTAATGACACAAATGAATGTCTTATGGCACACTGGTAGGTCAAGGTGACCACCAGCCCATCCATTTCCAACCAGAGCACTCTGAGTTCTGCACCAGTAGAAAATGGGGACCTGGGAACCTGAAATCTCACCACAAGATTTTAAAGGAGAAACTTCAGATCTTCATCCCAAGGCTCTAAAACAAAGGGAATGAAAATGTCATATGGCCCAACCTCTAACTTCTCAGTTCCAACTATGCACCTGACTGGGAAAATTAAAAAGAATCTGTAAAATGAGTGTCATGATTTTCACTTCAAACAGTTGTAGAGTGTTGATTATTCCTTTCAGCCCAGAGCTGGGCAGGACCGAGGACAGGTCCTATTTGTCCCTCTCCAACTTGGATACCCTGATTCTCACAGCTACCTGGTGGCTTGAAACAAACATTCAATGACTTAACAGCAGAGCAGTGTCAGCAGCTGGCATGGGACTCTCTTAGGGCCAGAACCATCCTGGTGGATGAATATACATGAATGGGAATTTAGTGAAGCTGCGTGGTGGAAGACATACTAGAGTCAGTGTTTTAGAAAAGAGGAAACACCAGGCAAATGAGCTCGGAACAGAAAATGATTGGGAAACAAGATGAAGAGAAGTATGGAACCTGGACTTTGCAAATTTTAGGGAACAGCAGTTACCTGAATTCAACTCTATGCCACTGTCTCTTTACCCCTACTCCCACCCCCCAGCATAAACTGGTCCTCCTGGGCCATGCTGCAGAAATAAACAAGTGAGATAGCTTTCTCATTTCGAGATCTAGTGAAACCCACAGCCATGGTACATCCGGGTACTCAGACACCCTCCCCCACATCTACTCTTGTTGTAGGCACTCATTGTCCACTAGGAGGCGCCCCAACCTTACAGCTCACCTACAGTATTTGGGCTTTCCAGTTGCAGATGGAGGTTGGAAGAAAGGCAGTGGGGCCAGGAGGAGGAATGTAGGAGGATGGACCTGGAAGTTACTGAAGCGTCTTGGCAGAAGGGCAGAGCACATAGGAGAGGGATGGACCATAATCTTTTCCTTTCTTCCCCAGTTGTTCCCATGCTGTTTGGCCTGCGGGAGCTGTGTGGTGTCGGGCAGGAGTCTTAACCTCTCATGTCCCTCATCAGCAAATCCAGATAACGTATTAGCACCTCCCTCTGAAGATTAGGCAGCCCTATGATTAAAGTGTGAAGTCTAGTTAGGTCAGAATTGCTTCCTGTCTTGTACTGGGCCCTTGTTAGGTGTCTAGCCTGGCGCTGAAATCTCACTACCACCCTTAAATTCGTTCTGCTGTTGTTATCCCAAGTTCATAACGATCATTGACAGATTCTACTAGTGTTATTGGGAGAGGATTATGGGTTCTTTAAAGTTGTCTTTTACTTTTATATGATGAAAAAATTACAGATAAACAAACAAACAAACAAACACCCCACAGATACACATAGGAGCATGGGGAAGCATAGAAATAGAATTTCCCTGAATTCCTCTAACTCATGCAGCGGAGAGCAAGAAGCTGGAATAGGAAAAGAACGAACATCAGGTAGCAGAAATGTATAAAAGATTCATAGCTGAGATGAAAAAAAAAGTGATGAATTCAAAGAGGAAATGAACCAAATTTTCACAGCAATTATACTCAGTATACCCAGGGTGAATTTTTGGAAAATAGGTAAAAAAAAAAAAAAACCTGAATGAGCATCTTAATAATAGAGATAGAAAATGCAGCCGGGGATTTAGCTCAGTGGTTCCAGTGCCTGCGTCACAAGTGCAAGGTCCCGAGTTAGATCCCTGGTACTAAAACAACAACACCAAAAAAATAAAAATAAAAATAATAATAATAATAATAGAGGTAGAAAATGCTAAGACTACAATGTAAATTTCCATTTATATATCTTCTACATTTGAAATGTACCACTGTAGGATTAAGATGGAGAAGAAATAGATTTAAAAAGAGGACCATACTTTAAAAAGTATTGCATAGAACATTTTTAAGCTCATACTTATAAAAAACATCTATCTCATCTATTCATAAAACCTCATAATGTATGATCAATAAAGCAAAGAAACCAAATATTTGAAGAGTCAATAGCTGGGCTTGGTGGTACACACATGTAACATGACCACTTTGTAATTCTGAGACAGAGGATCACAAATTCGAGACCAGCCTGGGTAACTTAGCAATTAACCAGACCATGTCTCAAAATAAATTTTAAAATGGCTATTAATGTATTTCACTGCAAAGACCATAGGTTTAATCCCCAGCCCCTTCCCCTAAAATATTCTAATCAATTTTAGTTGTTTTTTTATATCTACATAGTTACGAAATTATATAGTGACATAAGCTATAACAAAAATAGAAATATTTAGGATGAAACCAAAAATTACATTGAGGCAAAATCAAAGTCTTACATATCTGCTGATGTGAATCTACAGAAAAAGGAACATTCATGGCTTCTCTCTGCAGGTCACCATAAGAGACTGGCTGAGGACAGGCAGGATGAGTGCCCTTTTCTGGGTATTCACTTTCCAGAGGTGAATGAGATCGGCCAGGTACTCAGGCCTCCCAGGAAACCAGGCAGTGACTTCAGCCTCCAGAATCCTAGATGGCTCCTTAGAAGATTTTACTCACCTATCTGAGCCTATCTCTCCTTTTCAACTACTACTTTCCAATCAGATTGTAGGTTTCTTAACTTCCACCCGGTTAATCCTGATTGATTTTCATTTTACTTTGGATTAGTACACTGGATTAAATGTCCATTTTTGAAAGGAAAGAATTAGGAAGAGGGTAACCCTAAAAACGCATTCACTGATTCACTCCACACCATTGGTTGAGTTTTACTCACATGTGACTATCATAATTCTGCATGTGAAACACATGAATGAGGATTTAACCTGTCCCCCTGCCCCAGTACCAGGGATCAAACTCAAGACCTTGTGCTTGACAGGCAGGCACAGTGCCACTGAGCTACATCCCCAACCCTAACCTGTTCTTGAGATTGGACCAAAGTAATCAAATCAGAAATATTTTTGTTAAGCAATCTTTGATGCATAAAAGCTATTAAAATATCTCAGAGTGAGAGTAATGATGCAAAAAGAGCGATATAATCTCCAATGGAATCAAAGGAGAAATCTCCATGTATCCAGTGCTCACCAGGTGTTATGGCATCTGACTTTGGGCCCCACACCCACTGAGGGAGGAAAACATGGGCCCCCAAGAGAAAGGCTGTTCTTCAAAACTTAAGCCAAGGCCTGTGTGCAGGGAATCAGAGCTGAAGTGCAAGGAGAAGTAAGTGCTGAGTCCCTGCAATTGGCCATGAATTTTATTAAAGGGGGCCTCGTTATCCACATGTTAAAATACAGGGAGATTTTTCCCTTTTACTTCTTTTGGAGAGGTGTTACTTGGAATAGAAACTAGAGCCTGCACATGTTAGGCAAGTGCTTTACCACTGAGCTAAACCCCCAGCCCTTTTTATTGTGTTTTCAGACAGCACCAGGCTGTTTTCCAATCTGTACTCAGATTTGTGATCCTCCTGCCTCAGCTACCCAGAGTGCTGCGATTTGTGCCTGCCTCACTATTCCTGGGAAAGATGCAATTTTTAATATGGCCAAATGCCCATGCCTAAGTCAAAATTTTATATTTGAGGAATAAGAAATTCAAAGTTCAGGAATGCCAGGATGAAATTAAGCTCAGTGTTCTGAGGACAGCTCTGTCAGGCCAGTGTTGATGGAAGAAACAAGGAAATCAAAGAAATTGTTCAGTTGGTTGCGTAATAAACTTTTTCACTCATTCCATCTTTCCTTTCTTTCTTCCTTGGTTCCCTCACCCCTTCCTTCTTTCCTCTAGTTCTTTCTTCCTTTTATCCAGTTATTGTGTACAAAGACTAAATTTTCTTGTTGCATTGGGTTGGGGGGGGGCGGCTACTGGGAATCGTACTCAGAACCTTGCACTTGCCAGGCAGGTGCAACACCACTGAGCTACATTCCTGGCCCAACACTAAATTTTCCAGCTCAGGGAAGTTTTTGGATCAGGCAGACCTCATCTAAAAAGAAAACAACAACAACAAAAAAGGCAAGGAGTGGGGGTATATGCCTAAAATCACAGCAATCTGGGAAGCTTAGCAATTTAGCAAGATACTTTCTCAAAATTAAAAACAAAAAGTGCCAGATTTATAGCTTACTGTAAAGGTTTTGGGTTCATTCCCAGTACAATAAATGAATAAATACATTTAAAAATTTGTTGTAAGCTTGAGGGGAGGGGGGATGGGAAAAAAAGAGGTAGGATGTATCATGTAAGGGTACAAATTCCCTATGATAACTGTTATCATTATGTATGCCTAATCTGTACCAATAATAAATGTTTTGCTGTATAAAAATCAAACAAATTTTTTTTTAATTTTTAAATATTGGGGATGTTGTTCAGTGTAGAGGTGCTAGGTTAATCCCACAACTGAAAAAATATCATAGTTTAAAAATTTATAGTAAATAGCATTTTATAATACTACTGTAATACATAGTGATTTTTGTAAAATATCATAGCATCAACTCTGAACTACGAGTAGATGGCAAGTGAACCCCACAAGCTTGGAACTTTGTATCTCTCAATTACTGGCAGTGAATCCAGGCTTGGTTTTCCCCACTTCCAAACTCTCTGGCTGCAAAACTGCCATTTTGTTGAACCTTGATTCAATAGTGGCCACATGTAAAATCCGAGTCCCATTTGTGCCCCTTGTCCTCCTTGTTATCAGGAACAGAGGGTAAATTGAGAGGTGGATAAATAGGTGGTAAATTACTGTGTGCTGTGCCACCACAAGCCAAGGTAGAAACGTGCCTCATCTCACTGGTTACTATGAGGGCACCAACCCCTGGCTGTGTGACATCATCTTTATTTGACAGAGAAGCTAAGGTCTTGACTGAGGTCCCCTGACCAACACCAGCCCCTGGATCATCGGCAGGAAGCCGTCACTCAGCTGCCCTTTGCTCAGGACCTCCCAGTGTGGTTAAGGTATCTCATCTGCACCCAAGTTCTTTGTCACTTTCATTCTTTGAACATTTGCTTATCTCAAACTATGCCATCTTTGTCTTTCTTGTTCAGGAGAGATGACAGGTGTTATGGGAAGATCTCTCCCTGTGATGACCGAGTTCCCTGAAAGTTTATATACTTAAAATGTGTTTCCGGTCATCGTGGTGAATACCCCTAATCTCAGCAGTTGGGAAGCTAACACAGGAGGATTGCTGTGTGTTCGAGGTCAGTTTGATGTACATAGTGAGTTCAAGTCCAGCCTGAAGTACATAGTAAGACAGTATTTCCAAAAAATGTGGTATAGAAATATTTAAATATTGTTAAATCCCATTATATTAAATTTTTTAAAAGAAAAACTCACTTGGATTCTTTACTGACCTCAACTAACCTAATTCAAGGACTGTTGTCCACTAGGATCACAGGGAGGGTTTGTGAGGTCAGACAATGAGTCCCACTCTGGAGCAAAACACCTTGGGGCTCTCTTCTCAAAGAAAGTCTTTCACTTTTGCTATTTTGAGCCTACAAAGGGCAAGGTCCTGCTGGTTCCTTTCACACCCTCATCCTTAATCATACTGATCTTTCTATTTGACAAAAATTATTGTGACAGGCTCTCAATATGTAGTTTAGTTTGGGCTTGAGCTCACTACATAGCCCAGATTGTCCTAGAACTCTCAGAGATCCTCCTGCCCCAGCTTCCTGAGTATTAGGATTGATAGAGCCCACACAGGGACACTACCAGTTAAAATGAGCCCATCCACCATCTTAGAGAAACGGAAGTTTCATGTTACTTAGGTACGAGCAGACACCAGAGAAAATGTCACCAGGTCACAGAGGACATGTCAGCAGGTCATGAGCAGTCCCCCTGAGGACGTGTCAGTAGGTCACAGAGGACAAATCAGCAAGCCACAAACCCACCATTTCTCCAACCCACCCCTTCATAAGCCCACCAAAAAATTCCGATTTAAAGGCCCCTTATCCTGTAAGAGACACTGTACTGCTCACACAGAGAGGTCCCTCTAGGGTTTAGGACTAAACCTGCTTAGACTGTTCAGTTCATGTCCCTTCTTTCCCACTCAGGGATAATAGGCATTCATCACCACACCTGGCTCTAGGGTCAAATATTTTATCACCAAAGTTTTCATCTGCTCCATCTTGGAATTCCCAGGTTTACCAGAGCTTCCTTTCTGGCCAAACACAAAACCTTTTAAATCATTCAAATGATTTAAATGGTGGTTTGCTCTTCATTCTCAATGTAGAGCTGGCTAAATCCCCTTAATAGTACCTATGCCACAGTGGCAACATTAGACTGCCTTGAAATTTCCTGTCCAATTAATTAGTCCACCATCCTTAACCTCAGTTTCCACAAAGTCTCAAAAAATGAGAAAAATGTAGACAAATGTATTGCCAGAGCATAACATACATGATCAGGAGTCCAATTGCCAATGCAAATCTTGTTCACAATTGAAACTCCTGAGCCTGGTGTTTTCCATCTGCATTTCTCTAGACATTCTTGTCTTCAGAGCCCTGACTAGATCTTTCACCAACCTTGGATTATGGCATTTTGGGGCCCCTTTTCCTCTTGGCATCTCCAACCCCTTTTGAACTCTTCCCACAAACCAGTTCCAAAGGCTTCATAAATAACATGGCCAGGCTGTTACAACAATGACTTCAATTCTCTGGTAACAAAATCAATCTTAGTTACTTTCTGCTCAGTGAGACACAATATCTGACACACACAAGGTTAAGGAAGAAAGGTTTATTTTGGATCATGGTTTGTAAAAGTTTTAGTCCACAGTCAGCTGACTTGAAGACTGGCCATCATGGCAGAGGGGCATGGTAGAGGAGAAACAGCTCATGGCATGGTGGTAGGAGGCAGAGAGAGATCCAGGGAAACATGAGGAAGATATATCTTTCTAGGCCATGCGCCTTAGAAACCCACCTCCTCTGACCAGACTTCACATCTCAACATCATATTTACCTATAAACCCATCAGTGGACTAATCCACTGACGAGTATCAGCCCCATGATCCATCAGCTTCCTAAAACCCCACCTGTAGTGCAAGAGGCTTTGGGAGATACTTAGAAATAAGCCATAACGGGGCCCGAGAGAAGAACAGAAAGAGAGGGGACCACTCACATGGCCCAGTTCATCCCAAGGTTGTGAATTTCTGCAGCTAAACATTGTGGACTACACACTGGTGGGAGCCTTTTCTTCTCCCAATAGTAAGTGGAGATTACTGAGGTTTAAACTGGAAACCATGTTATTTGACCATCACAAATACCAGAACCATGAAGTTCTGTTTAATTCTATTTTGTACCACCATCCCTAGAGGAATCATTTCCTCATATAAGATGAAGAATGTTATTGACATCTACTGTAAGATATTAAATGGATTTATTTATTTAGCTCTCATAGTACACTAGGCTCTATGCCAAGCTCCAAAAGTGCATCATCTCATTAGCTCTAGCAAGGACCCTATAAGCTGGGTTTGGATCATTATCCTCAACTGACAGTAGCACTCTAGTCTACAGTGCCCTGTCCAACACTGCTGGCTCCAGGATCTCCAAAAGGGAGTTCTCACTGAGATGCTCTCTTTGTTACTTCCTTGTCACTGAGACAAAATACCCAACATCCATAAGTTAAAGGAGGAAAGGTTTATTTTAACTCACCATTTGTAGAGGTTTAAGGGTATAGTTGGCTGGTTCCGAGGCAGGGCAACATGGCAGAGGAGCATAGCAGAGGAGAAACACTCCATGCTATGGCAGACAAGGGGAAGCAGCAGCCTTCCTTCTCCTTTATCTTTTACTCCACCCATGCTACAAGCCTATTGGATGGTACCACTCCCTCCCAGGATGGGTCTTCCTATTATGCGTACCCTGAGTTATGCTAAACCAATCAGGAAATTAATCCAGTAATCACACTCCTAATTCAATATCATACATTCATGAACCAGCAACTTCCCAAAAGCCCCACCTATGAGCATATGAAGATTTGGGGGGACAGCTGGTTATAACCATAACAGATGCTCTTTGTACAGGACCAAGTACTACAGGTAGGGTCACTCACCCACCCCGCAAGTATTTAGTCATTGTTTACACTCTGGTAATAGGTTGAATTCAAAACAAGATTAGTTCCCCTCTCTCTCACTTTCTCCTTCCCTCCCTCTTTGTGAGACAAGTTAGCCTTGAACTCACTATATATCCCTATCTCGGGCTAGCCTCAAACTCACAGTGGTCCTCTGGCCTCAGTCTCCTGAGTGCTGGGATTACAGGCATGTACACCACCATACTCAGCTTATGTTGGTCTCTTATGATAGAGACAGGAGGAAACAGCACTCTTTGCTATGACCTACACCCCCAAAATATCTTTTAATACAAGAAATATTCCTAAAGCGTTATACACCGGTGTGCTTTTAGTATTTCACTAAGAGGGAATTAGATTTTCTTTAGTGGCCACAATTAATTTAATGCTAGAAGGTTGTCACCCAAGAGGATGACAGTGGTGGGTTGGTGAGGCTGAGTCTCTGGCTCATATAAAATATGATATTCTCCAGTTCCAGCAGAGGGAGCCCTTTGTCAGCACAGCCAAGGACTGAGGCCTGAGTCTCCCAGATCCTCCCATGACCAGTGTCCAGAGTCTTGGTGTCTGGTCATCTCTGGCCCCTGGAAATAATGAGTTTTCTCCATTACTCACATAGACTGTTCTGGGCCTTGAGTGTGTCCCTCATGCCAGAGGCTCCTGTCACAATGGTCTTTGCTTCAGTGAAGGTTACATGGTCTCTTTTCCTCTAAATCATTCCCCATTGTCCCTTCCCTTGTGGGGGCACCAATGGTCCACCATAGCATGCACATTTCTGACCATAGTTCCTGCAATTTCCCCCCCAAATGTGCTTCATAGAGTTGGTCACTGCTAGGCATTCTAGTGAACAACCTGAAATTAACCCAAAGATCAGCCAAAGAAAAAAGCAAGCAAGGGAATCCCTGGAATCGCAGCACTCTGGAAGGTTAAGGCAGGAGGAGCTCAAGTTTAAATCCTATCAGGGCAATTCAGAGTGCCTTTGTCTTGAACTAAAAAGGGGCCATGGTTTTAGCTCAGTGTGAAGGCCCCGAGATGAGCCTGAGGACCACAGGAATATGAGGAAGGAGGAGAAAAATCAAGAAACAAAGAGGTAATGAGTACCTGAGAAAACTGAAAATGGGAGGAAATGATCCATATGTCAACTTTTCTGATGCTCTGAGTTCTGGAAGTCAAACCTCATTGACAAGACAACTCAGGTCCTTTTCCCAACAGTAACTTCAGATTTATAGGGTCACAGGTGGAAAACATTTTTAAATGATGGTGGAGGAAACCAGATACTTTACATTGTGGTTCTCTTTATTTCTGAACACTTCTTTATATCCATCCATGCACGAATTTACTTCTAGACCCGGGTTCCTATTTCTGACCCTGTCTAGGACTCATGTCTCCAAAGATCACTTCTACCTTCCAGGTCAACATTTTTCCATCCAAGGCTGCCCTCCAGCTGTCCAACATCTTTTTTCACCAATCACACAGAAACATGGGCTCTTTGTTCCCAGTGGCCTAAAGACAGCATAGAATATATGTGTCCAGCTACATAGGGATACTGTTAGAGCACTCACTAAACTCCAGGTAACAGGTTTCCCAGACACCACTGGGACAATAATACTCATTAATACTGAGCCAGGCAGTCCTGGGGTAGTTTAACGGCTTTACAATCCTCCTCATCGCATCCCTAAGCTGCCCCAGTCTAGAACTATGAACCTCCCGAGGAATAGGGTACAGCTCCAGTCTTAAATTTCTCATCCTGGCAGTGTGGTACAGCAGGTTCTCCAAGGTGGCCACAGAGATGGAGTTCTGTATGCAGCTTAAGGTGCTGAGCTGAGAGCAGAGGCTCAGGGCAGGAATGATGGCTCTGAGGTGGAAGTCAGTGATCCCACAGGATTCCAAGTACAGCGTGGTCAGGGTACCTGCAACTTTCTCCAGAAGAACTTGGAGGGGCTCAGGTCTAAATTCAGTCAACCTGACACCACTCAGACACAGGCGTTTTAGCTGACTGATGCTTGGGCACTGGGACAAATGGTTCCAGTCTATGTGTGAAAGCTGCAAATGTGTTATTGAGAGGGTCTCCAAGTGAATCTTCAGGCACCTACAGAAAGAACGAGCAATTAGTCTGGCAATTGGGGATGAGCAGTACAGTGTGGAAGAAAACTGCTGGGGCTGGGGATTTAGCTCAGTGGTTTCGCTCCCTGCTGCGCAAGCGCAAGGACCCGAGTTCAATCCCCGGTACCAAAAAAAAACTGCTTGGCCCCAATATCATGCTAATCATCTCATGATGTCATGACCAGGATGGTGTCTGTGTGTTCAGGTACTGACCATTCAAATCACCCCAACTTAATATGAAGCCATCACTTGGATAGCTGGCTAAGTGCCCAAGTGCTACAGTCCTCTTTCCTCACTAGCCAGATTATGCCAGTGGGAGACAGGGAGGAAAGGCACATTTTGGAAAATGTATCCAATTGGACTGAGGATGCCCCTGTGTCCTAAGCGAAGCTTGCATCTCTGTTCCCAGTTCCCCGACCTGCTCTTCGCCTTCAGCTGCAGATTGTGGCCCTTCTGATCTAATTACCCTGACTGGAGCCCACAGTAGCCTTTCTGAGAGGCAGACATAGAGACAAGCTCTCTCCCTGACACACATCTGATGAGCTGTCCCTCACACATTGAACGTGACGCATCAGGCCTTTCTCTCCTGCAATGGCTGGTCTCTTCCCCATTTCTCAGCACCTTAACCTAGATGAGCTTCCTCTGACAGTATTCACAAGACTACCCTAACTGCATCTGATCTCGCCACATCTGGCATCTCAGCATGGTGCCTTTTTCAGACTGGTTACTCCAGTTTAGTGTTTACATGAGGCCATGCTTTAGGACTATCAAACACGACAATGGGTTGTTGACATTGTAGTGTCTGGATGTCAGTTACATCACCAGTGGGTGGCACACAGTCCATGTTCACTAAACTTTATAGAACAAAGAAGGTCTGTGCTCTGCAAAGAGAGCAACTCATCCTACCTGAGCACCTCAGTGAGGTGGCCTTCCAAAAAGGAGACATTGTTCATATGAAGCTCCTGTAGGTGGTGCTGGTTTAGGAAATGAGAGGTTAATTGGGTCACCAACTTCTCCGTCTCATCTGGAGGAAGGCAATCAGGCACATGGATGTGAGAGAGAAGTAGCTTCTGAAGATTTTTCATCTGGCCCAGGTAAGAGTCAAAATTACACAGAACAAAGAGAGCCCAGAAACCATGGACTTCCACATCCTCCATGAATCCGAAGTCAGCAATTTCCAGCATGTTCAAAATTGTTTCAGGAGAAACTGCATCTATACACAGCTTTCTACACTCCACTTGAAGCAAACCCCTCCTCTCCTGGGCCCACTTAAAAAGAAAATGTAAAGGTGAATCCAGACAATCCAGATGGAGGTTCAGGTCTATGAGCACCCTTAGGGGCTGCTTTTCTGCCAACTTTGGCCCATCCTTCTTCATTTCCCTACCCATTGTGACCTCTGGGAAACCAGGATCAGCCAAGTTTCCAGCCCAGACCCTCCAGAAGTTTAGGTGCATGTTCCGCATATCCAACACTTGCAGTTTCCACCTCCTGTGGGCAAATGGAGAAGGCATCTTAGCATTCAGGCCCAGGCTCAGCTTTATTCCTGTGATTTACTGCTCATCCTCGATAGCAGCTTCCTTCTCTGCTCCACTCCTCTCTCTGCTTTACTTCTTACCCTTTCCCTCTTGGTTGCACCCCCATCCCCACTCTTAGTGCTCTTTCACTGCTGCCTCCTCTGTTAGCAGTCCTCCTCGTCCAGCAGCAAATACCCAGGAGGCTCAGCAGTGACTGAGACCTCTCTGATCCTCCTGGCAGTCACCATCAGAAGCCTCTGCTCCACCCTCCAGCCTCACCAGTCTCCATTACCCTTGCTGCCCCTTCCCAGATGCCTAGGGCCCTCCCTCCAGGATACCTGGTCACCCTCACCTGGGGCGAACCTTCTGAGCCAGCAGCACATCAAGCCCATCCAGCACAGCTTGAAAGAACTGCAGGTCCCATGCTGGCAGCCGGAAAATGTTCAGCTGAGTTTGGGCGATCTCTGTGTTTCTCATTTTCATCAGGACCCCCAGAGGGAGGCAGGGGAAAGGCCAAGCTGGCACCAAGGCCTTCAGGACCTCAGTGTGTCCCCTGGTGAAAGCCTCCATGAAAAGCGGTGGGAAGAGCTCCCTGGGAAGTTCCTCCAGAGCCCGGATCACCAAGTTCTTGTCCCTCAGCAGACTCTGGACTGCCAGGTCCAAAAGTGTGGGTGGAAACCAGGTGCTCATCTTCACGAATCTGCAAAGAAAAGATTCTGGGGAAACATCCAGGAACAATTACCCTTTCACACCAGTCTGAGAAACCACTTCTCAGTCATCTCAGGACCATGTTTTGGTGGATAACCCCGCTATGGAAATGTAGGAGTCATTAATTTAGTCCAGTTCTATTCAGTCTCTATGGCCCCAGAAGCATCACTCAGTCTCTGTTAATATCAGGCTGAATGCCTCATAGCCCAGTGGGAGCCTAGAGACCACCATTACATCCATTTCCCACCACCGCACCCTGAACTCTTGACCCACTGGTAAGTGTGAACCAAGGAGCTAGAAAGTTCTTTCCCACTGTTTTAGGGGAAAATTCTGATCCTGACTCCAAGACCATAAAACCAAGCATATGGAATGTCATGTGGTCCAACTTCTCAAAGTTCTCACTTCCAGCAATATATATGATTTGCAAAGATTAAGAAGACTATAAAATAAAATTCATAGGTTTTATTTCACATAAAAGTTTGGAATGCTGGTTGATCCTCCTAGCCCAGAGCTGGGCAGGAGCAAGAATAGGTCCTTCCAGTCTTTCTTTTCTCTGTGTGGCCCTGTGTCACACAACTGCAGATGTGGCGACAGACATTCAGTGTCATAACCATGAATGCTCTCACTGGTTACTTTGACAACCTCATAGGTTGAGAATCACGTTGGAGGATGAAAATACATGCATCAGGGGCTGATGGATGTGGGGATGAAAGTCAGGAGAGAGGCAGTGTTTTTGAAAACAGAAGAACAGATGAATGAGTTTAGGGAACAGGAAATGTTTAGGGGGGTTG
>NW_004624818.1:303081-356044 GCF_000247695.1 Heterocephalus glaber
GCTGGGTATCTTCCCAAAAGAATTAAAAGAATCATACCACAGTGATATATGCACACCCATGTTTATAGTGGCAGAGTTTGTAATAGCTAAAACTTGGAGACAGCCGCATTGCCCATCAACTGGAGACTACACAAAGAAAATGTGGGTGTTTTTTTTTATAAGATGGAATACTACTCAGCCATAAATAATGAGAAACTAGAGACATTTATAGCTAAATGGATGCACATTCAAGCCATACTCTTAAGTTAAATAAATAGGGCACACATGTAAATATTGAATAGTTTTCTCTTGTGTGAGAAACTAAAAGTGGAAATAGGATCAAAATGTACAATAAATATTGTGAAATAGGAAGAAAAGTTCCATAGGGAAGGAGAAGTGGGAGGAGTAGTGGAAAGGAAAGAAGGCAAAGGAATCAAGATGAGAAAAGGGAAAAATGGACACAAACTCTTTGTAAATAGGGAGAGGTGCATGGGTTGATGGGAGGGCACAGGAATGGGAACAAAAATAAGTACCAAGATATATCATCTAAAGGTACAGATTCTCAATGACAAATGTCATCATAGTGTAATCCTAATATTTACCAATAAAATTAATGAAAAAAAGAATGAAAAAGCAACTTTTAAAGAAAAGTGAACAAGAATTATTTCTCTTTTATTATACAAGTCTTTATTAGATAGGCAAAAATTGCTTGTTAAAAAAATATTTAGTATAATAAACATTTTAGGTGGAAACAAATACTGCAGGGCTGGGGATTTAGCTCAGTGGTTCCGGCGCCTGCCTCGCAAGCACAAGGTCCCAAATTCGATCCCCAGTACCAGAAAAAAAAAACAAAAACTGCAATTATTTCACATACACTAGATATTTGAAAGCAGTTTTAGGATCATGGTGACATTGAGCAGAATGAACACAGTTCTCATACATTCCTGCCACACAGTTGTGTGGCCTCCTCGAGATCAGTACCCCACACCAGAGAGGATCATGTGTTCAACTGAGGAGCCAGATCGAGGTGTCATTGTCACTTAAAGTCCACAGTTCATTTCAAAGCTCACTTTTCATGTTGCACCTTCTATTAGCTCTGACAAGTGAATCATAATGCATTTTCACCATTACTGCCTCATGAAGAGCAGTTTCCCTGCCTTAAAATCCTCTGTGCTCTTGCTGCTTACCACTTCCCCTCTCCAGTCCCTACCAACCAATGGATTTTTACTCTTCCCACAGCCTCCCCAGTGCTGAGACCACACCCAGCAGATTCTGGTACATTTGACAAATCCCAATTAACTCCCTTTCACTCCCTTCTCCTGAATGTGTCTATTACATTTCCTGAGTGCCTGGGGGGAAACTGCTGTTTTTCTGGCTGACAAGAGACACCCAGTGAATATGGTATGGTCCTGCCCTCAGTTTTTCTCATGTGCCTGGATTTTACATTCAATTCAGGTAAGCCCAGCAAATAAACCGAGGAATAAATACAAGACAGATTGAGTTTGAATACTAGTCAGGAATGTAAAAGTGACTGCAAGCTGAGTCTTGGGCAATGAGGAGAATAGAATGGTGGTAGACAAAGATTACAATGTAGAAGAAAACTGCTTGGCCTTTACATCATGCTAAATATCTGATGATACACTCCACCAGGATGCTGCCTGTGTGTTGAATGTACTGATGATTTGAGTACCCCAATTTAGTATGAGGTTACCATCTGCATAACTAGATGAGTCCTCAACCTCTACAGTCCCCTTTCCTCACTAGCCAGATTATGCCAGTAGGAGACAGGGAGGAAAGGCACATCTTGGAAAATTTGGCCAATTGGACTGGGGATGCCCCCTTTTACTAAGCAAAGCTTGTGTCTGTTTTCAGTCCCACACTCCTGCTCCCTGACTTCAATTCCAGATTGTGGCACTTCTGATTTCCTCATTACCCAGACTGGAGCCCATAGTATCCTGTCTGAAGGCAGGCATAGAGACAAGCTCACCTCATGACACAAATCTGATAAGCCGTCCCTCACACATTGAATGTGAGGTATGAGGTCTTTCTCTCCTGCAATGGCTTATCTTTTCCCCATTTCTCAGCACCTTAACCTAGATGAGCTTCCAATGACAGAATTCAGAATCCTACCCCCACTGTATCTGATCTCCCCACAGCTAGCATCCCAGTATAGTGCCTTTTTTGGACTGGCTACTCCAGTGTAGTGTTTACAGAGACCATGCTTTAAGACTGAGCATCAAACAAGACAACATGTTGTTGACATTGTAGTGTCTGCAACTCAGTTATATCACCTGTGGGTGGCACACAGTCCATGTTCACTAAACTTCATAGAACAAAGAAGGGCTTTGCTCTGCAAAGAGAGCACCTCATCTTATGAGAGAGCCTGGGTGATATAGTCTTCCAAAAAGAAGACATGGTTCATATAAAACTCCTTCAGGTGAATTTGGTTTAAAAAACAAGAGGTTAACTGGGTGACCAACTTCTCCCTCTCATCTGTAGGAATGCAAGCAGGCACATGGAGGTAGGAAAGAAGTAGCTCCTGAAGATTTCTCATCCGGCCCAGGTAAGGGACAAAACTACACAGAAGAACAATAGAGTGGTGAACAGCAGAGAATTAGCCTGTCCGATATTTGGTGTCCAGACACGAGAAGATAACAATGTGAGAAAGAGAAGAAGGAGGGAAGTAGGTTCCTGGGAACCAGTAAGGATCTGAAGTGAGAATCACAGCCCACTAGAGAAGTGCAGAGTGAGGAGAGAGACTGCAACAAAAATGAAGGTGGTGGCAAGTGGCACTTTCTCCTTGAGCCCTGGCTCACTGTGTGGGAAGGGCAGCTCAAATATGATGACCCACAATGGTACTGGTTACCCCAGAGGCCTCCATGGAGAAATGGATCAGTGGAATGCAACAGTAATGCAGTGGACTACAGTGGCCAATGAGTTATTTGGGTTCAGATGTCCTCTAGGACAGGGTGATTAACTGGTAAGAGAGATTCGCCAT
This sequence comes from Heterocephalus glaber, assembly GCF_000247695.1. The sequence continues at coordinate 306,059 of NW_004624818.1, forward strand.
CCTAAACAGGGGCCAGTTGAGCTCAGAACTCACAGCAGGTGTGGGTTGGCTCCATCGGGGTGAGTCTGAACTGAGTTCAAGTCAGCAGGAGATCAAGGAGCCAAGTTCAATCTGGCAGCAGGCACAGGGAGTGCTGCAGTCTGAACAAAATGGGTTCTATCCTCATAGGCAGAAAGGATCCTGAGCTTCAGAAGTAAAGGTCCAGGCTTGGAGGGATTGTCCACTATCCAGCCATAAATCTATGCCTGGTTTGTTGGGAGTAATCAACATGGATCTGGAGCACTTTCAGGAAGATGGCAGAGTGATGAGTAGCAGAGAAAGAGCCTCTCTGAAATTTGGCATCCTGACATTGAAATATAGCAGTGTGAGGAGTGAAGTGACCCAGGAATGATCTGAGGCAAGAATTGAAACCTACGGGGAGAGTAAAGAGAGAGACATCAACAAAGAGGAGGGAAGTAGCAAGCAGCACTCTCTCCCAGAGCCCAGGCATTAGGAGATGGAACAATGGGGCAGATATGCAGATGCACAGTGACTACTGGTGACCCGAGGCCTGCATGGAGAAATGCAAAAGTGGAACAGAGCAGTGGACACACTGTACTTCAGTGGCTGGTGAGTTATCTGGGTTCATTCATCACCTAGGAGAGGGTGACTGGCCAGTAGCCATGTTGGAGAGGGCTAAATTGAGCTCAGAACTCAGAACAACTATAGGCTAACTCCATCTAGTGGCTCCCAGTGCCTCAGTATAGGAGCTGAGTTCAAGTAAACAGGAGGTCATGGAGCAGAGTTCAACCCAGCAGGAGACACACAGACTGCTCTGGGCTCAAGGAATCAGATTCCAACCTCATAGCCAGAACCTGGTCTGAACTTCAGAGGAACTAAAGGGGCAGGCTGGCTAGGATGATCCACTACCTCACCATGAAGCTGTGGCTGGCTTGTTGGGATTAATCAAATTGGCTCTAGACTCTGTTTACCCACATTGCCTACCAGTGACAGTAGAGACACATCTTGAATTAGACTTGTTTGTTTTTTCTTTCTCTCTCTTTTTTTCCTCCTTTTGTTTTGTTTTGTTTTTTCTTGATTGTTTCAACATGGTCTCTAGTTTTTTATTGTTGTTATTCTGTTCTGTTCTTGTTTTTATTTTTTCCTTTTCTCTTTCCCAGCTGTCTTCTTCACCAGTTTCCTAAATTTTGTCCTCCAGCCTTGCTTCTGATCTCTTCCACTTCTTCTATTTCTATTTTCCCCCGCTAATCCCCTTTAAATCTTCTCCCCTAAGGATGAAATTGCCATGTTAAGGGCTTATATATTCCATACAATTTTCAGATTTGTTCTAGTTTTCATAATATAACCACAAATCTAGTTTATACAATTAAAGTTAGCAAATTAATAGTAACCACAATTTATCATTTTCTAGGCTGTATTAGATGCTATTGTTATTGTTGATTGTACTACTTTAGCCAGGGTGACATAATTGTACTAATTTGGTTTTCCCCTGGTATACTAAAACTGAGATTGCATACAGGTCTTAAAAAAAAAAAAACCTATAGGCCAATGCCAAAGTACTGGCAGCTGGGCCAAGTAGGCAGAAACTTCTCATTCCCAATAAATTGAACAGGTAGGATCTGGCAAGACTCAAAACTCAAAGATCAGTTACACCTGGAAGACATATCTGAGAAGTAGTCATTTCCTAAGGGTTCTGAATACTTGCAATAAAGCTACTCACCATAAGCAATTTATAAGCATCAACCCAGGAATCATACTTTTAAAAAACAGAAAAAGAGAAGACACTTAAACAAGATGCTACCCCTCCCCCAACTTTCAGCTCACCAAAGGCAAACCCCATGAGCAATGAGGTAAAACAACCTGAAAGCCACCCACTTGAACTCTCAAAAGTGTTAACAGCAGGATGAAAGTAGCTCTAGAAAAATATCAAAACAGAAATAATTTCCCAGATAACTACCAAGACTGTGGCCAGGATGAAAGACATGCTTAGTGACTCTAGAGCATATATAGATTAAAAAAAACAAATAGCGGAGCTCAGGAACAAGATGAAAATCATGAATGCCCAGCATAGGAAAGAAGTGAAAACTATAAATGCCCAATGTAGAAAAGAAATGGTATCCATGAAACAGATTCAAACAGATATCCAGGAGATTAAATATTTCACTGAAGCTATAAGCAGCAGAATGACCCAATGTGAGGACAGTATATCATAAATAGAAGACATGATTGTGGTTAGTGATCACGTAAAGAGAGATTTCTTAAAAATAGCAAGGTACCATTGAAAATCAATACAGCAGCTGCTAGATTCTGCAAAGAAAAGTAACATAAGATTGATCAGAGTCAATGAAAAGGCTGGAGATAATGCAAATGACATTTTAAAGAAAAAACCTGGTCACAGAAGTAATGGCAGAAAACTTCCCAAACAGGGAAAATGAATTTGACATACAGATATCTCCAGAGCCATTCTACATAATTTTGGGGGGAAATTATTTCACAATTAAATTATAATTAGGGCTGTCTGAGGTCTAGTTTTCTTGCCTGTAGGCTGGCTATGGCATGTGGAAATGTAACTGCATTTTGCCTCTGGTCATATGGATGCCTCTATGGTCTAGTGATGCTGTGAGTCTTAAGGGCAAGATTACATCAGCTGAAGACATACTGTTTCTTTGAGAACTGTGTAGCAACACAAAAACAGAAAGAGTTCACCTGGGAAGGACAAATTCCGTATCAACTTAACTCATCCCACATGCTGTTGTGGGAACATTTTGCTCATGTCACCATCCTAAACAAAATAAGCTCATCAACCTAAGATCCTCTCATGAAAGGATTGCTGCCACCCTCCGAGTCATCTGATACTTCCTCCAATTATAAGATCCTCATAAATTAAGGATTATCACTGCTCTCTGAATCATCTAATACTCCCAATAAAACCAATAAATAGTGGCAAGATGGGTGTGTCTTTGTCTTTGCATGCTCCAAGGCACTGATCTCCCAGCCCCACATATACTTGAAATTAAGCAACTCTCTATTGTCTTTTTTTTCTTTAGCCCTCACTGTCCCCATTTTTAGGCAGTCAGAGAATTGATTGACCTCCAATAATCAAGAAATCAACCAATAAGCAGTGCGGGACACTGGGCAATGTTCCCCAGGCCAGCAGTGCTGGGCAGCTCTGACATGATGTGCTTCACCCTCACAGTGCTCTGCATGGAGAAACGAGACTTAACAAGAGAAAATATTTCAAGGACAAGGCATGGACAAGCCTCTTTCCAAGGCTAGATTCAAATAGGCAGCTGCTGCCTGGAGTTTTCTAAATAATAGGCTGTTCATTCACATGTTTTCCAGTGATCTCCCGAGGACAAAGCAGACCATCCAGGGAATTTTGGAGAAAAGCAAATTTTGCAAAGACATGACAGTAAAGGACAGAGCTGCCGAAGGCAATTCCTGAGCAAGTTACAGACCTTGGCCAAGCCCTCAGGGAAAGAATGCCCAGTGTTCACACCTCACAGAGAGCCACTGACCAGGTAAAAATGGTGAGAAAAGATTTCTTTGAATTTCTTTGTCAACTAGTTCTAAAAGAAGCAGATCAGAAAGCACAACTTTTCCCCAGAAGTTCCAAGCAACTACAGTCCTGAGTTTTGTTTGGACCGCAGCCCTCTGGGACTGGCAGCCAGCATCCTGGTTGTGGGCCACAGCACCTACATGAGGAGCCTGTTTAGCTATTTATTTTCTGACTGACCTAAAGGGCTCCTTGCTGGAAACTCTGAACAGATTGGAACTTATGGCAGTCAGTTCCAACACTGTGGTCAGCCTTTTCATCATAGACCCTGAAGTCAGGGAGAACCCATGGTCCACTGTGTTTGTATGAACCTGCAGGATCACCTGAATGGAGTCAACTGACAGGTGATGAGTTCCAGCCATGTCACAATCTTGGCAGTTTGAGGGTCTGTAGGGAGTGCCTTTGGCTTGCTTCATTTCTGTCCTCTGCTGTGCTGATTTGGAAACAGAAAAAATTCAGATTGTAAACCTCCACATCAAACAGTGATGGAAAGCCATTTTGCAATAATGTATTTTGTGTAAGTGCTGTTGACATTTTCCGCAGTAATTTTACTGCTCTACTTAATCACATCTCTGCATTGTAAGTGAGGGAGGGAGCTTACCGATTAACACAGCGTTTTTCCCCCTTTTAAAATGTTGATGCATTTTTTTAATGTTCAGTTTATATTATTGGCTCCTGGTAAAATACTGTATGCTTTTTTACATCTCACCCAGTGGTTTAGAAAAAAAAAACTCTCTGCAATTGATACAGCATATTTGTAGCTACTATTTTATATTTTTAAAGTCCTTTAAATGAAATATTATTGCCATCACAAGTTTATGTAAAGTAAGATGGTAAAAGAACACTAAATCCTTTGCCTAGAAAAAAAGAAATCAACCAATAACAAGTGCTGGGAAGGCTGTGGGGAAAGGAATCCTTCTCCACTGTTGGTAGGAGTGTAGACTGGTGCAACCACTGTGGAAATCAGTGTGGAGATACCCTTAGAAAAGTAAAACTACAGGTTCTATTTGACCCAGCAATTCCCCTTCTTGGTATCTTCCTTAAAAAATTAAAAATATCATACCACAGCAATATATGCACACCCATGTTTACAGTGGCACAGTTTGTAATAGCTAACTCTTGAAAGCAACTCAAATGCCCATTAACCAATGAATGGATAAAGAATATATGGTTTTCTTATACACTGGAGTACTACTCTGCATAAAGGATAAGCTTGAGACATTTCTAGTTAAATGAATGCACCTTAAGACCATACTCTTATGAGAGACAAATTGGACACATACGCTTATTTTTAAATTCTTATTTACTTATTTTTTTTTGAAACAGGGTCTCACTATTAGTTCAGACTGGCCTTGAACTCACTATGTAGCCTGGGCTGACCCTGAGCTCATGGCAATCCTCCTGCTTCAGCCTCCCAAGTACTGGGATTACAGACATATGAAACCACACCCAGCAGACACACTTGTTTAATACTGCATTGTTTCTCTGCAGTAAAAAACTGAAAGTGGAAATAAGGACCAAAATGTATGATACATATTGGGAAATGGGAAGAAAATGTTCAAATGAAAAGATGAACAAGAAAGGGGGGAGAGGGAAAAGAAAGAAGGGACAAGAACAGAAGAAAAAACTGGAAATAAAGCTTTTTTAAATAAGGAGCAGGAAAGGGGTTGAAGGGTGTGGGAATGGGAAAAAAGAAGCAAAATATGTCATGTACCGGTACAAATTTCTAATCATGATTGTAATCATTATGGACATCTAAAATGTACCAAGAAAAGTTTTGATTAAAAAAATGAAAACAAAGCCAATTCAGTTCTTAAAAAAAAAGAACCAAAAGAAAGAAACAAAAAAAACAAACAATACAGAGTACCCAAAAGCGATGACCTTCCACATACTCCATACATCCAAAGACCACCATTTCCAGAAATTTCACTGTTGTTAGGGGAGCAGCTGCATCAGTGTACAGCTTTCTCCACTCCAGTTGCACCAAACCCCTCCTCTCCTGGACCCACTTGAAGAGAAAGTGTAAAGATGGATCCTGGCATTCCAGACAGAGGTCCTGGTCTATGAGCACCCTTAGAGGCTGCTTTTCTGCCAACTTTGGCCCATCCTTCTTCATTTCTCTCCTCCATGTGACCTCTGGGGAACCAAGGTCCTCCAAGTTTCCAGCCCAGACCCTCCAGAAGTTTAGGTGCATGTTCCGCATATCCAATACTTGCAGTTTCCACCTCCTGTGGGCAAATGGAGAAGGCATCTTAGCATTCAGGCCCAGGCTCAGCTTTATTCCTGTGATTTACTGCTCATCCTCGATAGCAGCTTCCTTCTCTGCTCCACTCCTCTCTCTGCTTTACTTCTTACCCTTTCCCTCTTGGTTGCACCCCCATCCCCACTCTTAGTGCTCTTTCACTGCTGCCTCCTCTGTTAGCAGTCCTCCTCGTCCAGCAGCAAATACCCAGGAGGCTCAGCAGTGACTGAGACCTCTCTGATCCTCCTGGCAGTCACCATCAGAAGCCTCTGCTCCACCCTCCAGCCTCACCAGTCTCCATTACCCTTGCTGCCCCTTCCCAGATGCCTAGGGCCCTCCCTCCAGGATACCTGGTCACCCTCACCTGGGGCGAACCTTCTGAGCCAGCAGCACATCAAGCCCATCCAGCACAGCTTGAAAGAACTGCAGGTCCCATGCTGGCAGCCGGAAAATGTTCAGCTGAGTTTGGGCGATCTCTGTGTTTCTCATTTTCATCAGGACCCCCAGAGGGAGGCAGGGGAAAGGCCAAGCTGGCACCAAGGCCTTCAGGACCTCAGTGTGTCCCCTGGTGAAAGCCTCCATGAAAAGCGGTGGGAAGAGCTCCCTGGGAAGTTCCTCCAGAGCCCGGATCACCAAGTTCTTGTCCCTCAGCAGACTCTGGACTGCCAGGTCCAAAAGTGTGGGTGGAAACCAGGTCCTCATCCTCATGAATCTGCAAGGACAAGGGTTCTGGGGAAACATCCAGGAACAATTACCCTTTCACACCAGTCTGAGAAACCACTTCTCAGTCATCTCAGGACCACATTTTGAATACCCCTGAATAACCCTGTAAATAACCCTGCTATGGGAATGTAGGAGTCATTAGTTTACCCCAATTCTATTCAGTCTCTACGGCCCCAGAAACATCACTCAGTCTCTGTTGATATCAGGCTGAATGCCTCAGAGCCCAGTAGGGGCCTAGAGACCACCATTACATCCATTTCCCACCACCGCACCCTGAACTCTTGACCCACTGGTAAGTGTGAACCAAGGAACTAGAAAGTTCTTTCTCTAGGGAACAGGGGAAGGGGACGTTACCAGAACCTCTGCAGTGAGTCCTGGTCTCCTGTGAGCCACGGCAGCACTCGGCGAATTACAGGAAAGGTAGAAAAATGAGACCGAGAAGAAGCTGAGCTTTGGGTCTGAGCAGTGCTGCTCTGGACGGCAAAGACAAAAGCCCCCAGTTTACCACACCTTTTATTCAGTACCTCATAACAAATGACTTGCAGAGAATTCAGTACATCGGGAGAAACAAATGTAACAAATGTCTTGCAGAGAGTTCAATAGTTCACATTGGGATAAACAAGGTGTAACAAAAGGCTTGCAGAGAGTTCAGTACATCTCGGGTAAATGAGATGTTAACAGTCCAGGAACAACGAGGAACTGAGCAGATGTTTGTTCTCCCAGGATGTTTTCAACTCCCAGGATGTTTCGTGTCCTGGAGAATCACAGCATCACTGGATCACTGAAGTCTCAGTTGTGACGGGAGGCCAAACTGGAGTTATTCAGTAGCTGGGCTGTAGGCAAGAGAACTAGGCTAACCAAATGATTTTTCCCTAGAATTATGTAGCATTGCTCCCAACATCTTTCCCAGTGTTTTAGGGGAAATTTCTGATCCTGACTCCAAGACCATAAAACCAAGAGTATGGAATGTCATGTGGCCCAACTTCTCTAAGTTTTCAGTTCCAACAATACATGTGATTTGCAAAGATTAAAAAGACTATAAAATAAACTCCATGGGTTTTATTTCATATAATATTTTGGAATGCTGGTTGCTTCTCCCAGGCCAGAGCTGAGCAGGAGAAAAAATAGGTGCTTCTTGTCTTTCTTTGTCTGTGGGGCCCTGTGTCACACAACTGCTGATGGGGTGACAGATATTCAGTGTCATAACCATGCATAGTCTCACCAGTTACCTTGGAAACCTCATAGGATGAGAACCATCTTTCATCATAGGATGGAAATATATACATCGGGGGCTGAGGGATGTGGGGGTGAAAGTCAGGAGAGAGGCAGTGTTTTTGAAAACAGAAGAACAGATGAATGAGTTTAGGGAACAGGAAATGTTTAGGGGGCTTGTTGGAGTGGAGGGTGGGATTTAGGATTTGAAAACTTTATCTACATCAACTCTTTGCCACTGTATCTTTTTGTGACTTTAATTGAATTGTTCAAACATTATTTTCCCCATTTGTGAATGAGGTTCCCAGTTTCACCCCTTTTCCACTAATATTTTGAAAGAGGTACTACTGTCAACTCCAAATTGGACTGAGGACTTGGGGTGAGGGACAGCCAGGATTCTGCTCTCTCCAAGGGCTCCTAAGTGTCCATGGCTCTGGGATTTTCCTCACTCTTCTTACCTCTCCTCTCTCTAATGCTCTGTTTGAAGCATGTGGCTCCACTGCTACCTCCCACCCCACACCCACTGCTCCACATTGACTGAGTGAAACTCTAACTTCCACCTTTCTAGATCTCTGGGATCTACAACCCTCTGCACCCCATTTTTCAGGCTATGTCCCTCACTGGTTTCTCTGTTGCCCACACTCGCTGTCCAGCGGGGAATGTCTAGGCTTCCTAGCCTTGGGCTTTAGAGTTGCCTGTGCTGAGTGGAGGAGGGTGGGATCTGGAAGGGGATGGTAGGATGGACCAGGGTGCGACTGAAACTCCCAGGGAGGAGGAGTTTGTTCCCATGGGACAGATGGTCCATAATCATGTCTACCCCTGCCCATCTCCTTCCCTGCTGTCTGGATTCTGGGAGCTGTGTGGCCTTGGGTAGGTCACTTAACCTCCCTCACTTCCATCTGCAAGTGCAGATGACACATTAGTACCTCCCTCATTGGGCACTGGCATGTGTGGTTAATGGCCAAATTCATTTAGGGAAATGCTGGCACTGCCCACACATGGTTGCTGGTATCCTGCTGTAGGCACTTGTTAGTGCCTAGCCTCACCCTGAAATCTCACTTAAGCCTTCAAATCCCTCTTGCTGTTATCTTCCCACCTCCTTATGTCTCACATATCCCATTAATACAATTTGAAGAGGATTATGTGTTTATTACAAAGTTCAGAGACTACAGGAAAATAATGTCCTTTCTCCATTCAAGCCCTCTCTCTGATTACTGCACATTTCATGTGGTAATCTGGGGGAAGACACATAATGACAATATATAGCATTCGCTGGGCGTAGTGGCATGCACCCCAAATCCTAGTACTTGGGAGGCTGAGGCAGCAGGATTGCTGCAAGTTCTAGGCCAGCCTGGACTACATAGTGAGTTTAGAATCAGCCTTAACTACAAAGCAAGACCCTGTCTCAAAAATACTGAAAATAAAATTATAAAGCATCTTAAATTTAGGATGGAAAATGCTGACTTGTAGATTTTCACACATATCTTTTACACGTCTGAAATTTACCATTTGGGGATATAGTTGGTAATGAAACGCATCCACTCTTAAAAAGAGTGCATAAACTGGGCATTGGGTCACACACGGTGTGATCCCAGCTGAGGCAGGATGCAGCTGTGTGTTCTAGACCAGCCTGGGCTGCACAGTTACTTCCAGACCATCCTGACCTATCTAGTATGACAAGGTCTCAATAAATAAATAAATAAATAAATAAATAAATAAATAAAATTATCGCATAGAATATTTTTGGAGGGAGGGGAGTGGGCTGAAGACAGTCTCACTGTATTTCAGGCTGGTCTCAAACTCCCCATGTAGCCCAGACTGGCCCTGATCTCATCGTGACCCTCTTGCCTCACCATCTTGAATGCTTACATTACAGTCTTGTGACAGCACACCCATTTTGGAGAGAACATTTTTAAGCTTTTTGGTTCAAAGGAATATCTAACTTATCAGTTCAAAAAAATCTCAAAGTTCTTAAAAAACACAAAGTTTATGATCAGTTATTTTAGGGAACACAATCTAAGTATTTAAAAATCCATGGTTCAGGTCTGGTGGTGCGTGGGCCTGTAATCCTAGCACTCTAGGAGGCTGAAGCAGGATGAACACAAATTGCAGTACAGCCTAGGGTATTTGGTAGCTTATCAAGGCCTTTTCTCAAAACAATTTAAAGGGCTGGGCGTGCTGGGTGTGGTGGTGCACACCTTTGATCCCAGCACTGGGAAGGCTGAGGTGATAGCCATGAGTTAGAGGCCAGCCTGGGCTACATAGTCACTTTAAAACCAGTCTAAATTACTGTAGAAGACTGTTTCAAAAAAAGTCTGGTGATGTAGCTAAATTTCAATCCTGGACAACTTGAATACTCAGCCAGACACTGTTTCAAAATAGGGTCACCTTGAGTTCAAGTTCAAGGCCAGCTAGACCTGCATAGTGAGACCTGGTTTCAAAAGAAAAAAAAAGAGCCCAGCATGTCGGCAACATGCTTGTAATCACAGCACTCAAAAGGCTAAGCCTAGAGAATCACTGCTAGTTCGAAGCCAGCCTGGGCTACATAGTGAGTTCAAGGCCAGCCCTTAATACAAAGAGAGACTTTGTCTCAAAACTCTAAAAAAAAAAAAGAAAGAAAGAAAGACGTGAAAATGTAGCTAAATTTCAATCCAGTCTGAGCAACTTGGAGACTCAGTGAGACCTCATTTGAAAACAAAAACCAGAGCTAGGCATTGTGGCACACACCTACAGTCCCAGGACTCAGGAGAGGCTGAGGGTGAAAAATCAAAAGTTTGAGTTCAACCTGGGCACTTAGCAACTTACTGAGAATCTGTCTCAAAACTGAAAATCAAAAAAGGGCTGGGAAAAAAAAAGGGGGCTAGGGTGTAGCTCAGTGAAAAAGCTCTAAGTTCAAATCCCATTATCATACACAAAAAAGTAAACATGCTCTGTAATATAGTTTAGTTTATGGCCACTAGTTCTAAGACCTCTTACAAAAAACAAAGAAAGAAAAGAGTTATGAGGTAAAATTTTAACTACTTTTTAAAAATATACTTGGCTAAAACAGCTGGGTGTATTAGCACACACCTTTAATCCCAGCACTTGGGAGGCTGAAGCAAGAGAATCACTGAGAATTCAAGGGCAACCTGGATGACATGGTAAATTCTAGGCCCGCCCAAATGGCATAGCTAGACTCTGTCTCAAGAAAACTGAAAACCAGGGCTAGGGATTTAGCTCAGTGGTTCCGGCACCTGCCTTGCAAGCGCAAGGTCCCAAGTTTGATCTCTGGTACCAAAAAAAAAAAAAAAAAACAAAACAAAAAGAAAATTAAAAACCAAAACTAAAAGCATACAAAAACCAAAAACAAAGAATTTTTTAAATAACATAATAAGAAAAATGCAAAACTACATTTTGAGGTAAAATCAATGCCTCACATGTATTCATCTGAATGTGTAGTACAACTGAATGTACGGTGCAGGTCACCATGAAAGACTAGCTGAGGACACACAAGATACATGTCCTCCAGAGGAGCTGACTCACCAGAGGCCTATAGAGTTGGCCAGGTGCTCAGGGATCCCAGGAAACCAGGCAGCAACTCTGGGCTCTAGGATACTGGGTGGCTCCTCAGGAATTTTTATTGACTTTCCCAGTATTGCCCTCCTTTTCTAGTTCCTGCTTTCCAATCAGAGTGTAGGGTTTTGGAACTCCACCCACTTAAACCTGACTGACTTTTCAGTTTTCTTCTTAGTAATTGATTCAATCCAGTGTTTCTTTTTGAAGGAAAACAATTAGGGACAGGATAAATCAAGGACTCATTTACTGACTCACTGCGTACCATTGGTTGATTGCTACTCACATGTGACCATCATAGCCTTAACCATCAAACCTGAAACTTTGTGATCAGGAGATCTTTGGCCACATGAAAATTATCAAAGTATCCCAGAGTTGGAATAACTGTGTAAAGTCAGCGATGTCACTCTCAGGGAAAACAGAGCAACAATCTCCATGGATCAGTGGTGCCTTGGGTGCTCTGCCTCCTGACACCAGATCGTGTGCCCACTCAGGGAGAAGAGGGAGGTGAGCTTGGTCTTCAAGACTGAGGTGGTACTTGCCTGTAATCCCAACACTCTGAAAGGAGGAGACAGGAGGACAAGTTCAATCCCAGTGTGGGTGATTTAGCAATTTAGTGAGATTCTCTTAAAATAAAAAACAAAGAAAAGGTCTGTGGCTGTAGTTTGGGTTGAAAGACCTGATTTCAATCCTGCAGTACTGAGGTAAAAGAAGGATTTACCTGAAGAACTTTTTTGGAATGAAAATCAGGCCAAAATAATGAGCAGATGCATGAGGGCCATGAAATGGTGGCAAGTTGTCCTTAGTGAAGCTGGGCGTGGTGGCACACGCCCATAATCCCAGCATTTGGGAGGCTGTAGCAAGAAGAGGATCACCATGAATTTGAGGAATTGGAGGCTGGCCTGGGCTACACAGTGAGTTGAAGGCCAGCCTGAACTACATAAATCTGTCTCAAAAACCAAAGTACAGGGCCTGGGATTTAGCTCAGTGGTTCCGCCGCCTGCCTTGCAAGCACAAGGACCCGAGTTCGATCCCCGGTACCAAAAAAAAAAAGAACAACAGCCAAAACTCCTTTGAACAAAAACCTCCGAAGAAAAGCAGCTGCAACCAAGCTCTTCTAAGAAAATCACCAGGATGCAATTTTCCCCTCCCATTTCTCTTTGTCTCTTAGCCCTTGTTGTAGCAACAATCCTCAAGTGGGTCTCTATACCCAGAACCATGCTGACTCAGTTCAGCTAGGTATTTCTACTCAAGTTGACCATTAATTAATCCACCACAGACAGCAACCATGCTGGTAGCTTTCATCCAGTACCTTATATAACTTTGGTAAAAAAAATCTACAGTACATTGCTATTTTCCCCAACTTTAGGCTGGCAAACTTTTGTCTAGGAAGGAAGGGAAATTTGCCCATATTTACACAGCAAACAATTGGTGAACCCCCTCAAGTGACAGGCTCAGAAGATCCCAAGTCATTCAACAGATGGCAATGTTTTGAAAAGTGGATAGACAGACTTCACTTAATAATTGGAGGAATGGGAAAATTGCAAACATGTAGGTGGGCATGGTGGTGCATACCAGCAATTCCAGCTCTCTGGGAGACTGAGGTTGGAGGAAGGAAGGTACAAGTCCATTCTTGGCAACTTAGCAGCTTAGTGAGATCCTGTCTCAAAGTAAAGTAAAGAAAGAGCAGCAGGCTTGGTGACATATGCCGGTATTCCCAGCACTAGGAAGGTTGAGGCAGGAGGATCACCACCAGTTCGAGGCCAGTCTAGGCTACATAGTGAGTTCAATCCCAGCCTGAACTGTCCTGCAAGACCCTGTCTCGAGAAAACAAAAAGCAAAGAAAAAGGAGTAAAGAAAGTGATGAGAATGTAGCTCAGTGTGAAGGCCCTAGGTTCAATTTCTAGAAAAGTGTCCTTAAGATCTTTATGTAGGATCCCAGCTTCTATGGGATCTAAGGAGATTGGATGGCCTTCATTTTGAGGTGTTTTTAAAATTATGAAATGAAAAACTCAACTCTCTCCAGCCAGGTATAATGGTGCATGCCTATAATGCCAGCACTCTGGGAAATGGAAGCAGAAGAAATCAAAACTACAGCCCTCCCTAGTTCAATGAGACCCTGTGCTCCAGTTTGCAGGGAAAGCTCTCCATCCAGCTTCACATGAGCACAGGTTCATGTGGCCTGTTAGGTTGAAGACAGAAGATAGATTTACGGAGGCGAACCTGCAGGAGCAGTTGGGTGACAACAGTTCCTTCTCCTTTATGGTTATACAGGGGTATCCAAGATATGGAGAGAAGGAGATTTCCCAACTTCCTCATGTAGCCCAGGTAAGCAGCAAAACTGGGCTGGTAAATGAATTCCATGTGCAACATTCCCCTACTTCTTGGGTATACTCCAGGTTCAACATCTCCAAGATTTTCTCTTTTTTCTTTCCACCAAGATATGCTAAGTTGCAAAACTGTCACTACTTGATTAACTGCCTTTGTCCTGCTTCTGAAAACCTCCTTGCCCACTCACCAGTTTTGCACCACAAGTTTAAAACTAGAGCCCTTTTCTTTGTTCAGGGCTCAGCCTTTAGATACAAATCTGCTGAGCCTGTGCACACTTAAGTAAATCCTGTTTCATACGTTGGTCTCTCCAGTCTCTTAAATTCTATAACAGTAGGGCAAGCCTGTAATACCAGTACTTTGAAGGCTGGTTAAAAAAAAAAAGGGAGAGCTGAAGGTCAGCCTGAGCATATTAAGATACCCTATCTAAAAATAAAAAGTGGCTGGGGGAATGTTATCTAATTTCTAGGCATCCCTAACTTCTTTAATCCCCAGTTCTGAAAACATAATCCAATGTCTTTCTTTACATTTTATCTTCTTTACAGTTTTTCTTCTTTTCCTTTTCTTCTCATTCTCTCTCCCTCCCTCTCTCCCTTCATGGTGTTTTTCTTTCTTTCCTCCCTCTCTTTCTTACTTTTTTCTTTCTTTTTTGCAAGCTTGTGATCAAACCCAGGCTTTTACATGCTAGTCAAGGCCTCTGCCACGCAGCAGTATCTTCAGAGATTTTATAAGATTTTGACTCAGTTGAGCATGGAGGTACATGCCCATAATGCCAGAACTCTTGGTGGTTTAAGCAAACATTTGCAAGTTCAAGCCCACCATAGGCAATTTAAGGATTTAGAAAGACCCTCTCTCAAAATAAACTGGATGCGGCAGTCCACACCTGTAATCCCAGCACTTGGGAGGTTGAGTTGGGAGGATCATTGTGAGTTCAAGGCCAGCCTGGAATACATAGTCAAGAGCCTGTCTCATAAACAAACAAAACAGGAAAAGTTTTTGAGACAACCATTATGAGGTGATGTTTGCCTATCATCCCAGATACTGAAGGAGGAGGATTGCAAATTTAATGACAGGTAGAGCTACATAGTAGTTCAAAGCCACCCTGGGCTATATAGTGTGTCTGTCTAAAAAAAGAAAGAAAAAAAATCTCAGAGTGTCTCCAATTTAGTCCAGGCTGGCCTTGAATTTGTCATCCCCCTACCACAGGGGATTTAGGACTTAGCTAGACCCTGTCTCAAAATGAGCCAGATGTGGTGGTACACATCTGTAATCCCAGATCTCAGAAGGCAGAAGAAGGAGGATCTCCATGAGTTTGAGGACAGTCTGGGCCACATAGTGAGTTTATGCCCAGCCTGAACTACATAGTAAGACCGTGTCTCAAAAACAAAACAAAACAAACAGTTTATTTAGCTAGCCCTTGTGTCTCACATCTATAATACAGGCACTCTGAGAGGTTGAGGCAGGAGGAAGGATTACAAATTCAAACCCACTCAGGCAATATATCCACTTAGAGAGAACTTGTCACAAAATTAAAAATCAAAAAATCAGCTGGTGATGTGGGTCCTTGGAAAGGTTCTGGGTTCAGTCCCTAGACCCACAAAAGTTTCAAAATAATTAATGCTATGGTACAGCTAAGTGGCAGAGAACTCTGTGTTCAAACCCTAATAGCACACACACAAACAAAATTAAGAGTTCATTCGAGGAATAAGGAATTTATTACTTGAAGAACACCAGAGTGAAGAAATTGCCCAGTCTGTGTTTTGAGGACAGGCCTCTCAGAGGAGTACTGATAAATATGGAAACAAAAGGGATTAGTTGACTGGTTGCAATTATCAACTGTTTTCCTTCTTTCTTTCCTTCCTTCCTTCCTTCCTTCCTTCCTTCCTTCCTTCCTTCCTTTCCACTGTTGGGTATGGAAGTCTCTGTCACTCTAACACTGAGATTTTGATCAGCTATATTTTTTATTTTGAGACAGGATCTTGATAAATTGCCGAGGTTTGACTTCAAGTCGTGATCATTTTGCTTATGGAGTAGCTGGGATGACAGGTGTGAGCTACTGAGTCTGGCCAAAGTTTCTTTTTCCTTGATAATCTTGATGGAGTGATCCTAGGGCTACAATCACATATTTACTCATTGCTTATAAATAGCTGAGGTTAAGTTTCTATCTAACCTGAACATTTGAAAACAATAACTCAAGTTCAGTTGGCTTAATTTTCACAATTTAAGGAACGTATGATACAGCAGTGTTTAAGGCACAGTTATTTTTGTTTTCTTGCAAACTTTTTCAAATTTGGCCTCCAATTTACTTTTGCTGCTGTTTCCTCCTCTTCTAAATAACATAGTCACTTTCCGTTGTTGCTCTCCATGGAGTCTCAGTGAGAGAGGAATTAATGAGACAGAAGTAAGTTCCTATTAAGCAGTAAAGACAGCAGCCCCAAAGTGGAATCTTGTAGCCCACAATGGAGTCTGTGGAGTCACCAGCCTCCAGGGATCTTACAAAAACATCTGCCAGGTGTCCTCTGGCTGTCTGGGGCCACTGTACAACACAAACAGGCAGGCCAATTCCTCAAGGCTATATGGGCCTTGAATGAGCACTGCATGAACACTACATAGATTGGACCTTACAATTATGCAGTCTCCTATAGGGTAGCCATCATATTGCTTGTACAATGGCTTGAGCACTCTTGTAAACACCTGAAAAACTCCTAGACAAAATGCCTTCGTGGGTAACCAGCTCAGGACCTGCTTCCAGCTAAGAGGAGCTCTACTTCCTTGCCTTTATATCTTTTAAATAAAGTTGCTTGAACCCTGCCTCCTCTGTCACCATGGAACATCACCCCCTTGTTTAGTATGATATTTGGAGGCTGACTTAAAAGGTAAATAAAGTCTCCATTTCCTTACACTCCTCACTTTCACTTTGCAGCTTTCTGCTCAAAGCAATATTGGGATCCCATCCCCAATATTGTGGGCCCATCTTAAAGACTTGGGGTAGAGGTCTCAGTGATGTGAGCTGAGCCAATTCCCCTCCAGCATGAATAGAGGAATGTCAGCCCAGACTCACCTGTTTATCTTACTGCTTGGGTTCCTCTGCTGGTGAGGGAGCACGTCAAATTTTGTTGTTATACACCAGACTCTCACAACCGTAAATAATCGAGAAATGTTTATAGCTTTTACCATTGAAACAATATCCAGCCTTCCCTTTCATATCTACTTTTGAGCTTTGAAAAAGCGCTTTAGAAAACCAACAATAATTGCACATATTTTTTAGGATCTAATTACTTTAAATCTGTGATCACTAGTGCTTTTTGTTTGTTTAGGGATAGGTTTTGCTCTGTGGTCCAGGTGGCCCCCAATTTTCTATCCTCCTCCCTCGGCATCCTGGATGGTAGGATACAGGCCTGGATGGCCTTGCTGGCTGTGAGCATTAGATTTATTTATCACTGAAGAAGAAAGCTGAGAATGGAGCTTCAGATCCTCCACTCATTCATTCTTTGGGAAGTGGTGATTGAGGGGCTCTAAACACCCACATGCATCTCCTGGTTCAGGTCTGCATTTCCGGCTGGGAGCCTCCTCACAGACAAAGTTGAGGACAACAGTGCAGGTTCTGAGTGGTGGCAGAACTGCTTCATTTCTTTCCTGAATTTAGGTGCACAGGAAATTGCCTGCTCCAGCATAGGACCAAGAGGGAGGCAAGATTGACTTAATGACTGAAAGTTTATCAGAAATGTTAGAATGACAAGTATTGAAAACCTATCAAGAATGCAAGATTAACCAGGCATGGTGGTGCATGCCTGTACTCCCAGCACTCGGGAGGCTGAGGCAGAAGGATCACTGAGAGTTTGAGGCCAGCCTGGGTGACATAGTGAGTTCAAGGCCAGCCTGAAATACATAGTGAGAACTTGTCTCAAAAAAAAAAAAAAAAAAGGAATGCAAGATTGGTTTAACAGCTGAAAATTAAACTGAAATGCAAATTTGCTTTAATATTTGAAAACAATATAATTGTCTATATCAAAGTAATAGACTAAAAAACCTATCATCAAAAAACTGATATAAGAAAAAGTATTTGACAAAATTCAATTACCTATTCATTATATTTTAATACAATTGGTGAATAATAATTCTAAAATTTTTTACATTTCCTTCCCTTCCTTTCCTTCCTCCACCTTCATCTTTGGGCCACTTCACATTTTCATGCCACTTTATGAAGAAGTTTTTGAAGCCTTCATTCATATTTTTAGTCCCAGTGTCTTTCCTGCCTTGATGTCTTGAACTCAGTCAAACTCTCTGTACTATCATGCTTCTGCACTCAGGCAAGGATGGAGAACACATTCTTGAGTGTTAAATCCTAAAATACTTGGGTACGACAATGTAACATTTTGGTTCTAAACAATGACATATAGGATGAATATAAAAATTTTAACTATAAATTAAAGCATCATTCAAAATCAAAAATAAACATTAATCTCTTTATTTAATGCACATACCCCAAAATTCATGTCACAGTGTAAAATATTTTACATATGGTTTGATAAAGGTCACTTTATTCAATCAATAATTAAAGGCAAGCTTTGCATATTATTTGGACAATGTCATTTGTAGCTTTCTCAGTCAGATCAAGTTTGGATTCTTATGCAGTGATAACAATATGTAGGTAAATATGAAATTGCATATATTTTAAATGCACTCTGCAGAAAAGGCAGAAGTCATACATTCCCTGATCTTGGGATTAAGATGTAACACACGGTAATGTTTGTAAGGGTCTTCCTTTCTGTTGGATGGCACTTGGCAGCAGGACTCATCATTTTGCTTATTGCACATTTTTGAGATTCTTAACAAAGATTTCAGAACTGCTTCAGAAAGTGGCAGGAAGGATGGGACAAGTGTGCACAAAGAAAGAGGAGGCAGGTAGAAGTTGCTGTCAATCTAAATAACCACAGAGAGAGTGGTTCTCAAAAAAATGAGTTTTGTCCAAAATTACAGGTTATGAACTATGAGATCCTCATGCAAATTTGGGTTAGATGCTCAGCCAGAAGGCAAAGAAAGGCAAAGATTGAAAAATTAAGTAAAGAAAAGTCATCGAAAGGGTTTTGAATGAGTTTTCATCAGCTATGAAGTTCAGTAACAAGGGAGGAGCATGTTGGCCCATGCTTGTAAACTCAGTTCTGTCAGAAGATGAGGAAAGAGGCTGCATAACTGGAGTCCAACCTGAGCAGGTTAATTACTTAGTGAGACACTGTCTCACAATAAAATATGCTGGGGATATAGTAGTAGTGGAAACACACACACACACACACACACACACACACACACACACACACATGCAAAATTAAACAACAGCAATAAAAAATAATGGTGGCTTCCATCCAAAATTGAACTGGCTGTTGCTTGGCAGGCATTCTATTACAGATATTTGCACCAGTCATGAGACGACATATGCTTCTAATCCCAGCATTTGGGAGCTGAGGCAAGAATAACACAAGTTCAAACTCAGGCTAGTGACTTAGTAAAACCCTGTCTTAAAATAAAAAACACTGGGGTTGTATTTCAGTTTGATGGCCCTGGTTTCAGTCTCCAGTATTTCAAAAAACTAAAACCTACAAAAATAAAAATAAATAAATAAATTTTATTTGGGGAAATTGTGGTGAATTTGGTGTGTGGCTGTGGTTCTGACAGCCTCTTTTCTGGTAATTCATGCTATCGGGAACTGTGCTCAAGGGTTCTTCCATCATGGCACCCCTGGTTCCATTTTGTTACAATTTGGTGCAAGTATTGATTCTTTCACACTTCCCCATTTTTGTCAGGGTCATTATCAAATGTATCACTGATCAACCCTTCTGTGGCAGGATATTGATTGTCCATTGCTTCTAGGATGGCCCCGTCATGGTTAGTCCTTGGTGTACCCCTAGTACCAGGTACCTGTGTTCTGGAAATCATGGAAATAAATACACAGAGACACAGAATTTGGGTAAAATAATAAAAGTTTTACTTGCAACCAAGTGGGACTGCCAGAAAGCAGTCTGGGCAGTGTCTGAGCCCTGCTCTTTGTTAGTCTCCTCTTTTATACATTTGTTAGTCATTATCTCATTCCTGGTGGTTTTTGATGTATAAATAAAATTCCAGTTCCTATTTACAAGCAGTTCCTGTTAACGATAACAGTCACAGACACATGATAAGCACATGACAGTTAAAACACATACATTGTAAATTTACCCAGGCGTTGCAACCTTGTTCTTCAGAATTAGGATGTTATCTGGAGGAAGGCTACAGATCAAAACAGTCATACAACCTTCACTTTAAACAACCAGAGCAACGGGCTAAGGCAAGTTTTAAAGGGATACACTGCCTATTTTGCTTCTACAACTACTTTAATAGCTAATCTACTAAGCTGTCTCAAACTTTTTCCCTATCACCTAGCACCACTCCTTTTTGTATCAAAGTAGGTTACATGGACTTCTTTTTTCTCTAAAAGCTTTCTCTTTGTCCCTTCATTCTTAGATTCATCAGTATGGCCTGCCATGGGACGCATGTTCCAGATCTTGATTTGCAATTCCAAAAGGAACTCTGGAGTATGGGTTTCTGATGACAACCTTAGATTAACAGCTACAGAAATAGACAAGGGAGAGCCAGGTGTAATGGCCCACACCTGTAATCCCAACACTCTGGAAGGATAAGGCAGGAAGATTACAAATTCAAGCCATGCCCAGGCAATTCAGAGGGACTTTGTCTGGAAATAAAAAAGTGCTGTTGTTGTAGCTCAGTGTGAAGGCTCTGAGATGAGTTCCCCAGTGCTATAGGTGTAATAGAAAAGGGAGGAAAAACAAGAAACAAGGAGGTAGCAGGTGCCCCAAGAAAACTGAAGAATGGGAAGGAATTATCAATATACCACTATCTCTTTTTGGTGTGGTGAGCTCCTGAGGCCAAACCTCAGTCATCAGATAACTCAGGGCCTTTACCCACCAGGAAATGCAGACTGATGAGGTCTAACTGAAAATCAGATTTATTGATCATGGAGGAAACCATATGGTTTACATTGAGCTTTTCTTTCTTTCTTTCTTTTTCTTTCTTTCTTTTGTTTTTTTTTTTTTGTTTGAGACAGGGCCTTGCTATGTAGTTCAGAGTGGCTTGAACTTACTATGTAGCCCAGGCTGGCCTCAAGCTCACAGCAGTCCTCTTGCTTCAGCCACTGGAATGCTGGGATTACAGGCGTGTGCCACCACATCTGATCCTTTCCACATTTCTGATGATTTCTTTACATTCAGTCACTCATTCATTCATTCATTCATTCATTCAGGGACCATACCTTTGTGCCTCTTCAGCATGAATTTATATCTGGAGACTCAGATCCTTATTTCTGACCCTTTCTAGGACACTTGTCCTTAAAGCTCACATCTACTCTCCAGGTCCACATTTCACCTTCAAGGCTGCTCTGTGCTGTGAGACCATACCTGTCATTTCCCCAGTGGCAATGAAGCATGGATTCTGTGTTCCCAGTGCCTGGAAGACAGCACAGGATATGTGCATCCAACAAGATAGGGACACAGTCAGGCCACTGACTAGGCTGTAGGTAATAGGTTACCCATTTACCACTAAGATGACAATGTGCAATGCTGAACTAGACTGTCTTCGGATGGTTCAATGGCTTCCAGATCCTCTTCACCCCATCACAAACCTCGTTCTGACTCAGCTGGCAGACACCAGGCCTGGAAACATAAACTTCTTGAGAAACACTACAGCTCCAGATGTAAGTTGCTCAGCCTGGCAGTGGGGCACAGCAGGCTCTCCAGGGTAGCTACTGAATGGAGTCCCTCACGTAGCTGAGGGTAGTGAACTTGGATTAGTGGATCAGGACAGGCAGGGTGGCATGCAGCTGAGCATCTGTGATCCTGCAGCCCTCCAAGTGCAGGGTGGTCAAGATGGCTATAACTTTATCCAGTAGACCTTGGAGGGGCTCAGGATCAAAAGCAGCCAGTATGATACCACAGAGAGCCAAAGGTCTTAGCTGCCTGGTGCTTGGGCAGTAGGATGCATCATTCCAGCCTGATTATGAAAGCAGGCAGTGAGTTATTGAGAGGGTCTCCAAGGGGGATCGGACACCTAATGAAGGACCAAGCAGTTGGTTTTGGCAGTTGGTGGTTAGTAGGGATGGTGGAGAATGACTACTCGGTAAAGGACAAGTTATTTGTCCCACATCACTCTGTCTGATATAATCACCAGCATGCTATGTGTTGAAAGCACTGATCATTTGAGTCGCTTTAATTCAGGCTGCAGTCATTCAAGATCACTTGAGTGATTGGCTCAGTCCCCAGTCTCTACAGCCCTCTTTTCTCACTGTCAAGTAGAAAACTATGGATCTGAGCAGATGAGACCACTGGCAGACAGGCAGGAAGGACTAATCAGGCAAGATCTGGCTACATCAACTGGGACTGCCTCTGTGTCATCAGCAAAACTTTTGTCCCTGTTTCCAGCCCTGGACTCTGCTCCTTGCCCACAGCTCCAGACTTCTGCACTTTGCACCTGGTCATTACTCCTCCTGGAGCTCACTGCAGCCTTTCCCAAAGGGGACATGAGACCACCTCATTGTCATCACACAGGTGCTGAGCACATTGAATGTGAGGTGTGAGGTCTTCCCCTCCTTCAGTGCCCGCTATCTTCCCTATTTCTCAGCACCTTAACCTAGACATGGTTCCTAAGGAAGAAATCACAAACCTACCCTCACTATATCTGAAACACTCCTAACTCGCATCCTGCCATGCTGGCCCCTTCCAGAGCAGCTACTCCAGTTTGGTGGTTACATGAGACCTGGCTTTAGAACCGAGGCATGAACAAGCCAATGCATTGACGCTAGTGTCTGGAACTCGGTTACACCTCTTGGGCCTGGTTCCCAGGCCAGGTTCACTAAATTTTTTAGTATAATGAAAAGCTTTGCTGTGTTCTGTAGTAAGAGCTCCCCTTCTTACTTGAGCACCTGCTGTAGGCGGCATTCCACTTGTCCAAATAAATCTCTTCCTGACAGTCCAGCTTGAGACATTAAAAGGTGAATCAAGTGACCAACTACTCCCTCCCCTCTGGTGAAATGGATCCAGGCACAGGGATGTGGGACAGAAGTGGCTTATGGAGATTTTGCTTCTGGCCCACATGAGAGGCAAAACTAGCCAGGGTTGAGAGTGCCCAAAAGAAATGCACTTTCACCTCCCTCATGCAACCCAGGTTCACCATTTCCAAGGCCTTCACGATGCTTTGGGTGGGTACCACTGTATTGCACAGCTTCATACAATACAGATGCAACAAACCTTTTCTCTCCTGGACTCAAGTAGGTGGGACAGAAATGCACCTAGACATGCCTGCCTGAGGCACAAGTCTACAATGACCTTTTAGGCCTGCTTTTCAGCCACCCTTGCCCCAGTCTTCTCTGTTTTCCTCCTACTCATGACCCCTACAGTGCAGGAATCAGACAGGTTTCCAAACCAGACTCTCCAGAAGTTCTGATGCCCATTCTGCAAATATAGTATTGCAGTTTCTACCTTTTGTGGGTGAAACAAGGAGGAGTCTCAGAATTTAGGGCCAGATCCACAGAATTTAGGTCCAGGTCCAGCTTTGCTCCTCTGATTTACTTCCCCTAGAATCAGCTTCTTCTTTCTCCATTCCTTCTTTCTTTGCCTTACTTCTTTCTTTCGCCCTTCCCCTTTGAATCCAGCCCTGTCCCTACTCCTAGAGACCGTGTGAGTGGTAGGTTCTTTTTGCTTCTTTCACTGCTATCTTTAACATAAGCAGTCCTCTTCATCCACCAGCCAACCGAACTAGGGCTCATCAATGGCCAAGGACACTCTGATCCTCCTGGCAGTTCCTATGAGAAGTCTCTGCTCCACCATTTAGTATCCCATTCTCCCTGACTTTGCTGTCTTTTTCCCCCATTCTGTCTGAGCCCTCCCTCCAGTATACCTAGGCCACCTTCATGTGGAGTGAACCTTCTGAGACAGCAGCACATCAAGCCCATCCAAGACATTGCAATGTCTGTAGGTTCTCTGCCTATAGCTGGACAATATCCAACCATGTTTGTGATGTCTCTGGTTTTCTCATGTTCATCAGTGCCCCAAGTGGGAGGTGGGAAAGTGCTAGGCAGCCACCATGGCCTTCAGGAGCTCAGTATATGCCTTGGTTAAGGCCACCATGATCACTGGTGGGAAGAGTTTCTCTGGCAGGTCCTCCACATCATAAATAGTCAAGTCCTTGTCCCTCATCAGGCTTTGTCCCACCTGCTGCAAAAGTGTGAGTTGGGACTGTGAGCTCATCTTCACGAATCTGTATGCCAGCTATTCTAGGGAAAGATCCAGGATCAGGCCACCTTTCTGACCAGACTGAGAAACCCCTTCTCATACACCAAGGAACCAACTTTCTGTCATAATCCCTGGTCTGGTAATGATAGGAGAGTCCTCAGTTTTCCCCAATCATATTCTGTACTTAGTGCCCAAAAGCCATAGTTCTGTCTCTAATGACACCAGGATGAACATCTCTAGCCCACAGTGGGCCACTGTGACCAAGAGCCCATCCATTTTCAATTATAGTACCCTAATTTGGGGACTCACTGGGAAGTGAAAACCATGGAACCTGAAAGCTCACCCCAACTGTTTTCAGGGAAAAAAATTTTATCTTCATTCCAGGGCCCTACAGCCAAGAGAATGGAAATGTCACGTGCCCAGTTGCTCTAAATTCTGTTTTCACAAAGTGCCTGGCAGAGTAGATTAAGAAGACTCTATAAAGTAAATATCATGAGTTTTAATTTCAAATAATTTTGGAATGCTGGTCTCTCCTTCTACCCCACTGCTGAGAAAGAGCAGGAACATTTCTCTTCCATCTTCCTCCCCCTTGAGTGCCCTGTGTCATACAGCACCTGGTAGTGGAGGCAGACATTCAGCGGGACAACCATGCACAAGTGTCAGTAGTTGCCTTGGGAATCTCAGAGGGTGAGAACCATCTTTGTGGAT
The DNA here is from genome assembly GCF_000247695.1 of Heterocephalus glaber. The sequence goes on from NW_004624818.1 coordinate 330,654, forward strand.
GAAAATGCATTAATCAGCTGGTGGGTGTGGAGGATGGAAGACAGAATGGAGGAAGTGTTTAGAAAAGGGGCTAGCAGTCCAATGAGCTTAAGGGAACAGGAAATGTTTGAGGGACATGATGGACAGGAGGGTGGAACTTGGGATTTGGAAACTTTGGGGAAGAGGAGTTCAACTTCTTGCCACTGTCTATTTTTGAGACTTTTGCCAAATTGTTCAAACTCTGTTTTCCTCACCTGTGAATGTGGCTTACAACTGTATTCATTTTCCATTAATTCTTTGAAGGAGATAGATAGTACTGTTATCTCCACTTTGGATCAAGGACTTGGAGAGAAGCACAGTGGGGTGTCTGCCCAGGTCACTAAGCATCCGTGTTTCTGGGATGTTGCTCATTCCTTTGCCTTCCTCCCTCTTTGTCCACCGCTGTTTGTAAGGATTTGGCTCCACTGTTACTGCCTACCCCCTTCCGCTTCCGAGCATAGAGTGGTCCCCTAGGCCATACTGCAGAAGTAAATGAGCGAGCTACTCTCTGACAACAGCTTTCTAGATCCTGGTGGGCCCCATCACCTTACTGCACCCCAGCCCTCAGACACCATTTCACACTGACTTCTCTGCCATGCACACTCCCTGTCCACCAGGGGCAATAAGGCATCACAGGCTTTGGGTTTTACAGTTGCAAGTGAAGGCTGGAGGGCAAAGGGTGGGACCAGGAGAGAGAGGGCAGGAATACGGATCAGAAAGGATCTGAAACTCCCTGGGAGAGGGAAGGTGGGAAGAATTGAAAAGGGATGGACAATAATCATTTCCCCCCTTCCCTCCTCCCTCTGTGCTCCCTGGCCTTAGTTTGTTGTGTGGTCTTGGGCAGGTGACTCAACCATCAGTTCCTCATTGGCAAATCAAGTCCAGGTGACACATTAGCTTCTCCTTTTGTAAGACAGAGGCATGGGTCATTAATGACGGAATCTGGTTAAGCAAACCCTTAACGTTCTCCACTCAAGTTTGCTGCTCTCTTGCTATGCGCCTGACCTAGCCCTGAAACCTGAGCCCCCAATTTCCTGCTCCTGTGGTCTCTGCACTTTATTACAATCATTCACCAATCCCATTAATACAAGTTAGAGATGATTGGCAGTTCATTTCAAATTTCAAAGACTACTGGAAAATAATTCCTTTTTTCCCTTCAACCTTTTACTCCCAGATCACTGCTCATTTCTTACACCACTTCTGAGTGAAAAAAACAAAGTTTTTTTTTTAATAAGCAATTGTGAAAGCCATGTAGCACTATCATGGAGCATCTTAAAGTTAGAATGGAAAGTGCTAACTGTGAGATACACATTCCCACACATATCTCTTAGACATCTGAAATTCACCACTTTGGGATGGAGATGGGGATGAAATAGATTCACTTTCAAAAATATTGTATAGAAAGTGTTTTTGTTTTTTGTTTTTTGTTTTTGTTTGTTTTTTTGGTACCGGGGACCAAACTTGAGGCCTTGTGCTTGAGAGGCAGGTGGAGGCACCATTGAGCTAAATCCCTGGCCCTGTATAGGAAGTTTTTTAGGAACATATAACTTCTCCATTCATGACTGCCTGTTTTCTCCCTCCCAGTCTCACATATCCAAATCTGTTTTGCTCCTATCCATGCTTCCTACTGTCCACCCTTACACCTCTACCCTCACCTCTTATTCCCTTCCTCTTGCTTAATAAGTTTTCCTTCTACTTTCTTTTATCTGACCAAGCATAGGTTTTCTTTCCCTCTGGGATGAGAATTCAAGAGATTCTGGGGCACTCCAGCAAGGGAACCAGAAATAATGGCGTTTGTTCTGGGTAGGGTGTAGGGTGGAAGACTGGTGGGCTCTGGTGGCCACAACTTCCTGACTCCAGGATAAGGAAGAGGTGGATGTGGCCCTTTCTGTGGCCTGTGTATCTGATGCTCTTTCTCTCCTTTGCGTGTGGGGTGCAGGGGTGAGCTTGGGATCATAACTCATCTGCCACCTCACTGTTCCAGAAAAGACATTCGTGTGGGATGTTGGCGGGGCCCTGCATGGAAGCGGTCCCATCTGTGCAGAGAAAGCCTTCCTTGGGTGTGGTTTGGGTTCCCCTAACCTCCCTCCCTGCTGCTGGAGTCAAGATTCTGTGGGACATGCTGCAGCAACAGAGATATCCTAGACTCACCAACAACCTTAGCAAAGTCAGGGTTCAGGGGAGAGGAAAGGGTGGCCCTCCTTTCCATTCCCTGTGGTCACCACAAGTTTCCTGCTGGCCCAGCTGCTCCCTGGACTCTTATACCTTGCCCAGTCAGTGGTTCAGCTGGGGCCCTGTAGGAAGTAGAAGAACATAGAATCCTCAGATCTCAAGTTCAAATTTAACATCATCCCCAGTGGGGCATTTGGTCAATGGTCTATCTGTTTGGTCAGTGGTCTATCTGTAGATCCCAGGTCTTCTTGCTGGCTTGCTGGATGTACAGTCTTACAGGAAGGTGGTTTCTGAGATTATAGTGGAGTTTAAAAATTCCTGTTACACAGCAGCATGTCCGTCAGGTATTTTCAGTCATGAAGGAAGACAGGATACTCAGACTCTTGGAAGAATAAGGGAAAAGGTTAAATGAGAACAGGCGATATAGAAATGGAAGATGGGTGACTGGGGAGGGAAAGGGGAAGAAAAAGGAATCAGGATGTGTCATGTACATGTACCTACTCCCAAAAATGAATATAAGCTTCCTGTATAGCAAACATGCATCAATTAAAATGAACAACAACAACAAAAAATGAATGGAGCTGGAGCAGGTGCTGGACTAAACCTAGAGTAGGAGGCCTGAGGACATCAGGTATCCAGTTTGAAGGATGACACAAACCCAGGCTTCAAATGAATCATCTTATTTTTCTACAGGACAAAATCATTGCCAAAGCACGCAAGTGCCCAGGAGCCAAGCACACAGGAGAACGAAGGTTCCTGTGGCATTTCTGTGAGGGGTACAAAGTAGAAAGCAGCATGTACTCTTGTGGCCACAGCGCCTGAGTTCAAATCCCACTCCTGGCTTCAGAAGCTATACAACCTCAGGCCATTCAGCACATCCTTATTGGCCCTTTTTCTCATCTGTGAGACAGAAATGATCCTAATAATCCTAATCTTGTATCCTACTGGTAGTGATTCAAAAGGATCATCAACTCCTTCCAGGCCCAGGTCCTGGCTAGCAGTGTTCACTCAACCTGCAATAAATATTGAACTTGAATTTATTCCTTTTTTTCCTTCTTTTTTCCTTCCTTTCTTCTTTCCTTCCTGTCATTGTGTAGAATACCATAGCAGATGCTAAAAGTGATTTAAGGAAAAGATTCATGGAAGGATAACTACCCAATGATTTTAATTTTTCTTCAAAGCATAAAGATGATTGCTGCTTATTTGTTGTTTCTTTTTGATGGCAGACACAGCAGATCTGGCAGAACAAGGGCACTTAGACCCTGCTAGAATGGGTACGAGCAGGTGCCAAGGAAGGAGAAGCAGAGAAGTGATTTCCTCCCTGAAAGTGGCAGAAGGAACCCAGGAGAGGCATTTTCTTCTGAGTCTGAAGTGCAGGATGCTGAACTTTGTGCAAAACAAAGACTTCTGGGACCAGGATAGGCCAGGGCTTGGGCATGGTGGCCCACTTGGAGTGGAAGTTTATGGGGAATAGTGAGACAGAGACTCAGGACATAGGGCAATGGTCCAGAGTGGATCCCTAAAAGACATTTGGGGTCATCCACAAACTCAGCTACGGACTGTTAAGCACCAACTGCTTATACTAGGCACCGTGCTTACTATAGTAGATGTAAGCAAATTGGGTGGAGGCAGATGGTGGAGAAAGGTTCTTCAAAGAAAGACTAGCCTGTAACTATTAAATTCTAAAAGTCAAAGAGGCCAGATTATGGACACACCATTCTTAACCCAAGACTGGCCACCACACCAGAGGGATTTCTATTCTGGGTGAAGGTGGTAGTGCCTGAGTTGTCCACCTGAACTCAAAAGGAATACCTACCTCATTCCCAAACCTACCAGCAGACTCTCCCCTTCCCAGATCCCTGAAAGCACTGCAGAGCTCAGAGGTGCAGGGGTGATGCCCTGTGTTCTTCCTTCTTCTGAGCCAATGCTTGTATCCCCAGCCGAGACAACCCTGGATGAGCTTCTTCACCTCCTCTCTAAAGCTCTGTCACTACTCCCTGGCTTTTTGTGATGGGTATCACTGCAGATCCATTTCTCCATTGTACCAGACACTTCTCGAGGGCACATTTTCAGTTGTGAGAACACGAGAGAATCCATTACCATCCTACCCTCAGTTTCCCCTCCTGAGAAACAAGGAGATCAAACTTCTCCTGGTTTTCTTGGACAATGCAAACCTGTCTTCTGCATGTTCATGGGCCTGAGACAGTGTCCAAAAGCTTTAATTAAAGGGTGGAAAAGAAAGGAAACCTTGGGTTCGGAGGTGACAGTACCATAAACCCTAGCACCTGATTCTCAGGGCCCCTCCAGTGGGCCAGACTTAATATTCTGGGTTCGTCTGCAACTGCTTGCTGTCAGGCAGGTCCAGTTATGCTGTGAGTTTCCAGGTGTTTCTGGCGGAGCTGTTGGTGGGGTTGCAGTTCTCAGAAGTGTGGGACAGGGTGTAGGCGAGGGGGAGGGACCGGGATGGCATACTCCCTCCTGGACATTGTGCACACAGGTGGACTGGGGTAGGATGAAGTATAAATGCTTTCACTCAGGCCAGGCTTGGATGCAAGCCACCTCTGCTTCAGCCGCTCATACAGCCCATAGTTTGTAGGGGGAGCTGCAAGAGAAACCACATTTGGGTGTCATGGGGTTTTGAAGAATCTTGTACAGATGAGGCATGCAAAAAGGTGGTGGGGCCCTGCAGGTTTCTCCAGGCTGCTCTGTCAGAACATAGACTAACAGGACCCAAAAGAGGTTCACAAATATCCCACCTCACTTTCTATTTATCACTGGCTTCCTTTCTGCACCACCTGTCTCTGAAATTATCTTATTTACTCAATCTGAAGTTATCTTATTCAGGAATGTTGCCATCTACCTCTCCACTAGAATGTCAAATCAGAAGGCAGGATTTCTCTGTGCTTGTCACCACCGTGTCCCCAGGTTCTACACCAAGGAGTGCCATCTGAGAATTATTCAGTCTCTGTCCATCCAGCCAATGTACAGCTCTCTGCCACCAGTACTCCAGGTAAGCATACCCCATGGTGTCTAGGTGAGGGGTCACTATAATATTATCTCTGTTGTCAAGGGGAGAGGCAGATGGTGGCCCTGAATGGGAAACACGACTCATTCATTCCTCTATAACCTCATTCTACAGCTCTCCTGGAGGCAGAGTCCCTCGTGTTGGTTATTCTGCACAAGGTGGATTCTTATGCATTTACAGGCCCCTTACAAACCAACACAGGGGAAATCCTGAAGTACAAGAGTACCAAGAAGGGGGAAGTCGGCCTTCTCTGGCAGCCACAGCAACTTCTGTCTACTCCAGGTGCGGAGGGCGGGCAAGCCTGGGTTATAATTGTGCCGGTTGTAATGGTCGTCATATGTGCTGATCAGATATCGATGCAAGGGCTCCTGGTGGTGGGTGATCAGGTGTTTGTATGGGAGCCCCTAGAAGGACAGACACACAGAGAGCATTACCCAGCAGCTGTGGAGCATGGAAGGGGCTGCAGTGCTGATGACAGGAGGCCTCCTAGGAATAGCAGGGAGCCCCAGGCTGTTGTCCTGCTAGAGAGGAGGCCTTCACTAGATTAGGAAGTGGTTAGGGTGTGATCTAGGGGTGGTTACATGTGAAAGGTGCAATGGAAGCAAGTTGTTGATTCTCCCCATATTACCTCAGTGGCTGGCAGCTAATCCCAGGGCCAGCAAATGGGTGGCATAAGTGTTTGTCCCACTCGGATGCAGTCCACCTTCAAACTCAAGTCCCAGCCAGCTGCCATCAGTTCTCTGTACATCCAGCCCCTGCCCTAGGCCAAGTTTTTTTTTTTTTTTTTATCCCCAGAATGTGCTAAGGTGACAAATTGGAATAAAAGAACATTTGGCTGAATGGGAGAGGCAGAGGCACTCACAGGGCAAACAGTTTTGGGGTCGAAATTGCACCCCCGGATTTGCCTCTAGTCTCATCCATCCAAGCACTTTTTGCCAAAGTGAGGGAAAGACATTGAACACCTGCCTGGCATCTGTGCCTCATTTTAATCAGTGACTGTAGGAGGAATCAGAGAAGGCTTCATGACTTTTCTTTTGTTGTGCAGAATTTATGGCTCCCTTGGGTGGAAAGCAAGGGAGCAAGTTCTTTGGTGAGCAGTTCTTTATGGGGAGAAGAAAGCCAAAGGGTGTTTGCCTGAGTCAGTGCTTTTCCAAAGGAAATCTTCTTGGCCTGGAAGGGAATCTCAGGGAAGCAGGTTGATTTCCAGGGGAAGGTGAAGTGGGTTTCCACTGCTGTCCTCTTGTCTGGAGCAGACAGGTGGGTCTGTGTCTGCCAGGGTCTGTTATACACTGCACGCAAACTGCAAGGGGCAGGTCCACAAATAACTCAGATGACAATGACAGAGGGAGATAGCAGGAAAAAACACAGACATAATGCAGGGCTCCCAAGGCCTACATCACCAGGTGTCCCAATGTTAGGAAAGTGAATGGCAGAGCTTCCTACCAGCAGAGGGAAGCCCCTTGCCTGGAAGCATCAGAGGAAGGAAAGAAGAGAAACCATGTGGGATTTTCCTGCTGTTTCTTCTGGCTCTGGGTGTGGCCCTGATGTCCTGATTATGTGCCTGGGGTATTTGCTATAAATCAGGTGTGATGAAGTGACAGACAGGGAGACAAGCACCTTGGACAGAGGTTTCTCACTTCCAGTTCTCTTGAAGATGGTCATGCAGGATGCCTGGGGCCATAGGGTGCGGCACAGGCTGATCAGGAGTTGGCAGACAGAGGCCCAGAGCCTTCATTGAAGTTACCATGCAAAGGAATAGGCCAGGCCAGGCCAGGCAAAACTGAACAAGTTTATAATTGCAGGGTTTGAATAATTTCAGCGGGCTCTAGGGTATAGAGGTCTCTAGCTATCCAGTACCAAGCCCCAGGGTGATTTAGAGAACAGGAAACAGTGGTCTATCAAAAGCTTTAGATAGGAAGTAGTTTGGGTATGGGTTTAGGGATTATCAGTTTGCCTACAAATGGTGCACTCAGAAGGAAGTTGTTGACTATTCCTAGGAATTACCTAACAGCGGGATGTAACTATAGGATTAGTAAGGTCCCTGAGACATCAAAGCTTCATAGAATTGAGAAAATTAAAAACAAAGTTAAAGCTAGGTATGGCAGCACAAGCTTGTAAGGAAAGGCTGAGGCAGGAGGATCACAAGTTCTAGTTCCACATGGGCAATTTAATGAGATCCTGTCTCAAAATAAAAAATGAAAAGGGCTCCCAATGTGGGTCCTTGCAAAGGCCCTGGGGTCAGTCCCAAGTACTGCCATAAACAAACAAAAAACCCAAACAAGTGAGTGGATAAATAAAATGAAATAAAAATATGATTGGCACACCTGCCCAAAGGAACATTTCCTGAAGAAGGCTCTCTCTGGATAATGATAACCCTGCTATCCAAGGTCACCTTGGAGAACAGACCTAGCATTTGCCTAAGACGGGAGAAGAGTGGTGGAGAAGGAAGTTGTTCTAGGAGGAAGAGTCACAAGGAAGCCCAGCTGTCAGAATTTAAGCAACCACGTGGGGGCAGTGCTGTGCCAGTACCGAGTGCAGAACAGGGAGTTGGAAAAGAATCCTTAGGAATGAGTACGCACAATTTTTCGGTTCTACTTATTTGCGTTAGAATTGGAAGCTTTTTGATTTCAATCAGACTGTATGTTCAACTCTGGGTCAGGGTTTGTAATGGGTCCAAAGGTGTTTAAGAAAAGCTGCCTAATGCCCTAAAGCATTAGAACTAAGCTAAAGTCCCCCCATAAACACACACACACACACACACACACACACACACACAGAACTTTGGGGCTCCAGATCCTGGTCTCTCACTGTGCTTGCTTCTGTGAAAGTGTGTGTCTGTCTTCAATGCACCCTAATGGTGAAGCTCAGCAGCCAGTGCATTAGCATGGATCTGAGATCCAACAGGAGGAGGAGGACGCCAGTGCAGTTTAGATGTGCCTTTGTGGTTCAGCTGTCCCTGTGCCTTCCAGGGAGCCAGCACAGAGCCAAGAGCCTGACACTCTTAGTCTTGACATGGATCCACTAATGCAGAGGACAGTTCTTCCTGGCACCTGAGACATGCCTTGCTTGATTTAGAGTTGCCACCTGTTTCTTTCTTTACCAACAAGCCATAAATCTGTGGAAGAGACTCATCCCCTCTGGTTACTTATCTAAATACCTCCTTGTATCCTTTCCAGCTGTAAAATGGTGAGATTCTGACAGTTCCCTGGCAACTCACTAGGTGCCGTCCTGCCACTATTCTGAGATTCAGTAGGCATAGGGTCAGCAGGGTGAGAGAGCAGGGACAGAGATGTATCTGAGAGCAGCAGGCTGGCAAAAGAAGCCTCTTGGGATTCTCTGGAATCTGATGGGTTAGAGCACAACTGTGCCCGGTAGGTGGGCACCCACAAGCTCGCTCTCCTGGGCACACCTAGCGGGAGGCACCGAGAGCAACAATGGAGGAGGAACTCTCCCTGCTGTTCCTGGAAATGTCATGGTGGGGTCTGAGACCTTCTGAGGCTGGAACAAAGAACTTAACTGACTCTTTTTGTAGAATAAGTTTACAGGTTCACTGACTCATTAGAGAAAAAGAATTTTCAGGATGCATCAGAATAAGAGATGCAAGAAGGATTTATTAGAGATACAGGACACACTCGACAGCTGAGTGCAGCTGCTCAGAGAAATGAGGGACATGTGATCGAGAGTTGAGCACATTTAAAAGGGTATATTCAAGATGAGTGATCTAGGATTATAGATAGATGAGTTAGGTAGAAGTATTACAGGCAGTCAGATAGGGCCAGGTCCTCGAGAGGGTCAGCACAAAGGCAAAACACACCAGAGCTACACTGGAGACACATCAGCTGAAAGCCAGACTTCAAGATAAAGACAAGCTGACCACACCTGCATACTTCCTCAAAGAACAAACACTGGGCCTAATGAAGTCTAGACAGACCTCAACCACCCCGGTGGGTGACCAGGACCTCTGGACCCACCACTTCCTGGGAGAATCTTTGTTCTTTCCATCCACACTTGCTTATGTCACTTGTTTCCCAATTGGACCATCACTACGTAAGTGACTGTATTTGTAACCTTATTGGATGTTCATGGCTGTGGCCCACATTGTACCCACATGGGTTTCAACCTATAAAACTCCTCTGTAAAGTGGGGTCCCCAGGCTACCCACTCAGATCCCCTCCTGCCCTTCAGGAACTATCCTATCAATAAATATCTTCCTACTCTTAATCTCCATTGTTCCTAGGACTCATTCTTTAAATTCTAGAGAACAGGAACTCAGTGTAACATACAGTTAACAGGTTGAGAGATATAATATTTCCTATTTCATCTCCAGTATTAATTTCTTGTAACATTAGGATATATATTTTCACTGTCTGTCAGGTTATAATGCAAGCCATCTACATGTGTTTAAAGTTGAGATATGCTGCCCACCAATATTATTGCTTCCTAAAGATGGAGAAAGTGCAATTTATAGGTAAAAAAGACAGGTCAGGGGCTCAGATTTACAGGCTTATTATAAAACGTTTAGGAATTTTTTTTTAGTAAGTGTTATGGACAGGAAAATGGTTTTGTTACAGCCAGGGTGAGCACTGCTGGGATGAGCAGCTAGATGGCATCAAACTCAGCAACAGTAATGAATTAAAGGGACAGAGTTAAAGAAAGAAAGATGCTTTATTTGTCAAGAGGAGAAAGCAGAAGACGAAAGCTGCCCCCAAAGAGTGGCCAGCCAGAAGGTTCTGCAGAGATGGAGTCCCCTGAGTCCTCGTCCCTGGCTTCTTTTATTAGGACTAGTGACCCTTCCCTCCATGCAGGTACCTGGAACTTGTCACAACCTGATTGGCTCTCTGGTTGTCTTTGACCATAACCTGGTCACCTTTGCCTATGTGCACATTCCTTTTGGTGGGTTTCATTTGACTCTTTCTTGCCCTTTTGTGATGCATAAGTTGAAGGTGGGCTTATAGGAAGGTAGCTTGCAGTTAGTGATTAAATAAGGTGATGTGTGTGTATCTAATGCAGTAACATAGTGACCCTAGAGATAATATATATATATATATATATATATCCTGAGACTATATATATATATACACACATATCCTGAAACTATATATATATACATATATATATGCATAAGTGTGGGTATGTGTTTTTATATACTAAGTGAGAGTTAGGTGGCCTCCCCATGTCTCCTTTTTATTTTATTGGGGGAGGGGTTGATTAGCCTGGTTTCCATATTTCTGGCTTCCTCTGTGTTTTGTCTATCAGCTCTTCCTCAGGTAAATTCTTATGTTAATTGGTCTACCTGGTGCCTTTCCAGGTCTGAGTTCTCTCTCTTTCTCTACCTTTGTCCTTTTAATCGCTTGAATCTAACTGCAGAGACAAAAGCCACTTGTAATAAGATTTTCTATTAATGTCTTTAATAAAGCCTAAGGAGGTCTTTATTCTGTTCTTTCCCTGACTTCAACCCTTTTCCTATACAGGGCTGTTAGCAGTCTGAGATTAAACATCACCTACTCACACAGGTGGTGATACGGCAATACCACAGGAAGCCCTATTGAGAGGATGTTCAAGAAACTGCTCCTGTTTGCCCAAGAGGTACTGAGCCTGCAAGAGTTGGCTGTGTCTCATGAACTTTGAGGGGAGCCCATGTCTCAGTGTGGGGCCCATGTTGTCTCTTACCTCAACTCTCCTCTCCCCGTACCACCTGGAGATCTGGTCTGGCCTGTGGCCCGGGAAGGGGACATACTCCCTTCTGTGAATGCTCTGGGGGACCTTCTCAGTATCTCTGGTGAACTGAAAAAGACAAAACATTCAGGAGAACCTCTGAGATGCCACTTTCCTCCAAATTCTGCTGTGTCTGTCCCTCACTTGCTGGGGCATCAAAAGATTGGCAGACAAAGGGTGGATACAAACCAGATGTTCTGCAGGACTGAGGAAAGGCTCAGGGGCTGATATCCAGCCATCTGCATCCTGAGAAGCTACATCTGGCTCTCCTGCTCTCCTGGCCACCTTATCATGGTCCTTGCCTGCCTTCTTTCTCACCTTCTCTGTCCATGCTCCTCCCACTTACCAGTCTCTTCCTTTTCCTTTTCTTCATTATTCTTCACTCTTCCCAACTCCACAACTCTATCTCTTTTTTCACTATATCATGTTTTCTAAAATTTTAATATGATGTAATATTAAATATTTACAGCCTTTAATCGTTATCAGAGACAGTTTGGAAGCATTAAGCATATTCACATTGTTCAACCATCCCCCTCATCCGTCTATATAATTTTCTCATCCAAACTTCTGAACTTCTGTCCCTCTATTGCACTTGAGAAAAATGTATATTCTATTGTTGTCAGGTGGAGGTTTACATACATATCTGTTAGCTCAAAATGGTCCATAGTGTTGTCCAACCCTCCTACTTTCATATGGTCTTCTATTTGGTTGTTCTACCTAATATTAAAAAATATGACTATTTACTGTACAGGAGTCTATTCTTCTCTTTAATTTTGGACATTTTTCTTCATATAATTTAAAGCCCTGATATTCTATGGCTTTAAGTTGTTAACATCTTTTCATTTTCACTTACAGATTCCATTTTGTGTACCTTGTACAGCAAGTCTGTTTGTGATGAATTCCCTCAGCTTTCATTTATCTGAAAGGTCTTAATTTCTTCATCATTTAGAACAGTTTTGTGGGATCTAGAATTCTCAGTTCACAATTTTTTTTCTAGTATTTAAAATCTATCGTCACATTAACTTCTAGCTCCCAAATTCTCTCCCGTTGCAGATTCCTTTTACGTGACAGGCTACTTTTCTCTTCGTGCTTTGAGGATTCTGTGGTTTCCAGTGGTTTGATTATGATGTGTGTCATGGTGTATTTCTTCACATGTATCCTACTTAGAGTTTATTTGCCATCTTTGATTTATAAAGCCATGCATTTACTTCAATATGGGAAGTTTTCGGCCATTGTATTTTCACACAGCCCCTTTAGCTCTCTGCTCTCCCTGGAATTCCCTTAATATACTGATTTCATAAGCTTTTTTCTCTACTTTCATTTGCTGATTCTCTCTTCCGCCTTTTCCAATTTCCTGTTGAACTCATCTGTTAAGTTTTTCAATTAAGTTTTGTATTTCTCAGTTTTAAAGTGTCATTGATCTCTTTTTCTTGTATTCTCACTTTGTCTAAATATTATTTTCTTGTTTTCTGTTAGTCTTTTGAATGTGCTTTCCTTTATTTTTATGCAAACTGAAGACAGTTGTCTTAAAGTCTTTTCTCTAGTAATTTGATGTTTGTGTTATTCTTCAGAGAGAGTTTCTATGATTTCATTTTATTCCCTTGGGTGAACCATGGTTTCCTGTTTCTTTATATGCCTACTGAATTTTCTGTGGTTGAAAATTAAGCATTTGGAGGGAGGGAATCCGCCAATGCTCCCAGTCTCTGAAGAGTGGATTTGTACAAGGAAAGATCTTTTCTAGAGAGCAGGTCATGTTCTTAGTCTAGGAGTTAACCCATCATGAAGATTAAAAATATTCTCAGGCATTTTCTGGAACACTTCTTGCCCAAAGATGTGTGTGCTTTTTCCAGGTTTCCCTTACATATATCTCTTTTTAATTGTCTTAATACTTCATGAGTCTCACCCCTGCTTCTTCTCTGGGCCGCAGCTGGTCTATATCCCACCATCCATAATCTTTTACCCCAGACTTTTGCAGATCTGTAGTCCCCAGGTGGCTTTCACTAGCTGTGCCTGCTACTGCTCTGCATGACTTCCTATCCTGGGAGCTGAGCCCTGCCACATTTTCCCCACCTGAGCTCCAGGTTAGGAGAAGTAGAGACCATCTTCTCAGGCAGCCCAGAAAGGTTAGAATTGCTCCTCCTCTTTGGATTTAAGGGAAGGGACTAGGACCTGGCCCGCCATATTCCTCAGATTACAGACTATGCTATGCTTTACTAAGGAGCGGATGAGTATAGGACAAACAATCCCTCCCTTAAAATTTCTATCATTTTGAATGTGGCATTTTCTTAATTAAACAATCAACTTGTTTCTATAGACCTTTGACTGTTTTCAAAGCTCCTATAACATTTTAGCCATTTAAAAAAATGTGCCCATAGAGAAATAGGTCTCAGACTTCTTATCCCATCACCTTAATATCACTCCACCTCTATCATATAGGGCATCTTCTCTCTGTATAAGACCAGCTCATAAAATCCCTGAGTACTGTACCACCCAAAGGCACCTGAATTCATTGCTCAGCCAGTCCTTCTGGCCCTTCAAACTTCCCTTACACATACCTGCTCCCCTAGCAAGGCCAAGTGCAACTGGAGTTAATGATGACCACAGGCCTGAAAGGTGATGCCCACCAAAATAATCTTTCTGGTTCTCAGATATTACCATCACCCTTTTGTACTCTTCCCCACACCAAGGCTGCTGAGTCTACCTTCTCCCTTTTTCTTACCCATTCCCCAAGAAGGCATGATGATGTCTAGATGTCCCTGAAAAACTCTAAGTGGCTAAGTCTTGCTGGCCACAAATGAAGATGTTTAATTTCAAGGAGACCCATTGAAGCAAAGTATTTTCCAAAGGTAAAGCACAAAGGAACACCAAGAGCCTATTCTGTATTTTGTTTGTTTGTTTTTCAGGACACGGGATGACTATTATCATCCCTATTTATTTATTCTTATTTTTATAAGTACATTTTTGTAATACATAGTGATTACATGTGCATAACTCATCTTAATTTTTTCATTCCTTTCCTTTCCCCTCCCTTCCACTCCCTCTATCTTTTTGTCCCCCTTTGTCAAAGAATTATCTCCCTATTTCCTACTATCTAGTTAGTTTCACTGTACCTTTGTAATATAACTTGAAATCCGGGGTTATGTCACCTCCTACTTTGCTCTTGTTACCCTGGATTGCTTTTGCTATTCTAGGTCTTTTCCGGTTTCACATGAATTTTAGGATTTCTTTTTTTTTTTTTTTTTTTTTTGAGACAGGGTCTCACTTTGTAGCTCAGGTTGACCTTGAATTCACTAGGTAGCTCACAGTGAGTGACCTCAAACCCATGACAATCCTCCTGCTTCAGCCTGATGAGTGCTGAGATTATAGACATGTACCTCCATGCCTGCTACTGTTCATGAATTGTTTTTTTCTACTTCTCAGAAAGCTGCTGGTATTTTGATTGGGATTTCATTAAATCTGAATCTTAGTTTTGTTTCAGTTTTGGTTTTGGTTTTTTGAGACACGGTCTCGCTTTGGAATTCAGGCTGGCCCTGAACTCACTATGTAGCCTAGACTGGCCTTGAACTCAGTGATCCTCCTGCCTCAGCCTTACAAGTGCTGGAATTACAGGTGTGCACCACCATGCCTGGTTGAATCTATATCTTAGTTTTGGACATATGAACATTTCTTTATTTTGGTTTTGTCTATCAAGGAACAGGGGATATATTTCCATTTTCTAATGTCTGTTTTGAAAGTAAAAAGTGAAATATACAAGCAGGATAGGATTGTGAAGCAAGTGCTACAGAACAGCAGCACATCCTTGGACATCAGTGCAGGGAGTGTTACACCTTCCTCAGCAGGTGCCGCATTCTGGGAAGGGATAGGCCAGGAAGAGTGGAGATGGTCTTCAAATAAAGGCATAAAAGACTGGGGACAGGGAATAGCCAGATGCCTAGAAACATTTCATTGAGAATAGTTCTGAGAAGCAGAACTATACTGACACCTCCACTGTGGTACTAAATATAATGAGGACCCGGGTGATTACTTCAATCAGCCTTAGATTGAAGTCCCCAGATTCCTTTGATTTACAAACAGGAATGAAACTGGGGTAGTGGTGCATCTCGTAATTCCAGCACTCTGGGAGGTCTAGGCAGGAAGATCTCATATTAGAGCCCAGCCAGGACAGTTAGCAAGTTGGTAAAACTTGTCTCAAAAATTGTTTTTAATAAAGGGGTGAGGACATAGCTCAGTGTTAAGACCCTGGGTTCAATCCCTAGTAGCAGAACCAAAAAAGAAAATAATAATGAACTTTACTCCTACCTCTGTCAGTTTTCCCTCTGAGCCCTTGGTCCACCCTCTCTTCCTCCTTACCTTTCTCCTCTCTTCCACCCAGTTCCCAGTAAGCACACTAGTTGAATACTTCTTCTCAATCTGCCAGCTTGGAGTTGAGAAAGACTGTGGATTTGCTGCAGTTAAAAACATGGTAAGGATTGTCCCAAGTTCCTGTGCCTGGACAGGTTCCAGGGAAGGAAGTGCTATGAAGTTGCTCAATTTAAGGTGCCTTTTTTTTCCTTCCCAGTCACCCTACTGACTGGGTAGTAGTAGATGGCACTCTTCTGACTTCAGAGAATAAAAAAGCCCTGAGCGTTCTTTTATAGCCTCCAGGGAGATCTGACCCCGGAGTCTCTATGTTGACTGTCTCCATGGTGACAAACGCTGCATATTAATACTCTCCATAAAGGGATAGCTGATTCTTCAGGAGTAAATTGATCCCACAAAACCAAATCAAACCAACAACCACCACTACAAAAGCAGTAGTGAAAGAACCTAGTTTCTGCATTTGCACCTCAAATGGGCACCACTTATGCTGCATTTTTACAGCTGAGGTGAGTTGAACTCTTTCTTTGGTGCTGGGGGGTGATGAGCTGAATTCTACTACTACATAATGAGTGCTGATGTAAGAGGCCCAATCTAAGATTTCTACCTGTGTTCTCTCATGGCAACCCTCTGAGGCGGGTGCCATTATTGTACCCGTTTTGCAGATGAGATCACTGAAACAAAGAGAGATTAAGCAGCTGTCTAAACCCAGACTGTTATTATATGAGACATTTGGGATTTCAATATACTCGGACTCAAAGCTTAAATCACTGGGTTCCCTTCATTTCTACTTTGTCCACAGTGAAAATGAGCACCTTGTCAGCCTTGACCTTAGATTTCCTGGATGAGCTGTTGCAATGTGACCACCAGTCACATTTCAGTGCAGGAGAGTCCATGGATCACTCCTATTTCAAATACTGTTGTAAAGGACCAGGCCTGAATGGGTTCATCTAGCATGGTAGGGGACAGCAGTACCCCTGTTAGCAGTGCCAACGTGATGTCATGGACTTTTTCAGTGCCAACCCTTGCTCCCCTCAAACCTCACCAATGATTCCTGCCGCCAAACCCCTTGCGATAACTGTTCCTCCTGCTACTGGTGCTCAGCAGTAATGGCCCCATCTGTCTCCTCATGCCTGAGCAAAAGTGGAGAAGTCCACTCCACCTTTGATGCAGGCTGCACCTGTGCAGAGGGGTGAAACATTTCAGAAGCACTCTATCTGAACATTCCTTGTGGATTTATGGTGGCTCAATCATAAAAAAAAGTATAGGCTGAAAAAAGTTGTCAAGCTCACAGTGGTGGATACAAGTTTTTCCAAAATTCAAGGTTGAGCTTGAAACCTTAAAATTTTTGTCATTGGCAGTAACTTTTCTCAGTTGTTTTTTCTTGAAGTGACAGACTTACTGGATTGATTTTCAAAAAATTGTCTGCAAAACATTCAAGTTTAAATAATCATAGTTTGCCTACCAGTGGTTCTGGCAGGGAAGAGAAAAGGCACCAAACTGATCATGGATTATGACAATGCCCAGGGAGTGAAGATAATCCCAGAGGGTTCACAGATTGAGAAATTATGGACATGACCATTTGAGTAAAAATGATGTCTTTTTTTAAAAAGCCTGGCTAATTGAGCTCACAACTCAAACAGTGAAAGAACTAGCCTGTGGCAGTGCCTGATTCATCATCTCTTCAATTTCATCACAAAAACATTAGACATTTGCCCAACACTAAAGAACACCAAATCAAATAAAGGAAGTTACTTTGGCAAATGATGCAGCTGTATCATGTGGGTGGATGATGCAACAACATATTGGCCCTCAACCAAGTTTGTGCCTGTGGATTCCATGCCCTACCCCCAGCCACCCACTGACTTGGAGCTGGCTCTGCGTTTTGTTTCTTCTTGGCAGAAAACAGAAGAAGCACCAGCCACTGGATCAACCTAATCATAGATGAGAACAATGACCAAAGAATGAAGACAAGCCCAGAGGATTGGCCTCTCTGGAAATTATGAACACCAGCACCAGCCCCAAGAAAAGCCCACAGCTATAATAAACTACAAAAACCATGTGGGGTTTTACTATAAAAGGGACTCCTTCATAGCAGTTTGGAGTTGGAGAAGAAACCCAGTGCAGTGCCCACAATATTATCAAAGAATACTTAATCAGGTGCCATTTGGGGAAGGGTTTTATTTTTTCGAATCGGGGCTCAAACTCACGACCTTGCACTTGCAAGGTAGGCGCTATGCCACTGAGCTAAATCCCCAGTCAGGGAAGGGGTTAATTGTTTAAAACAGAGCCACAGAGTAATTACAGGACAACTCCACATCAGGGCTTCCAGTGTTACTGTTACACAGTGACTGGGTGAAAGACAGCCATAGAAGACATATGTAGAGAGGGTGAGGACTACTCATAGACCCTGCTGAGAAGTTTAAGCCCAGGAAAGGAAGGACACAAGCTTCACTTTCCATAGTGAAAAGCCAGGCCCCACAAATGTGACTTTCACCAGTGGCTGAATTTGAAAGTGCTGGCATTAGGTCTAGCCATTTCCTTGAACCCCCACCCCACAGCCTACATTCTGCAGAGACCATTGGTATGATTGCTTTCCCCATCTACCAAGATGAGAACAGATATGGCCTGGCTTTGACGGTTGCTATGGTCTGGGGTGTATGGACAGAGGGGCCTCTGACATGATGGGGGAGCACCTCACAAACCTACGGATCATAGAGCTAAGGGGAGAAAACCATGACTTGCTGAATTCCAAGACTCTGGATCTTGAAAAGAGACCACTAATTCAAAATAACATAGAAAATTTTTACTCAATTTTTTTCCCTTTCCTTCATTGATTTTTTGGGATTTTCATCCTTGTTTTCTTTTCACCTTTTAAGAATTTTTTCTTTCCTATTTATTTTTCTTTATTTTGCTATTTTTCTTCTTATTCTGGTTTGTTCTCTTCTTTTACTTTTATCTAATACCATCAATTTCCTTTTCTTCTTCAATAGGATCCTCTATATAAGTTTTCTTTCCTCTTTCTTATTGTCCAAAGATTAATTTCTCAGCTTTTACTTTTTCATTCTCCAGTTCTCCAACTTCTCTATTTTTGCTAGTATAACCATTAAGCTTTGTGAATCTTTAGATCATTAACTCTATGCCACTACTGTTAAATATTGTTCTATTGTTTCTGGAGGTATAAATGTTGAATGTAGTATTACTGTATGTTAATATTTGACTTGTCTTAGTGCTTATATTATTATCATAGATCTCTTTTCTATGGTTAAGGGAAGTACTTCATTTCATTGTTAGAGTCAATATCCAGTTTGTCTTTGATATTAACAGTGTTGCTGATTTTGTTGCAATTGCCAAGGTGGCATAGTTTTACTAGTAATTAGTTTTCTCTCTTTTCCAATTCCTGGATTGCCTTGTGTCACTAACAATAATGTAGGGCCAGGAATTTAGCTCAGTGGTGCTGCACCTGCCTCACAAGCACAAGGTCCTGAGTTTGATCCCTGGTGCCACAAAAACAAACAAAACAAAAAATAATGTAGCCCATTCTTGGAGAATTGTGTGTTGGGTAAAATAAACTGCAGCCTCCCCTACCAAATAAATGGAGGTATGCAGATCTTGGTACAGGGGCAAAGGCCTATAATTACCCATGCCCAGAGTGCATCACTGTAAAGAAGGCCCTAACTAAAGAGGTCTTCATACTAGCAATGAAGTCTTCCAGTATAATCAACATGTAAACCTCAGTGCAAATAACAACAGTAACAGAAATGTGAGAATGCAAAGCAACCAAATACCTCCCAAAACTCCAAAGTCCTGCAAAGCTGATCCAGGGCCTCAAAGGGGAGGAAATTGAAAGCCACACAGCTGAATTATTTAAAAAGATAACAGAGGAGATTTTTTTAAAACTGGGTCAATAAGTTGCTCAGTGAGCTCAAAGAGGTTATAACTAAGCAGATATTGGGCCTAATAAACAAAACAATCAGCGAGACTACAGAAGACACTAACAAAAAGCTAGCTGAACTAAATAAAGCAATACAGAAAATGAATTCTCAGCATAGAAAAGAATCAGAGTCCATGAAATGGTACCAAGCAAAAATTCAGGAGATTAAACATTCTGCCAAAAGTATGGGCAGCAGACATGACCAATGTGTGGACAGTGTCAGAACTAGAAATAGGGCTGAGGTCAGTCCTGAATTATTCATGATACCGTATAAAGAAGCAGAGAACATGTAAAATGGATTCAATTGCTGCCAGATTACACAAAGGAAATTAAGCTAAGATTAATTGGAATTAGGAAAAAATCAGAAGACAACACAAATGGCATAAAAACCTGTGTACAGAAATACCAGCAGAAAACTTACCAAATATAGGCAAAAATTTAACATACACATAAATGAGGCATATAGAATCCCCAAATAGCTATGATCAAAAAAGAACCTCTACCACTCATCATAGTCAAAACCCCACAACTCCAACAGAAGGGTCTTAAAAGCTGTTAGTGAAAAGCAGCAGTTTATTTTAAAGGCAAAACCACTAAAACTACAGCAAACTTCTTGATACAAATCTTAAAGCTTAGAAGGACCCAACACACAAAAAACACCCAACCTAGACTGATAATCCGCAAAACTATCTTTTAAAGTTGATGGAGAAATACAATATTTCCATGACAAAGAGCACATAAAGAAATTCATGACCAAAAAAAAAAGAAATTCATGACCAGCAAACCAGCACTCCAAGAGGGTCTGAAGGATATCCTAGAAAAAGACAACAGAACCAACAATGCTAACATATCCAATAGAATGAATACACTAGCTAGAGTGAGGCGTTAACCAGAAGAGAAAAATAGGGAATCAGCAACAGGAAAATAATGTGATGATAGTAATAAAACAATACCTTTCAGTAATAACTCTCAATATGAATGATCTCAATTCCTCTATCAAAAGACAGGCTGGTAGAATGGATCAAGAAATAAAATCCTGCAGTTTGCACTACACAAGAAACACATTTAATGCAAAAAATTCATAAACTAAAATTGAAAGGATGGAAAACAATATTCCATGCAATTAGAACCTGAAATCTAGAAGAAGTAGTTATCTTCTTTTCAAGTGGACTTCAAGTCAAAACTGATCAGAAGGGGCCGAGGATTTAGCTTCATGGTTTTTCCACTTGCTGCACAAGTGCAAGGACTTGAGTTTGAACCCCGGTACAAAAAAAAAACTGATCAGAAGAGGCACAGAATGTTACTATATACTAGTTAAGGGAAGAGTTTGACAGGAAGATATAACAATTATAAACACATGGAACGAACACTGGCACATCCAAGTTTATAAAAACAAACAATATGGGACATAAAAGATCAGATAAACATCAAACACAATTACAGTAATGCCTCAGTTCATGAATGCTTCTGTTTGTGAACAATTCAGTTCACTTACAAAAGTATTCGGTAAAATTTTGTTTCCATTCATGAACTCTGCATTGGGTGTTGAACATGACCACAGCCATCTTCCCCACATAAACATAAATGTGGTCATCTTTCCAGCTCGGGCACATGGTCATCGCGTCCTCTAGTCGAGATCATGGCTGCAGACAGACCTTGGAACACATGCCATGAGGCATTTTTTGTGTGCTTTTTAGCACATACAGTACTGTACAGTATTAGTCAATCCAGCCTGGCTCCAAAGAAAGTGCAGAGTGGTGATGAAGGGGACAAGAATGTGCAGGGCAATAATGAAGCTGACAACAAAGTTCAGAGCAAGAAGAGTAAGAAGAATGTTCTGAAGAAAAGCATTGAATTGAAGGAAATTGCAGAAAAGCGTGAGGGTGGTATCTGTGTGACTGATCTCGGCTTAAAATACAAGATGGCGAAGTCAACAATCAATTATTTTGAAGAATAAAGATTCCATCAAAGGAGCTGATATGGCAAAAGTAGTAATGATAGTAAGCAAGTAGAAGACTTAAGTGTGGAAGAGGTGGAAAATTTTTTGTTAGTGTGATTGAATGAGAAACAGCTGGCAGATGATAGCATTAGTGAAGCTCTGATCTGTGAAAAAGCCAGGAAATTTCACGGTGATATACTGCAAGAAAACCCCTCGACAAGGGCAACAAGTGATGGATTTAAAGCAAGTAAAGAGTGGTTTGATAAATTTCACAAAAGAACATACACTGGAGGAAAGCTAGCCTCTTTAATAAATGGTGCTTGGAAAACTGTTTATTCATATGAAGAAGTTTGAATCCAGACTCATATATCTCATTACTTAAAAAACTATAACCAAAATGGATCAAAGATCTTAATGTTAAAACAATCTTCTGGAAGATAAAATAGCTACAACTCTTGAAGACACAGATATATACAAGAACTTTCTGAACAGAGCACCAAAGAAATAACATCAGGAATTAACAAATAGGATCATATTGAATTAAGAAGCTTCTGTACAACAGAGGAAACAACCAACCAAGTGGAGAGACAACCTACAGAATGGGAAAAATATTTTTGCCAGATATTCCTCAGAGAGCTGATATATCTAGAATATATAAAGAATTTAAACCAAGGATTTAGCTCAGTGGTGCCACCACCTGCCTTGCAAGCGCAAGCTCCCAAGTTTGATCCCTGGTACCAAAAAAAAAACTTAAAAAAATTTGACCACTCCAAAATAATCCCAATCAAACTTGAGCAACTAAAATGAACAGACATTTCTCAAAAGAAATACAAATGGTGAATAGATAAATGAAAAATTGTTCAATGTCTCTGTCTATCAGAGAAATACAAGTTAAAGCAACACGGATATACCACTGTACTCCAAAAAGATCATCTATCTTCAGAAATCAAATAATAATAAATGTGGACCAAGCTGCAGGAAAAATGAATCCTTCTATATTGTTGGAGGCAATGTAAACTGGTACAATTACTATGGAAATAAGTATGGAGATTTCTCAAAAAGCTAAAACTAGAAATTTCATTTAAATCAGCTATTCTCCCAGGTATTTTCCCAAAAGTTTAAAATATCATATTACAGTGATATATACACAGCCATTTTTATAGTAGCACAATTCATAATAACTAAATCTTGGAAGTAGCCTATATGTCCATCAACAGAGGAATGGATACAAGAAATATGTTATTTACATATAATGGAGTACTACTCTACCCTAAAGAAGAATTAACTTGAGTCATTTGTAGGAGAAGGGATGCACTTTCAGGTGACAATGTTAAGCAAAATAAATCAGACACACAAGCATAAATATCACAGGGCTTCTCTTCCATGAGAAACCCAAAGCATAAAAAAGAGCAAAATAAAAGATGAGTAGTAAAAACCATGGAAGTAGTTCTTTTGGAAAGGGGATGAGGACCATGAGATACAGGGGAGTGAAGGGAAGGAAAGAGATGGAAAATAATTGACTTATGTTATGTACATGGGCCAACTCAAGAGAAAGGTAATCATTATGAACTACAAACATATCCTAATAAGTAAAAATTGGAAAAATTTTTACAAATTTTACTTCTTTCTCAAAGACATTCTTAAGTGAAGCTACTTTATTTATTTGTTTGTTTATTTATTTACTTTACTGTCAGCATGTAGTGGTAAAGAATACAGACTACTACTAGATCTCCAATGACACAGCCTTGACCCATGTATAAGCACCAATAATTTTACTGACTGTTGCTTTAGCACTATCTGTACAAATGACAGCATTGCAATAAAAAGGCAAGAATAATTTTAGAATTATTATGAAAATTACTACTTTGGTCTTACAGGCCCCTTGAGAGATTTTTGGGGACCTCCAGGGGTCTGTGGATCATACATTAAAAATTATTTCTGGGTGATAACTTAAGAATGGAGTTGCCGAATCAGAGGGTATGCATGTTCATTCACTCACTTTCACCAGACCATGCTAGCTTTTCCAAATTCATCAATTAATATTTCCATAATCAGTGTATAGATGTTCCCCAGGCTAGACACCCTCCAGAACTCTTTCAGCATCCCAATCAGAGCCTATATTCATTAACAAATGACTCCATTTTCTCCTCCCCTTCATCATTTAGTAATCTCTATTCTAGTTTGTCTCTATTAATTGACCTGTGCTATTCAGTTTAGATAGGTTCATATAACATTTGCCCTTTTGTATCTGTTTTCATTGAGCATGAAGTCCGCAAGGTTCATCTACCTGGTGGTTTTTAGCAATACTTTGTTCCTTTTTATGATTGAGTAATACTTTGTTGCATAAATACCATACTCTTTTCATCTATTTGTTGGTGAACATTTAGGTTGCTTTCACCTCTGGCTTTTGAAAATAATGCTTCTATGAACATTGGCATACATGTCATCTCTTTGAGTTCCTGCTTTTAATTCTTTGTATTATACCTAGGGATGGACCTGGTACTAAAAAACTTTTCCATAGAAGCTGCATTATTTTCCTCTTCTACCAACAGTGCACAAGCTTGCATTTCTTCACATCTTCACCAGTATTTATTATTTTCCATTATTCTTTTAAGGTAACTAGGTTTTTCTTTTGTAC
Organism: Heterocephalus glaber; assembly: GCF_000247695.1. Next base: position 354,451 of record NW_004624818.1, read on the forward strand.
CTTTAAAAGGAATTGATTTATTTTTTATTAATACAAATTTGTTATACATAATGATCACATTCATCATGGAGAATTTGTATCTGTCCATACCATATCTTAATTTTTTCCCTATTCTTCTCCCTTCCCTTCAACCATTCTTCCCATTCACAGTTACAATTTTTCTGTACTGGGATTGAACCCAGAGCTACATTGAGCTACATTCCAGCACCTTTTAAAAATATTTTGAGACAGTCTAAGATGCCAGTTTGTCCAATCAGGCCTCAAACTCGCTATCCATCTGCCTCAGTGCCCAGAGCACTGAGACTACAGGGATGCACCATCATGCCCAGGTCTTTGGATCATTTCATTTTAAAGATTTCCTTTTTATCTTTGCCTTTCTGCAGCTTTATTTTGTTGTGTCTAGGAAGGAATTGCTTTATGCTGCCTGCAGTATGCTTTCTCAGTCTGTGGATGATTATCTTTCAATCGTTTTAGGAAATTCTCAGCTATTATCTAAACAAATCTTGCTTCTGCCACCTTTCCTCACCTCTCCTGAGATACTGATTCCATTTTTGTTATACTTTGTCACTGAAGGTATAATTCAATGCCTCTTTTCTAGCCTTTTTTCTCTTTGTGCTTGAGTCCAAATTGTTTCATCTGACCTAGATTCCACTTCACATGTACTCTCTTTTGATATATCTAATATGAAATTAAAACTCATCTGTTCAAATTTTTATTTCATTTATTGCATTTTTCAGTTAAAATTTTTGTTTGATATGTATGTACATATATATTTCACTTTTTAGAGATCTAAGTTTTAATTCTTTCACATTCTGAATTTCAGATTTACATTTTTATTTTCTCAGTTGTCTTATTTGCCTATTTATTTATTTATTTATTCATTCATTCATTCATTCATTTTTTTTCTGTGACAGTCTTGCTACACAGTGCAGACTAGCCTCAGACTCAATAATTCTGCCACAGCCTCTCAAGTGCTGGGATTACAAACATGTGGCACCTTATCCTGCACTTCTTCAGTTTTTAAATTTACATTGTCTTTATTTGAGCCTAGGAAGCAGATCTGTTTTACAGTCTGTGGGTCTTTTTCTTTTTACATTTTTTTATTATTATCCATATGGGTTCTTGCACCTAGCTCTTTTCTTATTGTGACTAATATTTTACAAAAAAATTCTTGAGCCAGTCCCAGCACCTGGAAGGAAGCTCCCCCACTGACATTCCACACTCCTAGGGCAGAGAAAGTGAGCCAGTCCTAGCACCCAGAAGGAAGCTCCCCCACCGCCATTCCATGCTCCTAGGGCAGAGAAGGTGAGCTGCGTGGGTGCCAGAAGCACCCCCTCCACCCTGTGGAAATGAGATGACACATAAACAAGCCTCGAAAACAGACTTCCGGATCACCTACAGCAACCCCAAAGGGAAACGAGATGGAAAAATCTGATACTCTACCACCTGGACTCCCTGAACTGGCAACAAAAGAGGATCTGGGAAAAATGAAATCAGAAATAATTACTCAGATAACAGCAAAGATTAGCCAGTCCCAGCACCCAGAAGAGAGCTCCCCCGAGAGCAGGTGAGCCGCATGGGCACCAGAAGCACA